>JAQMYL010000015.1:12583353-12614205 GCA_030014365.1 Clarias pachynema | reverse complement strand
ATTTCCACCGGCACCCTGTAGGTCAACAGCACCAGTGGCGGTCGTTGTTAACCCGGGCCACGACCGATCCGGTATGGAAATTATATTTGTGATTCGCATCATTGATTTGGCAAATGTTTTAAATTGGATGCCCTTCCTGACACAACCCTCTGAATTTTTCCAGACTTGGGACTGGCACAAGAAGACATTGGATTGCGCCCCCCCGTAGTTGCATTGCAAGAGCATATTGAATAGTTTCGTAAAAAGGTTTCTGCTTGGAACCCTTTTTGACTGGGAAACACTTCAGGGGTGTATGCAGAGCAACAGAAATACCCTTAAAAACCGGAAGTGAATAAATGAATAAATAAATACATGAACAAAATTGAAAAAGAAATGTTGAATTACAACTTTGTGTTAGTTCTAGGTAACTGGGTGGCGTATTGGCTCCAGGGTCGAAGGTTCAAGTCCTGCTGTAGAGTCTCTGTGCGTGGAATTTGTATGTTCAACCCTTTTGCTGCTCAGCCCTGGTCCTGCATGTTTTCCACAGTCTAACACACCCACAGAGAACAAAATTAATAATTAACAGATAGTATTTGGCAGGTTGAGAGAACTGGACGTTGGCATTATGTGTTCTGGGGAAATATCAGGCAGCTTCTTCTAATAATCATTTCATTAGCTGGTTAGATTAAGAGTTTTCCCTAAGCAAGATATTTTATATGGAGTCTACGTGTGTTTACTGAATAAGTGTGTGGTACTAACTCCATATATTTATGTCTAAAGGGTTTGACTGGGGTTTGTCCTTTCTGTTAAGAAAACACTGCTGTAGGTGTAGGGTTCTACACCTGATGAATTCCAAATCCACAACGGAACAACAAAAACATTAAATGGTCTACATTTGTACGTTCACCATACAGTTTGTAACGTAACTCGGCTAAAATATTAATCTAATAGGAATGATTCCAAGCCTGATCTGATAACTGATTCATTGAAGTGGGTGTAATGGGAGCATGGAAAACCCTGTCATGTGGGGGCAGGGACTCTTCAGGGGCTGGGAACCCATGCACTAATGCAACTATCTATATCTAGCAGATGTACAGATTTCTGAGTAGCTCGTGGTTGGATACAGCACTGGGCAGGCGAACACTCTGCTTCCTTTGCAGCTGGTCGAGAAGTCTGTTTGCAAGCAGGGACCTTAAATGACCCAGAGCGAGCTGTGTTGCCAGAAATAAATAATTCACACATACAACGATTAACATGATACTGTATAAGATTATCACGATGGCAGAAAAGTACCCCGGATCTTAATATTTATTTTGTTTTGCTTTAATGGCCGAGTTGGAAGCAGTGAATCGAGTCTGGCTACTTGGTAGCTTTGGATAAATACCATCGTTTTCGAAATCGAACTAAATCCAGCTCCAATTTTGCACACTACTGACCTCGTAAACCTCTCGGAACAAGAGATGATAATTGAAATTGTTTTATCAACAAATTAAAATAATATTTAACTATAACCAGCTGAGAGCGGCAAAAGTCCTAGGCTTTTTAGATAATTTAAGAAATGAAGACGACCCTTTTGAAAGACAAAATCTAAATAAACTATTTAACTTGCATAGAAAAAAAAATACTGAATATCTTGTAGCTGCAGCCATATAACAATGGATAAACATTTTTGTAGGATACGTGCGCGGTAATTAGTCACGTGACCAGAGCAATCTAGCAATTAAAAGCGTGTTGCGTTGCGCCTAAAAGTGGGAGGGGAGTGTATGCTTAAGGAAGGTGAGTAAAAACTGGACTCTTGCGGGAGGAATACTAATAATAATACGTTATTTAAACTGTCTAGAAAACTTAGCACAAATTTCGCGGTAAATTGGTAAAGTCATGAACACTTTTATAGTTGGGATTAAATGGGTCATTAAGACTATATCAGTAAAATCTAATCTATCGTCCTTTCGCTGTTCCACCAGGCCTGACTGCTAGTGACTGTTAAAAGATTGAACCTGTTTACAAACGACTTGTTTGTTTTAATTTATTTATTTATAACAGCAGCCTAGGTAAACTGTTCTAGGTATACTATAACTACTGTATACTTTACTATATACTATAACCTGTTGCATTTAAAATCCTAGTGGGTTTGGTGTATCACCGTGACTTACTGTCAATCTGGCAACCCATTAGTTGAGACTCCTGCGTCTGAGGAGGATTTGAGGTGACCGTGAATTTGTTCCACTCGTTTATTCGTGGCTTATTTCTACCGCTGTGCTCCAGTTTCTCAGGGTATTCGTGAGTAGTTTATATTCGTTTAGTTTTCCTCCAGATAGGATGTTTGTGAAGGGGAGACACGGGTTTGATGGGAAGTTGTGGCGCACATTTAAATGTGATGAAGGCCGCTTTGGTTTCTTAAGTCATAATTAAACTAAAGCGCATAAAGATAAAACTAATGCAGCTTATTTATTTATTTAAAACAAAAATCATGCAGAATAATAATGAAAACATTGTTGTGTTTACTGGATAAAGGCAAACGTCCTTACTCTAGAGGCAGCGGAGGGAAAAACAACTGTTACAGCTGCGGGGATTTTTATTTGCTAGTTATTAGTATTATTCCTGAAGTGCTATGGGTTTTAGTCTAAAGTTAGTAGCCTACATTATGAGAGTTGCTTTTTCCCCCTGATAATACCATGAGAAGCGGGGAAAACGGTCTGTTTTAGACTTTTAGTAAAATAAAATCTGCACTCTGGTGCACGTCGTTTGGTCTATTATGAATTGAAAATAAATTAGTTTACATATCTCTATTTTTGACATGATGTCTTGGTTAATACTATAATAAAAGCGGGCTGCTTATTCTTGTGCACAGTTTGTACTTGGACTGATGCCAGATTTTCGCCCATTTTAGTTGCGTCTTGTAGTGCAAGCTTCTGTCTTAATCACTTTTTATAAGTAAAAAACGGTTTGCTTTTACACCACTTTTTTCTTTTCTTTATCCAAGTCACACAGCTTGAGGTCTCGGAGTAACACCCTGCTGTCTAAAGAGTGATTAAAACCCGTCCAACTCCGGGGTTAAATAAGCAGTGGTGTACTAACATGGGGTCTCGCAGTGTCACATGCTGCGATTGCGCACAGCCCAGTCTGGTGTTCATAAAGAGCCATTAATACTCTTTACTTCTTACAACCTAAGATTAATGCTTAAAGATTGCATTTGGTTTTTGATGAAGGAAAAACTTGAGTAAACCTTTCTAAAGACTTATGGTAATTGTGTGCATGACTTCATCCTTTATGTTTCAGATGCTGTGTCTGACTGCAGGACGACTGGGGACGCTGCTGTCCAGAAGGGCGGTGGCAGCTCTCAGCACCACTAATGCCAGGATGGCCAGCCATGGCCATGGTAATGATTATATTCTACTATATGCTTTGTTCTAGCTGAGTAAGGATTAGGCTATATAGGTTGCTGTCAAGTGACTAGTGTTAGTTATGTATCCAGTAGGGGACGCTCTTGTCTTAGGCTACAGTAAAAGCAACTATTGAGCCGTCAGATTTTTACAAATTGTTCTTTAAATCCTTTGCAATGCTTGTTTGTCTCCCTTCTGACTCAAGTGTCGCAGCAGACTGACATGTCCGTGCCCCTATACTGCGATCGCCTGGACACCCCGCTACCAGACAGACCGTACAACAATACCCTTACTGCTACCGAGAAGAGTCTGAAACAGAAGGAAAAAGGCCCATGGAACAACCTATCAAATGAGGAGAAAATTGCCTGTTAGTATTTTATCCTTATTATAATTTCACAGCCATGTTGATATTCTAGGCTATTTAGAATTTAGATTTATATGATCACACTCTTGCTCATGTGATTTTTCAAGGTGGCCCAGAAGTTTGGATCTATAAGCATTTTTCTTTTTTAACGCAAAATGTACTTTAAAGGTTATGTTGATGCTTTCTAAATAGTTTATACTGTAGGTCTCGGTTGGGTTTTGGCAGTAATGCAACTTACTGGATGCCAACAACCTAAAACAAGTACAAGAGAAGGTTTTGGAGAGATGTATTTATAAAACACACGTGCATCTCAGTAAACTAGAATATCATCGAAAACTTGATTTATTTCAGTAATTCCGTTAAAAGAAGAAAAAACACAGGTTTATTACAGACAGATTTCAATGGTTTCTCATAATTTGTATGATCATGGCTTGGAGCTAATGAAAACAAATTTAGTATCTCAGAAAATTAGAATATTTATGACCAGTAAAAATAAATAAACACCGAAATATTGGACTGCTGATAAGTATGAACATGTATAGCACTCAATACTTGGTTGGGACTCTCTTTGCAAGAATTACTCCAACAATGCATCAAAAATATGACATGGAGGCGGTATGCGGTGGCATGGATCAGTCTGGAAGCCCAGGTACCTCTGATCATGGCTTTCAGGTCCTCTGCATTGTTGGGTCTAGTGTCCATAATAATTCATAGTCTATGTGGTATTATGAAGAGGAAGATGCAAGACATTAGGTCAACGAGTTCACTGGCCAATCAAGCACAGGGATACCATGCTCCATACCAGGTATTGGTACTTAAAAAAATAAATGAGCATCTTCACGAAGCTGGTCAGCAGAGGGAAGCATTGAACCTGACAAAACACAGTGGCTAAACACTGATTACAGATAACATGGCTCCCCAAACCACCAATGACTGTATGAACTTTACACTGGACCTCAGGCAACTTGGATTTGGTGCCTCTCATCTCTTCATCCAGAATGCAAAATTTACTTTCATCTGAAAAGAAGACTTTGGCCCACTGAGCAATCCTTTTTGTCCTTAGCCCAGGTAAGATGCCTCTGACGTTGTCTCTGGTTCAAGAGTGGCTTGACACAAGGAATGTGACAGTTGTAGCTCATGTCGTAAATACGTCTGTGGCTCTTGAAGCACTGACTCAAGCTGCAGTCCAATTCTTGAATGGGATTCGTTTCACAATCCTCAAGGCTGTGGGTATCCCTGTTGATTGTGCACCTTTTTCCACCACATTTGTTTTCTTACAATTCAACTTTCCATTAATGTGCTTGGACACAGCACTCTGTAAACATTTTCATGATTTGTGTAGTCTATTCAACCAGACAAGGAGACCCATCTGAATGTCTAAAAATTAGACACTGACATTTGCATAATTCGTGCCCCTAAAAAGTTACTTTTATTTTCTGTTTATGATTTAAGCTGGTCTTATTTATGCTCCGTGTTATTCAGTCGTAGATCATGTTTGTTTTTTAAACTTTTTTTTTTTTAACATTTCAGTGTACAGGATTATGTTTAAAGACACATATGCAGAAATGAAGAAGCCCACTAATGAGTGGAAGACTGTGCTGGGGGGAATCCTGTTCTTCATTGGTGTGACTGGCCTGGTAGTGCTCTGGCAGCGCATCTATGGTAAGGAGGACCAGTCACGTCAGAATTACATTTATTGTAATAATGGCTTATTTCGGGTATGTAAAGATGTGCAGAATTAATTTTGTTATAGTAGTCAGAAAAATGTATTAAGAGAAATGGGTCACTGGTAGACCACTGCAAAACTGTGTGTATTGAGCTAATGTTTTTTTATTTTTATTTTTTTTTATTTTTCCCCCTCTTCATTCCACAGTGTATCCTCGTATTCCTCATACATTTGATAAAGAGTGGGAAGCTAAGCAAGTGAAGAGGATGTTGGACATGAAAATGAACCCAGTGCAAGGCATTTCATCAAAGTGGGACTATGAGAAGGGCCAATGGAAATAAATTTAAATCTCTTTCCCTAATCATTCAAGAAAATGCTTATCAAAAAATTTAATTCTAATAAAAAAATATTTAGATTCATTCTTACAGTGAGTGGATATAACACCAGCCCATTTTTGCCACCAAATATTGTGTAATAAGCCATTTTCTGTGGAATAAATCTCTACCTAAAATCTTTTGTGGTCTCAGCATCCATTTATTTTAGGATAATCCTCTACATATCTTCTTCGTCCACCGTCACTAGAAGGATACCTCTGTACACACTCGCACTCAAACATTTAATAACCACAAGCACAGATTTGGTCCTTTGCAATTGGTCTTTATTCACTTTTGATGATATCAGACATAAAAAAAAAAAACTTCTAAGACATAAAACATACAGCTTGGGGGATGGTGGTGTTTAAATAAACCAAAAGCTTTAAAAAAATACATTCTTTTTTTGTCTTCTTATTTTCAGGTGAACTTGACTACATACAAACACAGTGAATAACAAAACACCTCAAAGAAATAATGGAGTTTAAGGCTGTAGGAAAGAACACTGTGTTATAAATATTTTCCAAGACATCCAAGAGGCTTTAAATATTTTAGCTATACTAATATGCTACTCTAAATTTAAGTTAACCTAGTTTACATAGTGTCCTGCCAAGGTCATTTCACTTGCCAAGCAGTTCTTGTACACTATTGCCACAGAACACTCTCTCATCTGGCAAACACACGCACACAAACACACATGTACACACAAAGCATGCAAGCAGCGAATTTTCTTTATATGGAATGCATTCGATTAAGTGTCTAGAGAGCAGCTGTAATATACATTATTGAGCAGTTGATCGATGCCATCAATTTCTGCTCAGCATGTAACTTGGCATTGTTCAGCTGGGTTTGAAGTATAATGCACATTTTAATCAGTTACTCCAAGTGTAAATATGTTGTACACAAATCCTGTTAATTTATTTAGATATGTCAAAAAAAAAAAAGTGTATGTGTAGACGAGTAGATTTCTAGAATAGCTAGTCAAATTCTTTTCAGCATGTAGTTCACTAGAGTGGGAATGAAAAGGCCATTTATTCCACACCCTGTATCACGAACAAATATAGAAAGTAGGCGGCTGTTTGGAATTCAGATTTTATCAGGTTCCTAAAAGAGATCATGAATTCTTTTCAGGTGACAAACGGAACCCACTTGCCCACCATTAACACGATCTGACAGAAAACATTCGCCTTTTTGAACAAAATGCATTTTGAAGCAAAATATGTTCGCTTCTGGTCGCTGTAAGGTGCAGAGCAGCAAGCGGCCTCACTGAGTGACGAGCAGCTTCAGCCGCCAGAACAGCAAAAGAGACTGACTTGGATTTAAACAGCAGTATAGACGTGGAAATGGCAGGTTAAAGTAAGACATGAAGGACAGATCGAAGGTCAGGCACAAATGTCTTTAAAGCATTAAAATATACAAATTAAATGAAAAGACAGAATTTATAATTCTAAGTCGTGCCCTATCCCAATCTTTTTAACATTTCATACATATGTCTATGACGTTCCTACAGCACATCATAACGTGTATTACTTTGACGTACTAAAAAGTAGGCTAGTATGCAGTTTCAGAAGCCCCTCTCGTGGAACTTATGCTAGGTGGGAATTTGCCTACTCAAGCACTGGAGTGGGAATTTGGACCCCCTCTGCCCAGACTGGATTATCCAGACAGATTACATTCCCAGTGCACCTGCTTGAAAATAGTGCTTAAGTATGGAATGAGAAGTGCAGTACTAAAAACTGAAACTGTGGAAAGGTTTGCATAAACCGGCTGTATTACTTGATTAATACATCAAACTCTCTTTTTTTTTTCTTTTTTTTTTTATACTGGTCAGGGTCATGGTGGGTTCAGAGCCTAGTTTGGAAAGAAAGGGTGTGATGATGGGTGTGACACACCATAAATTTTTTTTTGAGATGGGAGAACACCAGACAACCCTAAAGGAAAGAATCATTGGCATATAACAATTTGTGCCCAGGATTGAACCCCACACTCTGGAACTATAAATGTGAGACAACGATGCCATGCAAAATCAGTTCTTCAAATAAAAAATAAAAACACTAAACCTGAATTCAAAAACATGCATTGCCCCACCTACTTTTTCTACCCCTAGTTATTATACAATTTGAAACCTTGCACATATGCCGTCAATGTCATTAAACACTATTTCAATTTGATGTAATTTAACTTTACGCATTTTCTTTTTACAATGGCATGAATATTCAGATTTCTACATTTTTAAGCATCACACTTCTCATTCCATACATACTTTGGTCACTTTACAGCACCCTGGTGCACTGTAGATAGTAGAGCCATTAGGATGTCAAGCAAATCTGGGCTGGGCTCAGGGGTTGTGGAGGGCTGAATGTTTAATTTATTGTATAAATAGCAAAGTAAAATTATGTTTGTGATAAATAAACAAGGATGTACACACTTACAGAAGAACAGAAGCACCCACTCACTCACTCACTAACATTCACAGCAAACTAACATTTCAACAAATCACTCGCTGATAATTATAACTGAAGAAAGCTATAGACTTTTCCAAGCATCTCCTCGACAACCTGCTCTGACGGTGTTCTCAATTTCCGAAGCCAAACAGAACAAAAATCACCACCAAAACGACACAGGACACAAGGGACTCTTGTTAAGATTGGCTTTAATCTAAGTTTAGTCTATTACATATTATGCGTTTATGATGCAGTGTGGCAACAATAACAGAGAGGAAAGGGCCAGCTCTAGCTCTCATTACAATACTCCCAATGGTGTAAAGAAAGTTACCACAATTTAACCAACCAATTTGATTTAATTATGCAATATTAAAAAAGGAAAAAAAAGAAAGAAAAAAAAACAGGTAAATAAAATTTTTTTTTTTTTTTTTTTTTTACTCATTTAGAATTTTTTCTTCTTGCAAAGCTTAAACAAATCTTGACCCTCATCATCAAACCCATACATGCCATCTCACACTGGACAGATATTAGCCTGGAACTCAACACTAAACTACAGAATTGCTCAGAATCTACTTGCAAAAAAGACCAAAGTTGTTAAGCAAAAATCGCTTTTACCCTCATTGCCCCTCTGTGAAAAAGTTCCTTGCGAAGAACTCACACATTAGACTCAGTAAGGACTTAAACTGTAGTGCAAGGTTTCAATCATGCTATTGTCCATTTTACAAGCCTCCGAAGAGTCAAAAAACATGAACTCCTCCGAGACTCCATTTAGAACCTGTGAGCAGGTGCTTCACCTCCATTTCCAAGAGATCTGGATCATTGCTACTTGCTGTCCACTTCAAAGATAAAATATTTGTGTGTATTTTAAAAGACTAGAATAGAACAGTAAAGTTTTTTTTTTTTTTTTTTTTTTTTTTTTTTAACATTGAACAAACAGAAATAAGTGGACAGTCTCTGAAAAGTGATCAATTCTTTTAAAAAAAAAAAGAAAATAATTATCACTTAATCAATCTACTAAGTCTTATGATATTGAGCAACGTCACCGGTTTGGGCCAAGTAGCAACACAGTCCCCCTTTCACCAGTCTGGGGCTGTTTACAAAGTTTACAGTTGTGCTTGGGCCACTCGCACAGTCCACAGTGCACCACGAGAGCAGGACGGTGTAAACATAACAATTTCTGGCAAAAAAAATAATAAAATAAAAACAAGTACAAAACAAAAAAGGGTAAAAGTTCCTTCATGTACGTCTGAGGTGTATACTGGGTGGAGGCTGCGTCTTCAGTGCGCATATTTACAGGCGCTTCTGAGCGATGAAGGAGCCCACCACCACCCCGGTGAAGAGCGTCACACCTGCCAGCAGCCACTTCTTAAAGCTTTCCTGCGACCTTCTGCTTTCTGCTGCTGCATCTTTCCCGAAGATCTCTGCAAACCGTTCCTGTATAAAGACAAAAAAAGAAAAAAAACACATCGCTCAGAAAAACTGACAATGATGCCCTTTTAAATCAGCAATAAAAGCCTCATCAGCAAATGTTGATCACAACCAAAACTACAATAAATTTATAAATAAATCAAGAAATGGCCACAAATGTGATGGTCTTTTGAAATTTTTTAAAAATAATCCTGCAATGGGAATCCCACAGCAATAAACAACACTATTCAATAGTACTGTTGATCCTATAGCCAATCACACGTCTTCTTTAAAGACCTGCCCATCACAGGCCTCCTTCAAACACACCCCTTCCTCTAACCAAGCTTGTGTGTGATTTAAAGAAAAAAAAGGAAAAAAAAAAAAGGACAAAATATAACCACCAGAAGGCGCTCGCCCCCTTACACAGGGGTACAGACCCGAGAACTCGCTTTTAGAACTGAATTCTATAGCAACCAGGTTTATGCAAAGTGCCGAGAGGGGATTTCAGGCTTAATGCTGTAACATGTTTCCAAAGCAAACAGCAGACAAAGTGAAGCGTCGTTGATTGACTGAGCCAATCAATAAAACACACGTGAATTTATTCCTCGGATAAGCTCGTCTGCAGTGCCATTATCTGTTTCTGTCCTTTCTTCCAACGAGTCAATCATAACAGACATTTTGGTGCTTTAAATGCCTTGCGCTATTCTTCCCTCATTGGCCTGCAGTGAAATCAGGTAAACGTCAGCAAATACGGCAAAAATATCTGGAGCATGTAACCCTGATTACACCACATGCTGTAGTCATGCAGACTGATGTCATCCCCCAGCATTGCCTTTCACCTCCAGATTCCTGTGTCTGTCTGTGCTGGTGTGAAGTCAGAGAGAAACAAAATGCTATGGGACTGGACGAAAACACGCATCTGTTATGTGCCTCTATCGCTTTACCACAGACAGAAAATAAATAGCTTTTAATGTACTATAAAAAGAAAATAAAGGCTGGATGGATTTATAGGCCAAAAAAAAAAAAAAAAGATTTAAAAACACAAATGCTCAAATTGCAAAATGCTCAAACCATTTGTGTATACGCTGAATACAAGATCACTGAAAGCTTTTATTATTGCATAAGAACCGATGATGTTGCATGCAGAGATGATTTCGTCCTTCGGTGCAATAATTGCTCTGGGTCGATACTGACAGACTACTCACTTCAGAAGTCTCCTAAGTTTCTCTTTCTATTTTCCTTTTGGTTACCAAATATTGTTCATTATCACCACTCGTGGAGATACAGTTAGATTGTTCGAAATGAACCGTTGTATAATACAGATTGAACTGACACCCATTATGATACCAATTACCATTCCTACTAGTCTTTCTTGTCACATTCCTGAGAAACCACAAATATGTTCCCACGTCGGAAACCTGAACCATTACACAAGTTTCTTAAACATTAAGCCTTCACCATACGAGTCTATGTGTATGCTGTTACTATAGAAACAACTCCGTGTTAGAACCAACCATTTAGAAAGTCATGCAGCTAAAACATTTGTCAGTGCTGATGTTATTAAAAATCGATCGAATTCTTCTAATCAGTCGGTGCCGTGGTTTAAAATTCCTCTTACAAAAAGTATACGAGATGACTTCAAGTTGTTTACCATAAACGAAAAACAAAATAAATGAGCCACGGTTTGTGATGCAGTTACACTGAACATCAGACCCACTTAGCATCAAGGTACACCATGTACACCAGACCCACACACACACACGTGCACAGCCGAGAGCGCAGACAGAGAGAGCATTGTGTAGTGGCTCTGGGAGAGGCTGGCTGAAGTGGAGCCCTTTAAATCCTGTTGCATTTGTAGCAGCAGTGTCAAAAACAGTGTATGCACAAAATGAGGAGAGGGTGGGCGCAAGACAAAAGGAGAAAACAGTAAAGGAGGAAAGGAAAGGTGAACTGGTATGATCAAAGCTACTGAAAGCGCGATCAAAGGGTTCTGCGGGGCAGACAGCTGGATGATGCGTCTTTAAGGATAAAGTAAAGAGGGAATCAGAGAGAGAGAGAGAGAATTTCTTAGGAAAGGGAGTGGTGGGTGAGTGCACAGGGGTGGTGGCAGCTGATAACGTTTGAGCAAGAGTTAAGAGTGCTGTGACAGCGCAGGAGTGTGACCTCATGACTCAAGACCTGCAGCGGAAAAGCTCACAAACAATCTGTCAAAACAGCCAAGCTGTACCCAAAAAAAAAAAAAAAAAAGAAAGAAAGAAAAGAAATCCAACACACACAGGCTGCTATCGTGCACATCAAGGACCTCAGCCTGCAATACAATCAAACCTGAAGCTGCCTGACATTCCTGCACCGAGGGCAAATACTGAGCTTTGCTTTAAAGAGCCAGGACTCAAGGCAAGTCATGCAAACACAGACCCACAGACTAAAAAACTTCAAGAGGAAGAGAGGATGTTAAAGATCCTCATTGAAGATCATGCCGTGTGACTCTGGATCAGCTGCTTCAGAAGGAATGCAAATATTGACTGAACTAAGGCAAGGCTGTGTAATGTACACTGCCTCGCGCACACCCACAGGCTAGCACATTTTACATACATGCAAGGTACCACTGGGTATGTAGGGAATGTGTGAGAACAACTGCCGAGGGTGCACAATGGCATGTGACCTGTCTCGCAACAACACAACAATGTTTTTACTCATTTGAATCACTCAGTTAAATGATTCATTATGATTCATTCACCGAATCGTTCGGCTGCACGGTTTGCCTGAAGTTAAGCTCTTATTATGACGATAAATGACATACAGCTTGGCTCGGGTAAAATAGCTGATTGTATGTCTAGGTTTGACGGAATTGTTTCTCACACCCAAGCCCAACCCAGACTATTACTGCAAGAGTGGAAATTTCCAACTCTGCCTGACTGAAGCCCAAAATCATCCAAGGAATAAGAGAACACCACATTCTAGCTGTGGTGGATAAATTCAACACTGAGTGAATTTAAGAAAGGAGATTCGTAGACATGACAAAAATTATTTACTTGACTGAAAAACACAAGACGGACTAAAATAAGGTAAACCTACGCACACCAAAACGGCAGAGTCATGAAACCCGGACGAAGGGAAACGATTTGAACACTGACTGATCCTGATTCGCAAAGAAACGTCAGAAAAGGCAGAATCATACACGAACAACACATCCCTACATGGATTTATAAGCGTTTTACTATGAATAAAACGAAAACCTTTAAACAGATACTCCAGCGCCTCTTAAACGTAATCCCGATCGACTGCAACTGCAGCATGTATGTGATTCCAACAATAAGCAATAAATCTGCCATATTTCACAGAAAACCTGATCTCAAAAGATGAAACAAACTTCATCTTGAACGTTTTACTAATTCTTTAGACGTGCGAGGTGTGTTCAAGTCAAACCTGGGACTTGTGCAGAACAACAGGGCACAGTTATGAGAGTCAGATCTACCTTTACGCACTCATCCCCAGCGTTTCACTAGCGCACGGATACCATCGAGGTAGAGAGTTTACTCAGCATGCCGAAGCCATGGTCGGACTCCCTGCTTCACGTCTGAAACCCTGGCCTGCCAGGAACTCCTTTAATGGGTGTGGAAATCACACTCATTAAAGGAGTTTAACCATGTGGAAATGCTTTGAGGCGAGGTCAGGACTGTACAGGGGATGTGGCAATATCGAACACGGCTATATGCATCTGAATTGCAAATGAATGGCACAAAAAAAAGAGAAGAAGAAAGAAATTAAATAAAATTCAGGGAAAGGGGAAATAACTGAAATAAATTTTAAAGTATTAGTCATGTTTTGGAATGCTAAATGAAACTGCATGAAAGACTTTCTCGCGTGTCCCGTCATATCCTGCGGTCTTTACCGCTAGTGTGTCCTGGCTGTGGTTTTACTTTGTATTGTATATAATGGAGTATTTTAAACACATTCTAACTACCCCAGTGATTGCCCTTGAGCTTATATTCGGTAAGCTTTGAGCAAGCGGGCTTTCCGTTCTTTTCTCAGTGCAGGGAAACGTGGTGAAATGTTTGTCTGACACAATCACACATACAGTACGCTCCAACAGTGGCAGGTTAGAGATAAAGTTGAACAACAATGGAGTGTTCTCTTAGGACAGGATTACCCAATCAGTACACACTGGATGTCAAAGGCAACACGAACGGCTAAACGAGAAAAGTCTCTAAACCATAAAGTGCTTTTGGAGATTCCACATGTGCACATGGAAACCTGTAAAGGATAAAACAAACACATGAATCAGTTCTTTCCACTTTGCTAATTATGTTCTGTTCTACTACACAGACTGGTCATGTCTCAGAGACATGTCTGCCACCTGATTAAATCCTACTCCATACAGCCAGGTAGTAAACATGCCCAAACATGCCTCCATCAATACCTCATCATCATCATCAGAGTGCATTCACTACACTCGCCGAACTCTGAGCCAGGTCCTTATCAACCCCGAACACCTTACAGGTTACAGTAAATACTGTACGAGCAGTGACCGTGACTAGACACAGTCACACCTACACACACACACAAACCTCATCAGCCAGGCGAACGAACTGTCCTAAAACACCCAAAGGATGGGTGGGTTTAGAAGACGTGTCCAGTGGGATTGCTGCTGCTAGGCAGCGGTGTCTGCACACGTCTCTCCAGAGCACAGAAAAGGGGCTCAGACAGAGCTGCGGCGAAGAAAAAAGGTGTTATTTTATTATACCTTACGTCTGCATGTATATCAACAACATGCGTTGTGATACTGTGGTAAGCGCAGTAAAAAACAGGTGTAAGCGTGTCTGGCCTTCAAGCTGGTGCGAATGCAATCTGTACAGTGTGTATGCATCAATCTGGCATTAGAGACAAAAGGACACACCCGTAGGATATATACGGTCATTAAATCTTAAATTAGAGGGGAAAAAAACAAAGAAGGCACACGCACACACAAGTAGATATGGTGGACAGTTCAGTTCTTATCATCATTTATGTTGTAGAAATAATTAAAATAATCTCGGTCAATCAATTCCCTCACTGCCTTCTTTCAGTCGTCCTCGCTATCTTATTTGCATAGAAAAAAAGATCACAAAGTGTAATCATTGGAAATGATGGACATGCGTCCACGTGCCAGATGTAAATACAAGTCATACAGTATATGCAAGGTGTGACGGAGCCGCAAAGAGACCGATGTATGCATGTATACACACACATTATATATAAATACTGTTGTTGGTCTTTCGGCTGCTCCAGGCAGTGAGGTCGCCACAGCGGACCATCAGGTCCGCACATACAAGCTGGCTGGGAATCGGACCCAGGCCGAACACCTACCACTGAGCCACCAGTGCCCCTACATATTATATACATACATGGTGTGTGGAAGAATTGTTCCGGTAAGAAGAAATACATGCGAACTAGAATAAAGCAGATATGACGGAAGGGTCCAAGGTTACAACAGAGTTATGGCGAGGTGTGTACTCACTGTGACAATGCACGCATGAGTCACTGACGTCCTGAGTGTTTCAGGAATGAGTGAGCTGGGAGGAGTAATGATGCAGCAAGGCTGCTACTGATGAAAACTAATGAGTGAAGTGTATGTGTGTGTGTGTGTGTGTGTGTGTGTGTGTGTGTGTGTGTGTGTGTGTGTGTGTGTGTGTGTGTGTGTTCCGAGTCAGCCAGGAGTCAAACAATCACGTCTTCTCCGGTATTACAGTACAGTAACCTCCCACCCATTTTCGAAATCTTTCCCCCCACTGGTGTCCCTTTCACACACTTTACACACACAGACACACAGTATTAATCAGACTGGTCATTCTTCTAAAATAGAAGCCATTGTCTGTGTCATAAGTCTGAGAGAGAATGTATAAGCAATCGGTTTATTTATTGGATAAGCAATTGGATATTTATTTAAAATGTATGAAATATTCATGGAAAATTCATACATTTGCTAACTAGCTCACCAAACAGGAAAGAGCTCTGGTTTGGCTTCCTGGAAGCTGATGGTGACGAACTAGCTGGATAGTTCGTTATTAAAATTCATTAATACAAAGTAAAGGAAACAAACAAGTTTATGAGCATTATGTAGTTTTAGATACTAGTAAGTACTCAAATTGCCACTAAAAGATGGTTTCGAATGTCTTTTGTACACAGGTTAGTTACTGTGTGTGGTTTTGTGCCAAACCATAGTTGTGTCAGTGTTTAGTAAAGCCTGGAAACTTTCTTTGTGGCATGACATCTGCTTGTTCCAGGCACACGGGCTGCTGATTGTCCACCCTTGAGCCGTTAACTCGATTAGTGAAATCTGAGACACCCAGAACGGCATCGCTGTCCCCGTGTGTAACTCAGTTCTATTTCAAATTCATCATGTTTTATTGGATAAGCTTAGCGGAAACAAGCAGAGCTCTGTTCCACTTGTTCCCCTGAGCCGCTCCCCCCCCCCCCGGATCGAACAATCAGTGCTGGCAGGAAGGGCAGAACTTCCTGACACTTGCTGGAATGCTGCTTGTCAAAGTATTTTTTGGTGGGAGGGAGGTGCGAGAAGAAAAAATAAATAAATCAGCTGATCTGGACCAAAAAAAGCTGCACTGAAAGGAAAACATGACCTCTGAGCATATGCAGACGAAAGCAAATTCCTGCATTTGTTCGGGGTTTTTTCTGGCTCAGAACACGTGACGTCACTTACACAGAATGCGAAAGTACATCTTCATGAGGCGCTGAAGTAGACTTCAGTAAAAGGAGACATGGCTTTGACAGGTCACTGGACAGGATATGTGACAAGACAGTGGATGACTGAGAATTACAAAGCACTTTCAAAACACGACAAGACATGCATGGACGTTTGTCCGCGTCATTGATCAAAGAGCATCGTTCAATAGTGTAGCCTGTGTTTACCAGAATTACATCATCCTAGATAGCGCTGGTCATCGTCTTTATCCCCTACAGGTCAATGACATCAGCGTGATTCAGATCATCACTGGTGGGTCAGCAGACTTCCAGAGGGGTGAATCTGGTTAACACATCTCTGAAACTAACACACGTACTGAAATCATGTCCTGTTCTATACACACAGCTTTCGTATCTCATCTTTAAGAAGCCGAGTTGTGTGCAGTTAAGATTTGTGTCTCAACCAGATTATGAGGCAACTCCCCAATGGTATGTTGTCTTGCACACCACGGCAACACACACCTAAATAACAGGTTCGATCTTTCAAAAATAAATCCTGCCACACAGAGTATATGGACTGTTAACTATAATTTCCTATTATAACGCTATTCAATAAGAGACATGAAAGTCACATGGCACTATAACCATCATCATCATCTTAATGATTTCTATTTGATCTGTTTTAATGTCTATTACTGTTGCGAATATTGTTTGTGTTTCTTCTCCGACGCCACGTTACACCGGTATGTGTTCAATGTCAGCAGCACAGTCATGCCAATAAAGCGACCTTGGACTGAAGTGATGGAGAGATTGTTAGATGCCTTGCTTTCTCTCGAACAGTGAAAGCAATATTAAGACGAGAGGAGTGTTGAGAGCCTTACCTCCCATCACTGAGCTACAAAACACACACATCCCTTCCACTATTTTAGGTCATATCTCTAGAGCTTTGTCTAAAGGAGGGTTCCTTTCTGTTACTATGGTGATACGTGTCTGTGTCTATGGCTTTGTGGGTGAGGAGTATGTTATGTAGAAGTTAAAGAGGAGATAACGATGTAAAATAGTAGGACCGAGACACCGAACTGTTTTCCATGTTACTAAGGCTGTTCACTTTCAGCTCTTATATGGTGAAGAAATCATGAAAATAACAAACACACACTTACATTATTCTAATATTTCGTACTGTACTAATATAATCATACACTATAAAGCCAAACTGAAATATACACACATCCGAAGAATCTACATAAGTCGCATAAGCTGACACAGGCTTTTCAGCAGAACATCACACTTGTCTTAGCCGAACATGACCCACCAAACCAGGGTTCCACTGATCCAGATCCGTGAGGGCTCAGCACACCAGTCAGTGGCTACGCAGCCCCTCACATAACATGACGATGTGATGCACTGTGGCTTCTGACACATTCGTACCAAATCCAGAAATAACTTTTTCATCAAACTGTGTTATAGTAGCTCTCCTGAGGGTTTGGCCCAAACAGGCTAGTCTCGGCTTCCCATGCAGATTAATGATCCTTGGACCCCCATGACTTTTAGTCACAGGTTCACCGGTTGTCCTTTCTTGACCTGTCCCACAAGACTTGACATTTTGGAGAAGCTCTAACCTCCAAGTCTCTCAGTTCCTTATACTTGCCCATTTTTGTCCTGCTTCTAGCTCATCAACTTTGATAACTATCTGCTCACTTGCTGCCTAATAAATCTCACCAAATGGTGGATGTTGATATAAGGAGATTATCAAATATTCTTCATTTCACCAATGTTATGGCTGATCAGTGTTTATGTATTACACATATTAACCAAGATGAATATTAAAAACATACCCTGAATATGTATTCGTTTCTCTGTATGCGTCATCAACCTACATACCTACTTTTATTAAATAGATAAAAAAGTCTGGTTATTTAACTTTTTTTACGTTCCATTTTCTGCATATTTTAAGCCGGGAACGAAACCCTGTCGTGGAATTTTATTTTGTGCAGTCTTGTTTCAATAAACTTGACTTTCCTGTTATTCTATAATTACTTCTTTTTAATAGAGGTATTTAGTCGGGCGAGTAGGAACAACATTAGCAGACAAATTATTTCAATAAGATAAAAGACGAGCAATACACACACACACACACACACACACACACACACACACACACACACACACACACACACGTCAGTTTTAGCTCTGTTCACCTGTATCGCACCTGATTACGGTTAAGTAAGAAAGACAAAAACTGATCAGGGTTCAGTGTGAAGCCGGACAATAATGCACACAAGATGTAGAGATGAATGAACACCATAAAGCTGACATACAGCAAAACCACGGGGAAGTCTAGCAGGAAACAGACTGCAGGCTGTGGATAACGAGCTGTATGCAAAGACGGAGTGTGTGTGTCTGTGTGTCTGTGCATTTTCCAGAGTTCTAGTCATGGTATGTTAGCACCATCAATCTCTGCTCAACCATGCCTGCGCACATGAGCACAAAGAGACGTGTTATCTCAGGGAGAAGGACAGAAAGACAGACAGGCAGAGGGAAATAAAATGGGAGGAATTGAAAGACAGAGATTAATGTTGGGAGGCAGGCATGAAGGAAACTGTTAAGAAAAAGAAAGAGTGAAAGACAACTGATTATAATGCTGCTTATCAGTGCAGTTCACCGGTCACAGTGTATTAGCGACTGTAATTAATCCCAAGTCAGTTTTAGCGCAAACACACACACACACACACACACACACACACAAAAAAAAAAAAAGTTTACTTTACTTACACTACATGTTAAATGTTTGATGAAATCCTGATCATTTATTTATTCATCTTTATAAGAAATATCTTCATAAATGAGACCAGGGAAATGAAAGCTAGAGAGAAAGTGATAGAAAAAGGGGGGGGGGGGGGTCTGTCCATAGTGTTCCACAGATATGAATAATTTATATCGGGTATCGTTAGAAATAAGCCTGAATGATTCATCTTAAATACTAATCGTTAGAAATATAAATAAAAATGACATTAATGATAAAAGTTAATAAATGAAAGATTACAGAAGATAATTAAAGGTTAAAGATAATAAAAGATTAATCAGGAACGGACGGAGAAACAGACCAGCCGTGGCAATAAAAACGCAATAATCAACACAGCTTAAAACATTTTAAAGTAACACTACTTAGGTAGTTCTCTAAAAATGTATTATTTCATCATGGAGGTGTGAGATTCTTTCAGGATGGTCGTTATTTACAGTACTGTAGAAGTGCAAAAGTTTTGACCCCTTTATTTCATCATATCGATGTAAATTAAATTATATGTAGAGTAAATTACAGAAATGGGAACAAATGTAGTTATTGTGACCGGCTGCCTAAAGATACAATTCTCTAAAACAAATGGTTGTTTATATTAAAACCTCATCATTGGTTATAATTGGAAAATATAATATGTACCGGTTGGAATCATCCTCTGCAATTAATGTATTATTTTGTCCAAAATGAATTTTACAGTCTTGGATGTGAAATTAACACAAAATTTACTTTAAGATGATGCGCTCTCCAAGTGAAAGCGAGAGAGAAAGAGAGAGAGAGAGAGAGAGAGAGAGAGGGGGCATGACCTGACCACAGACCTGCAGGGACAGAGTGCAAGAGTGGACAGGACACCGAGGAGGGAGAACGAACCATTAGAAACATAACAGAGCTGGAACTTGAATATGAACGAGGACAAACGAAAAGCGCAAGAGTGAAAGTGTGATATGGTGGAAGGACGAGACCAACAGGGCAGGGACAGTGAAACGGGGCAGGAAAGAGACAGGAAGCAAATAAATAAGAGAAAGTGAGGAGAAACTGTTGATGGCCTGATTTCCAGACGAAGCCGGTTCAAGCAGGGTTTGTGACTCATCCTTGGTTCACTCGCATTACACTCTAGTACTCAGCCACACACACACACACACACACACACACACACACAGAGAACAGTTAATGTGACAGTCACTGCACTACACTGCTAGAGGCTGACTGGAGACACATGGCACAGCAAGGGATACAGTACATACATCACTCTGCTTCCTTAACTAGGAATGCTGGGAATATTGGGCTCTGTTTCCATAACGAGCTCATGAGTCTTTGCACTAGTGGCTATTTTGATTGTCAAATAAAGTAGTGACTGATAAAGACTAAGTCAACTATTTAGATGAATAATTGTTCTTTGTTACCTCTCAGCTTTAAGTTAGTTAGCTTGAGGTAGTTCGACGTGGCTAACAAAAAAAAAAGAAAAAGAAAAAAAAAAAAGGAATACTTTGTTCATAAAAAAATTATTTTTAATGAAATTTCCTGCTCATAAACACAATAAATATATTTCCCAACTTTTTTTCTGCCTAAATCTAAAAACCAGGATACATAACGTTGCAAATAAATTATAACAATACT
The DNA here is from genome assembly GCA_030014365.1 of Clarias pachynema. Classification (NCBI taxonomy): domain Eukaryota; kingdom Metazoa; phylum Chordata; class Actinopteri; order Siluriformes; family Clariidae; genus Clarias; species Clarias pachynema. The sequence continues at coordinate 12,593,502 of JAQMYL010000015.1, read as the reverse complement.
TTCATTTTAAAGAAGGCAGACGACAACTATGGTAGTTAAACAATAATTTAGGCGACTGAACTTCGCTCTACAATACAATCTCTGACAGTTTGAAGGAGTCAAATCATAGAGGGCTAAGAAATGGAGAATATCAATGATAGCCGTTTTAAACATGCAGGCGTTAATGTCAAACACTGGCTAGCTAACTAACCTACTAACTAGCTCTCCCTGATGAGACGTCATCATAGGAGCCAGTGTTCCTCCAGTCCAGATGCTGCTGCTGCATTACTGATGTGCTCCAATGCCAGATACACATCAGCTTTGCAAATATTGCACTTCACACCGTTTTTGGTTGAGTTGAGGATAAAATGATTGCACTTTTCAGAGGTTTCGGGTCATGAAGGTGTTTCCATCTTCACTCCAGTAAGCTGTAATTTCTACATCTCAATGCGTTGACGTCACCGATTCTGTAATAAATTCCAGTCTAGGCTGTTTATCTGTTGCACTCCGAATTTGCTTACTTTATTTTTTGCTGATTTCTCCACACACGCGCGTACACTTTGTATTCACCAGTTACGATCCCTCGGCCTGCTGTTAAATAACCCACCCATGATCTGACTTTTCTCATTTCATGCTGGCTGTCTCTGAGGGAGGACACTAAATGTAAGTGACTCAGGCCTTTGTAGAACAAATCAGATTTTTTTTTGTATCACACAAAAAATTTTTTTAATCAGATGCGTCAGAAAAGCTGCCTTTTACATATATATTTACATAAATCATTTTTAAAATTTTTATTATTTCACCTATAAATAGAAAGGTGTTATTTTTGACATATCGTTCTGGGCGAGGTCCACCACACCAGTGCACTCTGACCTTCTCTTCCCTGTTATGGACGACCAACTCAAGTCCCATGATGCTGGCTAATTAATGTCAGTGTAAGTGCATTTAGGAGGGAGATTCAAAACTGCCGATCGCTCTTCCACAAGACTGATTAGCACACAAATAGAATGACAGTAAGTAAATGTGTGTGTGTGTCTGTGAAAACGAGACAGACTATTAATAGTCAGGAGTGGAGCTGAAGCTCGGTGAGTGTGAGACCCAGTTGGACATGTTCACTCTACAGAATAAAACCCTTTTTCTCCAAATGCGATGCGATGCGATTTCTCACACACATTCACTCACACACACACACTCGGGGTGACTCATCTCGATGGTGACGAACCGCAATCTGTGAAATGCAAGCAGATAGATGCTGCCTGCCCCCCTCCAACCACTAAGAACCCCTCACACGCCTCTCAGTTCATTTCCATTATTATCGAATCTCATGAAACAAATTAAAGTCGAGCTCTCAATTACGACGGCATGTATTACGAGTAAACACAAATCACAAGATAGGGACTCTCGCCCGATTAGATTGCCGTCCCCTCGCTCCTTCTTGCCCGCGCTGAAATTTCACCTTCGCCCTCGGTCGCCTCTGAGGAGCGGTTGTCCCTGGCCAAGCTTGTCGTTTTATCCTCACCACTTTCTCCTTAATCTCCCTTTCTCTCCGACACACACACACGCACACAGGTAAGGATTTAGCAGCAGCGACAGCAACAGACTGAACCTCACCATCTGTTTACTCTATGTCAGTCCACACCACACACACGTAAACACCAACCATATTACACACAAACACAAACTCTCAACCATATCTCAAAACAATACAAAGCTACGATGTGGACTGGACTCGATTTCCCGAACCAGCCTACGGAAGCGGCGCTGGACGAAGTTGCGGCATCTGTCTAAATAGAAGGAGGCTGTGCTGATGGGACGATTTGTATAAAGCTCATCTGTCTGTGGGGGCCGTGAGAGCGGATGTAGCGAGAGATCCATCATTCGTTTAGATCAACCTCTCCGTTTTTTCAGCTCTCCGCTACTGTCTGTTTACAATCTCTCAGAGCTTTTCACCTGGACCACTGCAGGGTGTGTGTGTATACATGTGTGTGTGTGTGTGTGTGCATGCATGCATGTCCTCGGTGTCTTTGTTTAAGGCAACCACGTGCACATTGCAGGTTGTCCAACATACCAGCCAAACCGTAACAGCTAGACTATAAATCAAATAAGTGATGAGGGAAAGAAAAACATGCTTTCCGTCACACACACACACACACATTTTATATATGTGAATATTAAATAACCCAAATGCATCTTCATATGTAAATGTGAACGACTGCTAATCTTTGAGCGATATTATACACTATTTATATTATTTTAAGCTCAGTGTGACAGGATATATGGATTTTGATTTTTCCTGAACTGGTAGCCATAAATCATCGAAATAAAAAGAAAAAAAAGAAAAAAAGAAAAAGGCTTGAAATATGTCACTCAACCTGTGGAGAATACGAGTTGCACTATTTGAATAAATTATAAACACACACACACACACACGTATGCATACATATATACAGTACTGTACCAAATCCTCAGCCAGTCCTCATATCTTCATATTCTGCATCTAAAGAGTGAGACTTGGACTGAGGGTGAACACACACACACAAATCTGTTTTTCAGATCAGATCTGAGTCACTTTCATACGCGCTTTTAGACCGGATACGTATCCGATATGCGGTCATGTGACCTGAAGGAGAACGGGTGGTTTCGGAATTCACGCATGGGACGCTCGGTGATATCAGTCAGCGTCTTCAACATAGGAATTTCGCAGCAGTGTTAGCAATAGCTGCTAAAGCAGCTAAAGTGAAGCGTCTGGATTTATTCTTTCATCTGGGCCGCAACAAACACTGCTGAATAACTGCTTGCCATCATAGACACCCAAATCTCAAGCATAGTTTTGCTAAAAATCACATCCATTGTTTGTAATGAATGAACGGTTAAACAAACATAACACGTTTTAGCCCAGACGCAAAGTGTGTGTGTGTGTGTGTGTGTGTGTGTGTGTGTGTGTGTGTGTGTGTGTGTGTGCGCCGTTTCAGAGATCAGGCGTGTCCAACTTGAGAGTCAGATACAAGTCACTTGTAATTACGCATGTGACCCACTAGGACCTAGGTTTTTTTTTTTTAACTAAGTTTTTTTTTAAATCTTACTTATAAAAAAACCGGAATTGAACAATGGCGCTTGTAATGTGAACGTAGCCATAAATTTTTTTTTTATAGTATTTACTAATAAGGCCACACAGTTCTGCAACAACAAACTAGCTATTCTTATTTGCTGTTTATGTCTCTGACAATTGGATAAATCATGGATAAAACAGTCCATACGGACAACAGCCGTATGGTATTTTGGGCTTTTTTTTATGGCTGGTATGATTGTTGTTTGAATTTCCGTACAGATTCCTTAAGACTCCACATCAAGGATCGGTCTGAAACAGTTACGCTGCAGTTCCAGCTGCGCACTAAAAAAAAAAAAGGGACGTTAACCCTTAAGAAGCGAAGAACGCATTCCTAAAAATGTAAATGTTCGAGCAGCAGCGGTGGTGAAGAAGAGTAACACAGAAAAGACGCTCACTGCTTTATAATAATACGCAAAAAAAATTAAAAAATAAAATAAATAAAATCTGCACGGACAGCAAGTCTCGCCAACGACGGATCCGTGGATGAAAATCAGAGGGAATGAAGAAGTACAAAAACAGCAAATCTGTGACGATGGCGCACGTGTGTTTACCCACGTGAGAGAATCGGACAGGCAGAGAGACAGGCAGGGAGAACTGAGAGAGAGAAGTGAGAGAGACAGAGAAGCAAAAAGAGATGATGACGGAGGAAAGAACAGGGACAGATATATGGAGGCGGAGACAAAAAGAGAATAAGATGGAGAGAGAGAGAGTCAAAGGTGATGCAGGACAGGGAATCAGTAGGTCAAGGCAGGTAGAGAGGACGGATCCACGCAGCATATTCTTTCACAAATATCTTAGAAAGCGGCGCGAGAGAGACGGGGGAGGGGGGGGGCGCTGGGGGATGGGACACTGTACAGGAACTAGAGTTTGAATAGAAATCAGAGATACGTTACTTATTATTGGGACAGCAATTTAAAAAAAAAAAAAAGGATGAATACAGCCCTTATTTAAACGTATGCTTCAGTGAGTTCCTGCTCGCCTGTGTAACTGTTTGGTCTGTGTGTGTGTGTGTGTGTGTGTGTGTGTGTGTGTGTGTGTGTGTGTGTGTGTTTAATTAAGGACACAGGCAGTGCGTTTAGAAGTGAGTGGCCTGGCAGGGATGAGAGCTGTGACACTAGGGTGAAGAACCCTGTTTGGACATTGTGCTAATGAGAGCTTTAGAGGAACTGCCACAGGACGACATCGTCCCCCCCCTTTCTCTCTCTCACCCCATCACACACACACACACACTATGAAGGAGAAATAAAGGACAAAACCTCCTCCAAAGATGGAAAGAGAGCATGTGGAAGTCTGTACTACTCCCTCTCTCCCCGTCACTCTCTCTCTCCCCCTCTCACCTCCCCCCAGCCTCTACTTGTCATTCTTACACTCACCCGTGGGTTGAATATGATTTATGCGATATCCGTCTGTCTACAGGAAGACGTTTACTCAGGGCACACTTACTTATTATTCATTCAGCTAGCCCCTCCCTCAAGGAATTCACCTCAGCAACCATCTCTCTCTCACACACACACACAGCTCACAACCACACCTAACAAGATCCTTGAGATATTAGTGTGGATTTGATTGAACACCTCTCCATCAACTCCATCAACTCCGTTTACCGTGACGCTTTAATTCCATCGACTTTTCCCTGTAAAACTAATTAAGAGCCAGAAACCGGAGCGGCGGGAACGAGGGAGCTCGAGGACGGGGCACAGGAAAGCATTTGAGGAACAATGGCACTGTAGCAATTTATTACAACAACACTGCAGCAGAGGAGACATTGTGCCTATACGTGTGTGTGTGTGTGTGTGTGTGTGTGTGTGTGGAGAGTGTGTGTGAGAGAGAGAGAAAGAGAGAGAAAAAAGCACCTAAATGCACAGATATACTCAGGTACTCAGACACACCTGCAGCCCACAGCTGTCAACGGCTTCCTCACAGCCGTGTGTGTGTGTGTGTGTGTGTGTGTGTGTGTGTGTGCGTTTGTTAAATTCCATATTGCCAAGTCAGACAGAGAGCATGGACATTTTTAGTACTATGACGAGTTGTACGTTGGTGTTGTAACAGCAGTCCAGCCCTGAATGTGTGCTGTTTTTTTTCGTTTTTTAAGCACACCTGCTCTTTATGAGAACAATAAAATTATGTCTTCAGTCCGCTTCGTGAACTCATTTCCCCCTCTTGAAGTGTACATGTCTGCTCACTTGCCCGTGAAAGACGCTACAGCTGCCACTAACGACCCATGCAACCACACGGTACCAGAGTAGCTGATCAATTCCACCCATTAGACAAATTCAACCAGCAATTAGTTGGGGGTCCGGTGTTAACAGCGTGCTTGTGTGTGTGGGCGTGTGTGTGTGTGTGAGAGAGATAATGAACATTGTGTGTGTGAGTGTGTCTCTGAGGGTACCTGGCCTACATTCAAGGATGTTCATGCACCATATTCGTGCTCGTCTCCTCCTCGTCAGACTTACAGACCTACTTTCATTTACCACAAAAGGAAGTGACATCACAACCACAAGCCTGCTTCTTTCGGGGGAAGAATGAGAAGTGAAATAAGTATTTTATCTCTGTTAAATCCTACAGGATGACTTCATTCAGCCATTTTTGGCTCATTCAATACTGAATGCAGATACTCGCTAGAGTGACAGTAAAGTGAATTTCTTGGTAAAAACAAAGCATTCTGTTTTGTTTTTTTTTTAAGTTGTGTAAAAGTTTTTTGGTTTTGTTTGTTTTTTAAGTAGGCCTGACTCTAGTTCATATTATGCCTGACATGTTGTTGTCATGTTCCTGAGAATGGTTTGAACACTATGTCCTCTGAGGCAACGAGTTAGGACGTTTTGCAACTGGAGGGAAACACGAGTCGGTGTGGAAGTGTTTCATGTCATCCGATGCCTCGGAAATGAAGCTCGAGTCAACTGAGCATCGGACAGCACGCGCAGTACGAGTTCACCAATCAGAGAGACACTAAATGCAACGGCTCCCAATCAAACAACGGCCGCGAAATGACCTTTCCTATTAGACAAGTACTTCCATAAGATATTCCCAGTGGGCCAGCCGGTCGTCTGGTTCTCACCACAAAGGGAAAGAACTGCTTTTTATATCGCATCTCCACAAAGCACGGTGCACATGACCTCGCTGACAGCGTGGGTTTTTATCTACTCTCTGGATGACCAAAGAAGAAATAGGAGAAAAAAAAAAGGAAAAAAAAAACCACACAAAATGTGGGGGAAAAAAGCCAGAACAATGGAATACCAGCAGGGAAAACAATAGAGCAGCATAGGGACCGTCCCCCACCACCCGCCATATGTAGCGTACAATGTGATGCTCACTGCTCTGCTGATTTTCGATTCAGCTAAAAAGCAGCTGAGATGATCAATGTTCCGCTGACCAGCCCGCTCTCTGACCATCGCGTTATCTCTCTGTCCTTTTCAGTTCCATGCCGTTTAAAGCCCCCACCCAGACCCAGGAGAGGACAGACACTAAAAACAGCTCTGATCTCGACCCAAGGGGGCAGAACATTAAGCAAATGCAAAACATGTTTACACAAACACTGGGGTTAGTCAGAACGTGATCAATAACATCTGACTTTGCCTTCTTTTAAACTCTGTAAAAATCAGGACGTCTAATCACAAGAGCTGAGCTCTAAGATAACAACAGGATCAGTCATTTGTGGTAAAGTACAAAAAACAACAACACAAACATTTAAACTGAATGCTGAAAGCATGCGAATGGTCAGAAGGTTTGTAATGATTAAGAATTTCACTCACCCATCCTCCTTGCTCTTCAATCCAGGGCTGGATGTGGTTGTCCAGGTAGACGGTCATCCACTCGGCGATACGTGCCACCAGCGGACTCATCTCTTTCTCCACGCACTCGACACAGAGGGCACCTCCAAAAGCGAACAAGCCCACGATACGGCCCCAGTTGACGCCGTCGCGGAACACCTCGTCCATCACGCTCTCAAAGCTCTGGTACACCGTGACTGGAGTGATATGCAACTGTGATGACAGGTCGCTAAAGGCGCGTGCATAGCGCAGCTCGAACTCATTGCCAGAGTCACGCAGCGCCTCCTTTACTGCCTCCAGGCTTGCGCCACCATTCACCTGCCTCTGAGGGGACAAAGTCGGCGATCGTGGTGGAGTGCCTGCCGATGCCGTCCCGTTTATGGAGCCGTTAACGACTGTCGTCGGCGTCTCCAACTCTCCCGCGCCCGCCGCGTTCTCTTCCTCCACCTGGCCGTTCACATCTTCCGTGAGCCCGATGTGGTCGCAGGGGTAGTTTTTCTGGGAGAGCTTGTACTTGATGAAGTACACGACAAGTTCTTTGTTGTAGTAAGACATTATTCAGTGTGATATGTCAGTTTATTTGGTGCTGGATACCGCTCCCGCTTGCTCGTCAGTGTCTGAGGAACAGCACACAGATGCTCAAGTCTTTACTCAGGCTTGTGTAAAGGCTGGCTCTCTCTCATCACGGATCTTGAGCCAGGTCGACCTCCGATCTTGATTGATTTTCTCTGCTTTCTTATCCGGCGTAAACAGATACAATCAAGGATGGTGCAAGATCTTGGTCACTGTGGACAGATAAAAAAAAAATTGATTAGTGAGAGTGCTTACATGCACTAACAGACTTCTCTAATCAGGAGGAGGAAAGGATCAAAGATGTATATATTTTTATTTATTTTAGTTGTTTTTTTTAGGTATAAATCAAGCAAAAACAAGTTCAGAATTAAAGTAAATTTTACTAGTGAGTAAGGACACATGGCTATAGCAATACCCAGGAAAAGCTTATTGTGCCTCTAAAGACAGGCACAATACGCTTACTCAGAAATGCTCATTGTGATATTTATCACATTGATCGTGTTATATCATGCTTTAGCTTTTGTATATCACCCTTTTTGTTATATAACCCTTTAGCTTTTGTAAATAAACACCTTTTGCATCTAACTCCAGTGATTAATTTTGTTGTTCAAAGCAGCAGATGGTGCCCTTTATCACCTGCCTCAGATGAAAAGAAAAAAAATAATAAAGCACCCTTTCCCCTTCTAAGACTCTGAAAGCCATCCACTGTGATTGGAATTAAGATTTCATCTGAAGTGGACATGAGGACGGAAATACGAGCTGGAGTAAATAAAGCAGCGCGTGTCCAGCATGTACACGTTCAGTGCGCGTGAACAGTACACACCGTGCGCGTGAAGAGTACACACAATGCGCGGCTCTTCACATCAATCCCGAACAGACAATTAGAACGGGTGACACAAACAGTCTGTATAAACAGCGTTCTCGGGGAGTAACAGAAACCAGGTAAATCCACAATTTACTGAGAAAAAAAAATCCCCAACAATGAAAATGCAAACGGCGCAGTTGTGCGTGAACTCAGACACGCAGCCTGAGCAGCAAACACGTGGTGAAGCGGAGCAGCTCGGCTCACCACACTGCTTCATCAAACCTGGTGGAAATCAGCACCCAAACAAATCACGTGTTTAATCTCAAGCGTAATCGATTTTTATTTATGTTTAAACGATCTCGGCACTTCACCGAGGCTGTATCACGAATTATTAAGAGCACGAGATGCTACAGAGCTGCAATAAACGCAGTGCTTATGGATTGTTGACAACACGCAACTCACGCAAGAAGAATGCGTGCCCTAAAGGCCAGTACAGTCAGTAAGAATAGAATGCGAAAAATCCTCAAGAAGCCATCTAAAATGTAGCACACCCCCGAGATCTGTAAAATCTAAACCAGTGGAAAGCTTAGTCAGAAATTAACTGGATAATAATAATCATCATAATAATCATACCACGAGCGCTCTTGGACGATGTAGAGTAGCAGCTCGCTTTATCTCTGTTGTAAACAACACACATGACAACCTGCTGAACCACAAAGTTAAAGATCAACCCTGCTTACCCATACGGAAATCCTGTCCGGGCTTCACGCGAACTTTGAAAAGACTTCTGCGGTGTTTTGTCGTCTAAAAGCTTTTGAACCACACGGTCTAACAGCTGCTTTCTAGAATCTACTGTAAAGTATGAGAAAATAGGCTGCTTGAACAGGAATATTCCGTTCGGCCCCGCCCCTTGTTCCCACGCACCGCAGAGCGGCCCCGCCCACAGAGCAATTACGTAACTATAGGAACCTGTTTCGGCACAGTACAGTACTGTTCCATCATCATCATCGTCGTCGTCATCATATATAATTAGCGCAATATATCGCGTTGGACGATATCTTCAAACGTTTTATTTGTACAGTCAGCGGATGTAATTAAATTCCATCTAGCCTAGCTGCAATGCTACAGAACTTAGTACAACCAAACGTCACTATTCTTTAACACACACCCAGGTTCAAACAATACGTAAATAAACAGACCATATATAACTATAAAATCATATCTATAAACAAAACTAACAACAGAATAAACATTAAGGGTCATGTAATATAATTTGAAGCTATCAGTCCTTTTCCTAATCAGCCCTAGCTGAGACAACTACGTCAGTCCTGGGTTACCACAGGCACTCGGCTCGCTAGCTAGCAGCCCTGTTAGCGTGTAGAAGCGGCCCAAGTCACAATAAAGCACTACAGACCAGAGCGTTACGGCTAAAGCTGCTGGCTACTTACTCAGATAATTATCAGCGCTATGTCTTGCTCTCCGACATGATCGAAAGACTGAGCAGGACGCCAGTTAGTGTCCGACTGTGAATCCGACATTTCTTGCAACCTACAAGAACCGACCACAGCAGCCTGGCAAAGCTACGCTAGGCTATTTAGCTAGCTACCGAGCTTGCTTGCTTTCCGATGGAAGCTTTCATTTCTTTTCACACTCCTATTGGGACAAATTCGACCTCCGGCGCAAGGGTTGGCAAATAGTTCCACTTCAAAGGGTTCCGCCCATAAAGCTGACCAATCACCTTAGAGCAGGAAACGTGCTTGTCGGAATGCGGGTGGGGATTTAAAAAATGCCAGATTCCCTCTGCGCATGCGTATGCATTCCGCCCTCCTGTACGTACACTGCGGAAGTTAATGTCTGTCTGTCGGTTTTTAAGTGGAAACGAGTCTTGAAAGATATGTATATATTTAACAGGAACT
>JAQMYL010000015.1:12554777-12583253 GCA_030014365.1 Clarias pachynema | reverse complement strand
TGCGGAAGTTAATGTCTGTCTGTCGGTTTTTAAGTGGAAACGAGTCTTGAAAGATATGTATATATTTAACAGGAACTAAAGGTATCCCAGGACGAGTTAAGAATCAAACATTTAATATTATTTATCAAGACGACCTAATCAAAATTGACCGACTCGGACTTTACACAACCTTTCCGTGGCTTTTTCCATTGATTATGAACAAACCAGTATAGGTCCTGGCCCCAACAAATGTAATGATTTTGACAGAACTCCGAGTCAAAGCTCACTCAAATTAAAATAATGCGCAAGATATCACCATGGTAACCTCTATGACCTCGCACAGGCTTTTGATACTGTGACGTATTGAATATCGGGGCGTTCTCAAAGTTAATATTATTCAAAGCTCATCGGATCACAAAAGTTCACCGTCCAAAATTCAAACAAGAAATAAAATAATAACATAAAATAGGAAAAACTATTAAAACAAACAAAAAAAATATTAAAACAATATTTAATAAAGCAGTTGACAGAGTCATCACGTAAAACAGATGAAGACATATGGAGACATAGCGGGACAAAAAATGCGAATCTCTGGCTGCAATCAAACCAAAACAACTCTAAGTTTAAAGCAACATACAGTCAGAAAGATTAAAAATTCAAAATACATTCAAGTTAATTCCAAGCAAATTGTACTGTTTGCTTGCAAATTATTGCTTGTGAACCTAAACAGTTCCAACTTTCAACATTACAAAGATTACACGTGTTTTAGAAGAAATTCAACTACAAGGGAAAAGATCTCTTTGTATAATTTTCATGTCGAAACAAAATAATAAACGTAAGTGTATTTTTTTTTAAAATAAACGTGTGATAATCAATCTATACTCTCAATATCTATCAATATTGTGATATTTTTTTAAATAAACGTAAAAATATATCTTAACAAGACAATGTAATGAGAAAATGATTTTGTAGTAAAAGTTACACCATACCGTAAGGGGTCGTTGACGGCACGTCTTAAAGCCCGTGGGAAAACTGCGGAAATGTCGAAATTCTGCGGAACTGCTGAAATTCTGCGGGACTGGTGAAAAAACCTGCCGAACTGTTGAAAGTCTGGCGGATTGTGGGAACGCCTCCCCAAGCGGCGTGGCGTAGCTTCTGCCGTTGCTAAGCAACCATGAGACGCGCGTTCTATGACGACACAGCTGCGTGATTTAAATTGATTTCCAGCATCGAAAAATGCCTTGTTAAGCTCTGCTACTAAATCTACCGTGACACCGTGATTGGGTGCTTCCCATTTTTCAGGCACGAAGAAAACACGGAGAATTCCACTGGCTGATCTCTATCGCTCGCTATTGTGAGCACGGCTCCATTTAAAATAACAAAATTGAGTCCGTAAAAGATGCAAAACGTGAATGGCCCAAAGACAGTGAAAACACAACGCATTCTTAGTTTGAGAAAATGAACAGTCAGACTTCACGTTAGCTGCCTAAACCTTGGCACAAAAAAGATGTGGTGGCTGCATAATTCTATATGTTTATGATGATCAAATATATGGCTGTTATAATAAGACACAATCACGCGACAGCCATCGAGCCCATTAATAAATAATGTGTTTTTGAATAGATTTATTTATTTTGATATAATTTTCTCTATTTCACAAATAATTTCTTTATTTGAATATTTAGTTTTCTCTACTCTACTTTAGGTCAAATGCGGTCGTATAAGCATTTCACGCCTATATTATTACTGTGTTTAGCTTTATATGTGAAAAATAAAATGTTTATTTGAATTTAATAAGAAAATTCTTTTTCAACCATACCTTAAATGGTCGTTCACTCCACGTCTAAAACTGCGGAACTGGTGAAAATCTGCGCGACTGATGAAAATCTGTGGAACTGGTGAAAAAACCTGCCGAACTGTTGAAAGTCTGGCGGATTGTGGGAACGCGTCCCCAAGCGGCGTGGCGTTGCTTCTGCCGTTGCTAAGCAACCATGAGAAGCGCATTCTATGACGGGAAAGTTGCGTGATTTAAATTGATTTGCTGATCAATTTTACACCTGATGAAACCCTCCCATTTTATGTGTAAATTTGATCTGCATGCAGTGGCTGGGAATCGAACCCGGGCCTTCCGTATGGCAGGCGAGAGACCTACCACTGAGCCACCATAATGTTTACACGCAGAGAAACAACCTAACAACATAATCTAACTACAAAGGTCTGCTCAGGTGAAACTTTTGACTGCAAAGGATAACAGAGCATAAAATCTCCCTTTATTTCTCTATATAAACCCCCTGTTACACTAATGCACTTATCTCAGTGTTTCACTAATGCTTGGATACCAACATGGTAGAGTTTTCTCAGTACACCAGCGCCATAACAGGACTGCCCTTGCTTCGTACAAACTTCTTTAATAGTCAAACATGGAACTGTCTTGGAGCGAGATCGGAACTGTACGGGGAACATGGCAATAACCCCGAGTCTAGTTCTTCTAATGTGCAAGTGGTGTTCGTGAATGATGGTGTGTACCGTTCCCACAGCCTGATGCGTCTCTAAATCAGTCGATATTCAAGCACAGACATTCCACCCGCTGAATGTTCACATGGTGTAAAGGCTTTTTAGTCTCACCAATCCACCTAATAGCATGTTTTTGGGAGGTGAGAGGAAACCAGAGAACCAAAAGAAAACACAATGACAGCAGAGCAGGAGAGCAAGTGAAACTTCATACAAGGTGTAACCTGAGCTACGGATTTAACCCTGTAGCCTGCAGGTATGAAGTAGGAATGCTACTGTCTGTGGCACCATGCTCCTGACTTTAACTAGGCTATCATTTTAATTATTACAACCTTTGATAAGCATGAAAATATTGATACAGTACTTTTCAAACTCTAGCATATTACCTTACTCTCAAAACCTAAAATGAAGCAGACTGGAAGTTGGTGTTAAAGTGTTATGAGCTTATTTGAATGTTAATGTGCCATACAGCCCAGTCTGGCCATGCACAGATGCATTTGACTACAAGTTTAAATGCATGTGGTTAAAATCTTATCAGGACTCAATTTAGGTACATGAAACAAGTAATATTATGGAGTAAACAGCCTTAAAGTTTCATTGAGAATTCCCCATGCTTGGAAGTTAACACCACATTACGTGTAGCGCATTTAATTCTTTATTTTACATGAAAACTTTACACTTGGTTTTTTTTTTCCTCTTACTGTATATATTTATATTCCCCATACATCAGGGGAGCAAAGTAGACATATATAGTTGCAAGGGAAGGAATGCTTTCAGAAAATATTTAAATGCACTTCAAATAATTAAATACATCCGAATAAAAATGAATCCCAAGCTTCATATGCTCTGTAACTACAGAGGCTTTATACTGTTATACTCAAGTATAAACAAGTCGGCATTATACAGTGTATGTAACCTTTCTTTATTTATGCGGTTGCTCTGTGTTGGGATGGCCACATTGCAAGATAATGAAGCAAGCTGACATGATCACACTCGACACTGATGATGCTGGCCATCAGCTGATGATGGGACTGGAAACACAACAAACCTGTCCATTAAGCAGGGAGAATGGAATGGGCATTTTTTAAATGTTTTCCTGGCTAAGGAACTTGCCTGCCCATTATGCATGGAAGTGTAGTGCGTTTAACCGAGTGAATGGAATGTCTTCTACAGAATACTTTATTAAATCAAAAAATAAAATTGAGCAGCTCTACTTTCCCTGGTCAATTCCCTTAAACCGTTAAACCCTATTTTTAATCAAAAACGCTTCTCAAGGGTAAATGTCTCTCACATTAAGGTTAAATGTGACACACACAACCCACATCTAGGCTCCATAAATAATGTTCTGTGGTATTTAAATGAAATATGCCAAGATGCATATACCAACAAGAGAACGTATTTTGCACTGTTTGTCATTAAAGCTCTAATCAGAAATGATCACCATAGCCCCCAAAAATTATTAATCCAGTAGCTATAACCAAGGTAAAGTATTGATTTGTTGCTGCTGTCCCCAACCTTGTTGTAATTTCTGCCTGAGGATTTAGTAAATCTCCTTCATCATAGGCATATCCGTGCTTTAAATTACAAATATGTGAATAGTGGAATATTTAAATGCTCTTTCCGCTTTGTGCATTTGGAAATCGCCGTTTTTTGACTTATTGAAAGGACAGAAATAATAGATAACACAACAAATAAAATAAAAAATAAAAACCCAACACAAATCAAGTGACAATCAGAAACAGGATAGACAACCATATGGTTAATAAATTAATTATTGTTGCCATGGAATAATGATACGATTTGACTGAACTGCATTGTTGAACAGCAGCGTAGAAGAAAAGCTCTGCTGGCTCACAGAGCCGTTCTCTCTTGAGGAGGAGCCGAGGAGTGAGTAGGTCATGAGATCCAGACATGAAGTTTGGCTCTAGACACAGAGCCTGAAGTGAGCAGTCTCAGCACTGGTTCTGATTGGTCCTGCGTGGTTCTTCACACCAGAAACGGGTCTGCAACACTTGCTTGCCTTCTAATTTCATAGTATTTTGTACACACAAGCCAAGTAGAGGCCTATGAGGGCGGGGCTCGCGCGTGCACCATGTCTGGGGCAGCGATGTGGAAGACAGAGCCGATGCGGAGGAAGAAGCGACGCAGGACTGCGCGCAGCTCAGGGATGAGGTCAAACTGCATCATCTCACACAGGTGTGGGTAATAACAGGAGGCATGGGGTTTGAACTGCAGAGGCATAAAAGATAAGTTTATTAAGAAAGGATTTAAAGTAAAGATTTAACTAGTACATCAGAGTCATACTACAACAGCTATTGCACATATACACAAATAAGATATTCATCTGTAACGGTGAAAATTGTAAATATTAGGAGGACATTAATTAAAAATCAATACTGGCCAACTATTCTTTGTTACTCTTAAACTGAGTGATTTCCCTACTTAGAGGGAAAAAACAGACTGTGTTTTAAGAGAGGTATATCAGCTCTGACATTATCTATATGCTGTAATAAAAGCAAAGGTCATCAGGCTGAAAAAGAAAGGGAAAGCCCCTGGAGCTGTCAGAATTCTATCAATGTAAATCTGGAATCTTCCTTTACATACAGAGGTCATCGCACTGACAGTTTAACTTATCAGATGAGAGTTTCCTGTAAGCGAGGTTTACTGTATAACCCTGAGGGATAAGGGATAATTCAAATTGGGGCCATCATGCAGGAAATACCAAGTCAATCAGCAAAACCAATTCACTCTCCTACACAGCAGTGTCAAAGGAAGCCATTCAGTTTCTCTGACTACAAATTGCAGACAATTTGAATGTACAACATGAGGAAACTGCAGGGACATCTGAAACTGACTAGAAAAGCCCACTCAAACAATCCATCATAGTTTTTCATATTGTTAGTCAGTTTCAGATGTCGCTGCAGTTTCCTCATGTTGTACATTCAAACTATTACAGATTGTTCGAGTGGGCTTTTCTACTCAGCTTCATGTGTCTTACGTCTGTACATAAGGGAAATCACCTTGTCGTCAGGGAGTCTGAGTGTTCTAGTGAGTAGGAGCAGCAGTAAGCTGGTCCAGGCCTCTCGGTGGCTCTCTGAGGTTAGGCTGATAAAGTAGGCCAAGGCTTCACTACACACACTGTGGAAGGAGAAACAGAATAAAATCCATGAATGTACAGGAGTGATGTGGTGAGGTGAACGCTGAAGCTTTTTCTATCACTGAACATTAACTCAATTTGAATGATAATACAAATTAAAATTCCTGCTCAACTCCTATTAAAATAAAAAAAAATAAAAAAATGGATAACCTTAAAAAGCCAAAGATATTGGAGGCTGACGCTACACAATCAGATTTCCATTTACATAGAACACCATTCACTGCACTGTTTCTACCCTGATGTAATTAAAGCACACTAATAAAAAGTAAAAGACTGTATGAGTGTTTTTCCAAAGTGCACTCACCAGCCACCTTACCAGCAGAATGCACAATCATGCGATTATCCAATCAGCCAATCGTTTTATAAGAGCACAAAACATAAAATCATGTATGGGTGAAAATGTGATCTCAGGGACTATAACTAAAATATGGCTGCTGGTTAGATGAGAGTATAGATTTATTATTATAATTTTTTTTTACATCTGATTTTGTAGGTCTACATAATGGTTGTGGGGGAAAAAAACAAGTGCCAATTGTGCATGCAGAAAAGTCATGTTAATGAGAGACGTCGGAGAAGAATCGCCAAACTAACTTCATCTGATAGAAAGTCTATGGTCAGACAGATGAAGATTGGAAAACATTTTAGTCTTTCTTCCTTCTCTGCAATCCTTAATTGGTGTAAAGATTATTCTTATTAAGTGAGAATTTTAATGCATTTCAAATCTAAGCAGAAATGGTTAACCATGTAGCTTCAATATGTTAAATGTCTTGCAAAATACGTCTGAATAGCAAAGACTAAAGCATGCAGACCAATCTCTAAAACTACTGTACTCCTTTCCCAAGTAGGAACAAGAGTACCAGCCACATTACAAGACTACAATTAAAAATGACTGTTACAAATCAGTCATCTTGAATGCAATGCACATGAAAATAATTAGCATTATTACATGGTGCGTCAAAAAGTGTAGGCTACAGAATTTTTCCATGTTAGAACCATTCAGATGTTTTCATTTCTACTCGTCTTAGCGACCCAAAGTAGTGGACTTTTATAACGAAAGCGTATAGCTGTACTTTGCTATAGTAAACTCAGTGATCCACAGAGTCCAAACTCACAGCAGCAGTCGAGTCTGGATGTCAGGCCACGCGCCCTGCAGCCGACTGTCCGAGTACATCCGGAACAGTATCCTCAGGCTGCAGGCCAAGCTGCTTGTCTCTTGCTTCAGCAGGTTGGGTTTGGACTTGCCCTTAAATCCTGCAGCAACAAAAGGCAGGCAAAACCTCATTAACATCCAGATACGAAGTACTTTGTGTAAACAGAATCAACAAATTAATAATTTGTAACAAGTATAATAAGTAATAGTGTGTTTATTCATGTTGTACTCTGATCAGCTAGCTGATGATGACGACAATCTTTACAGATTGACATGAGATCACTTACAACAATAATCATTTTAAGTGCTATGACAAAACACCTCACGTGTACCTACTGATGTACAAAATCTTGTCAAAGCAGGTTTAATGAAAGTACTGTAACTACTGAATTTATTGAATAGTGTTACTTAAAAGATCTAGCTCAAATAACAATTTGCTAGAATTAACTATTGCGCAAATTCTAATTAAGTAGGCAGTTACTTAATTATAGGTACAAATATTTTTGCAGTCCTACATAGTGCTTTTTAATTATTTAAATTTAAAGGAAAATCCAATACAAATACATTAAATTAAACCAGCTCTCACCAGAAAAAAAAACGAGATTGAGTGTAAATAAATGTGGGACTATGGCTGACAATTTCAGAGAACAGTCCTACTGTATCTGTGAGTTGTTTCAGTGTCTGTATAAATATATGGAGGAGACTGACCTGCTCTCCAGAGTGCTGTCCTCTGCTCATTGTTGGAGTTAAAGTCTTTAGCGAAGCCATGTGACTCGAGTAAGCAGTCAAGCAGTTTAAAGAGGTGCTGAGGAGAGAGATGCCTATACATGCCCTGCTCGGACTCGACCTGTGGCTCCTCAATCTCCTCCAGACCATCTCTCTGACGTACAAACAGCAGGAAGTGAAAATATCAAGTAAATGTACTATCATTAAAATACAGCTACATTCTGCAGAGACTCATGGAGTTGTTAAAAATAAGACAGACAAACATACCAGAGCAGCAGCCATGTTCTCAGCGTCCTCTTTCTTGCTGGTGGCTGGGTAGAACACAATGTTGTCTATGGTCTGAATGAGTTCCAGCTGGACCACACACTTTATGAGGAGCCCTGCAAACAGCCTCTGGTCTGACACTCCTGTGACACACATCACACAGGTTTTAAAGCACAGTGTCACTCAACAGAACACAAATCCTTATAATATTTAATAAATTATATAACATTAGAGACATACTTTTTATAGAAGAAATAGATTTTTTTCGCCTCCCATACTCAGTACTTTGGTGGCTTTGCGTCGATATGTTTTAATATGGGGAGCTACTGTGTGGATGTTTAATAATTTTCTTATACACCTAGAGAGTAGATACGAACTCGAAGTTTACTTAAACATGTCACTGATCTGCTGCTGAATACACAGTGTTTCTCAAGGCAGTATGTACTGTGACAGCTACTGCATTAATTTAATTAATTTTAGAAAACTGTTCCTAGTTAGCTTTAATCGAAGATTTTCTTTATAGAAAAATGGTCATTATGATTGGTAACTATACTAAGTAGATATAATTACCTCCAATGAGATACTTGTCTTTACTCTTTTGTGAATCGTTTTCATAGATTGCATTCATAGCACTCTGCTGAGATAAAGCACTGGTAACAGTCAGCATTATTATTTATCTCTAGACCTTCCTAGGAGACATGAAAACTGCAAACAAGGTCATAGATCACTGAGTGATGAAAGTAGATTACATTGTGTTAGACACCATGCTAGACATCAATATGCTGACTGAAAATAATTTTTGGTTGTGGCACTAGAACAGTTGATGCTTTATTAAATTGGCTAAGTATGGTGTTAAACTGTTGCTTTCACAATTCAACAGTGAATCAGAAACTCCATGTATACTATTTTGTCTTTTTTTTTTTTTTTTTAAGGCAAGTGCAAGGCAAAAAAAGACCCAGTGCACCACAGATAAAGGACAAAGGGACCACATCTGCCGACCCATCCTCGAACCTCGCCAGAACCCAATGGATACCCATGGGATGCGCCAAGTCCGATTTACGGAGGATCCACCTCGCAATGCACAACACCCAAAGAATCCAGTGCCAATGTCCTGGTGCCAGACACCACAGCACACCCCCTGAGTCCCTGCAAGGCCACGCCCCCAGGGGCCAGAGCTGCCTTTGTGATACGAGGCAAACCCAAACACCCAGGTGGTTTTAAAGAGATGGCTGATCGGTGCATATATTTAGGACATCCTAAAATAACTTTTGCCTCATCTTCATGACTTTTTACAATTTATTCATCAACTGTTTGAAATTATACTAGAGTAACAAATTCTAGAAACTGTTAGCCTTAACTTGAGATTTTTCCCACATTCCATGATAAAAGGGCCCATAATTTAAAATCAGTAACTACAGTATGTACGCAAGTTGAGGTAACCTAAACTATATTTTTTTATGAATAATTTTTATTAAACTCTTAAATTAACTACTTTACCCAGAGTGAAAATTTTTTTCTACCCATCCTCTGCAAGTTTTATGGCCTACCGGCTTTTTGTTTTTAGTGTGCGATCACATCAAAGGCTTATCTTCATGGAGGAAGAAATGAGCCAACAAGCAGCAATGATAACGTTTATGGGTCATAGCACTTTTTCCCCAGACTCTAATTAATGTCCAATGGAGGCTTGAAAACGACAACAAAGCCTAAAATAGAATTCTTAGCAAATGATTCAATGACAGAACGGAAGCTCAACTTTAAATGGCAAAAATGAGAGATGACAGATGATGAGTGGGTTGCTTACGTGCATGGGGCTTTCCCCTCCAGGCCTCGTCACTGGCAGTGGACATCTGACTCTGTCCTCGCTCAAAGCTGCTCTGAGACTGAGAATCCATTTCCACATCCTGACAAAATAAAAAATAAAAAACAGTTTACCTTTCGCACCACATCGGAAATAAAGTTTGTTCAATGTGATCTCTAACAAGGGTGTGTCAGTGTTATATAACAAGGTGTTTACTGTCATATGAACATCAGAGTGCTATTTGGTTGGTGATTATCTCTTTGTGGAGCGTGTTTGATATTTGCTTATGTTAGTCATCTCACCATGTGTTTCCCATCTCCCACCTCCTCTTCCTGCCCAGCTGGTCGCCATGTCAACAAGCTATTAAGAGGACAATAATCGCATCAGGTAAGGTGTATTTAATTAAGAGTCTTTCATACGATCAATCACAGTTGCCTTGAAAACAGGCTTCACAAACTTGTTGTTAGCATGAGACAATCCCATAGTAGTTTGAAAAACTAAATATTAATGTCATGAATATATGCAGGGGTGGACAAATCACAAAATCATTCACTGGCACACCAGGCATGCTCCAATATACTGTTTTAGTTGCTCAGAAACTGTGACAAAAAACATGATGTAATAACACATGTCAAGCTTCTTAGTAAGTTATTCACATTAATGTATTTCGCATGTATTGTCCTTGCATTGCAAGTAAAATGTACTATTTTACTCTGGCTGGTGTCTTTCTTTCAATGTTTTTAAAGCCAAAAGTGGGTGAAGGTTGTGTTAAAATGACAGCATCTTGCTGAACTTTACTCTGCACGGTTTCATCAGTATTACCACATACTTTGTGTTCCTTGTTTCTGAAGAGACTTTAGAACTGTTTTAGCTGCAGGGTACAGATGACAAAGTCAGAAAGTGTGCACATCAGATGATGTGTGATATGAAGGAAGAGGTTGGATTCAGAGCCAGTTACAGCACTGATGTGTGTCACACCACCGTAATGCATGTCCACATAAAATAAAATAAAAAAATAAAAAGCCTTCATTGCACAAACCCAGTAAAGAGTAGTGAACATTCTCACTGGGGTAATCATGAATAAAATATCGCAACTGTCACAAAATCTGCTTGTCTGACATGTAAATGGAAATTAAGATTACTATGCTCATCACTAATCTAAGAATCTCCGAAAGCAGAAAGAAGTGTGAGTGTAAGAGTCATACGCATGAGGGCTGGTAGACTGGAAAATCTCCAGCATGCAGGTGCAGGTGATATCCCAAACTTCCCCATTGAACTTCTCTCCGTTCTGGATCACCAAGTTTTCCAAACAGTTGGTGCCTGACCGTGCAAGCTGCTCATTATCTAAGGATACAGAGTGAAGACGATGTTAAAGCTGCACAGAGCGCAAGAACTTCTGGCACAAGAAAACTGAAGCCATTCTTATTTCACTGCCTACAATTTCAGTAAGTTTGGCACATTTGTGTCAACAAAAGAGACATTTAAAGATGATAACAAACTGAACAGATTTATTCTAGTTTCATTCTAGTCATTTGCAGGTTCATGGTTTTATTATCATTACTGAAAACATTTTTATAGCCTTACGGTTAATGAATCCCTTCACCAGTAATTTGATTGCAGCTTGTACAAGCTTGTAAACTAAACTGATAGTCAGACAAAACAATGTTAATATAAACACTTGCTTCATTTTAGACAGCAGCTTTTCATGCAATCACAGTGAACTTTCAAACTGTTTTGCAAAATTGTAGATAATTATCTAAACCTAGAACCGCAAATTCTGTTGTTTCTTGCTTGGGCAAAGTTCATGTTTCTTTGTGTGTTTTTTTTAAGTGTAAAAACATCATAATAGTAAGACTATGACTTTTCCCCAGTATTACACAAGTAAGGACATTAAAAGAACACTGGTCTACGTCTAATGTATTTCAGGTTTCATGCCATGTAACGAATGAGTCCACGAAGCAGCTAGTGAGTTTGGCTGAATAACTGAAAGCACTACCTTGTTTGACGCACCACTGTAGCTGAGTAAAAACATCGACCAGCAGCACCTCGCTGAGCGGCTCGTAGAACTGCGTGAAGACGTCACAGATAGCATAGAGCGCGTGGTTACATGTAGTAGTCATCCATTCGGTTTTCTTTGGAAGACAAAAGCAGAAAAGAAACGGTATAACACTTTGAAGTATTGATGGGGTCGGCTCTTAGTTATCTGTGGTGCAAGACTTCTAACAAAGCAGATAATTCGTAGAATCTTTCTTGCCACATACACCACGAAGCTGCAGGCAAAAAATATGCGACTAATCTCACTTACTGCAGATGCAATACTGTACGGTTTGTAATTTGCAAATATCTAATTCCAATTTATGATTGTATTAATTGAATAAATTATCTATACAGTTGTCTGAGTACCAAATTATCTGGTGTTAGCATAAGTGATGACAAACTAATTTTTTTTATTACTAATAAACACCTAACATGATCTAAATCTTTTTTTCGATTTATAACACATAGGTTTTCACTCAAACATTACTTTTTTTTGAAGATTTTTTCGAAGCCTGTCTTAAATTAAAATTGGGGTGCATACAAGTACAGCCATGGCTAAAGGTTTTAAGAATTACATAAATTTTCACAAAGTCTGCTGCTTCAGTGTTTTTAGATCTTTTTGTCAAATGTTACTATGGTATACTGAAGTATATTTACAAACATTTCATAAGTGTCAAAGGCTTTTATTGAGAATTACATTAAGTTTATGCAAAGAGTCAAATATTTGCAGTGCTGACCCTTCTTTTTCAAGACCTCTGCAATTCGCCCTGACATGCTGGGAATCAACTTCTGAGCCACATCTTGACTGATACCAGCCCATTTTTGCATAATCGGTGTTTGGAATTTGACAGAATTTGTTGTTGTTTTTTGTCCACCCCCCTCAAGAGGATACACCACCACAAGATCTCAACGGGATTAAGGTCTCAACGAGATTCCGGTCTATGGACCCAAAATTTCAATGTTTTGTTCCCTGAGCCACTTGGTTATCACTTTTGCCTTAAGGCCAGGTGCTCCATCATGCTGGGAAAAAAGCAGTGTCGTCACCAAACTGTTCTTGCATGGCTGGGAAAAGTTACTCTCTGAGGATGTTTTTGTACCATTCTTTATCCATGGCATTGTTTTTAGGCAAAATTATGAGTGAGCCCACTCCCTTGGCTGACGAGCAACCGCACACATGAATGGCCTCAAAATGCTTTACTGTTAATTATTTGTATGCATTTATTTTTTTGGGCTGTAGAACGAATAATTTGAGTTTCCATTATTTCTTATGGGAAAATTTAATTTGGTTTACGAGTGTTTTGGAATACGAGCCCGCTTCCGGAACAAATTATGCTTGTAATCCGAGGTTCCACTGTATTTACATTATATTCAAGTTCAATTTACATTATTTACATTGTACTCATTGTACACCTACCTTCAAAGTGATCAATTATACAAATGGAGAGCAAATACCTTCATGGCTTCATAAATCATAAAGGCATTCTTTAAAAATATATTCTTAGTATAAATATTTATTGAAGCCTCAACTTTTGCCTTATAAGTAAGTGTTTGATAATCAAACATGCACCATAGATGCGACTGATAGAAATGTGGTTCTATAACCACTAGAGTATTCCTTGTATGGCATCAGTCATGGTCACCTCAGTCTGCTGCTCCGGAAGTTTCATGTTGTCAAAGATGCGGAAGACGATACGGAAGAGGTCGTGCCACCAGTGCTTCTCAAAAGTGTGTCCATAACTCTTCATAATCTCAAACATCACTGTCAGGCCTCTAAAAACACACATACACACAAACAATGTAAACAGCCTGGAATATCAGTAAAAGTTTGACTGAAAGTTTTTTTTTTTAACCAAGTCAGCTCACCTGGTCCTGATGTCTAGCTTGCAGCGGTTGATGATACAGGAAAGCTCGAAAAGGATTGGGAACCAGCCTCGCACCCACACCCGATCACCAGGAGCTACGTTCATGTCATCACTAGTGTACTCTCTTAAAACCTGCGCAGGATATCATTGAGAAAGTGCATAAGGAAGTAATAATGTCTTTAAAGGATCACTCGCTTACTAAAGTGTGAGTGCTCACCTGCGGTCTGTCAGACACATATTTTGCACAGTGTCGAATGAGCCGGATGGCTTCCATGCTAGTATCAGGGAAGGCAGCATTGCACACGAACTCAGACAGACACTTCACTGCATCCTGGAACGAGTCAATGGCTGCTGCAAAATGCTGCTGAAAAGTTTTCACTAAGACAAAAGGAGAAGGGCAGAGAATGTGAGTGGAAAAACAATTAAAATGTAAACTACTTTTTTTTTTTTAAAGACTAGTTCAAAGAGTCAAAGTCCAACAGAGACATTATGATGAATACCAAAAAAAAAAAAAAAAAAGGTTACATTTTAATTATTACTAGCCTAAAAATTAAGAGTTTGTACCTAATAGGTTAAAGACATAGCTAATAGCTAAAAGGTTTAAGCTAATCAGTTTTAATGTAATCAGTGATATTTCAGGTTGAAGCCCACATACATGACACATACAGAGCCTGACAGAAATTTCTCTGATGTACACAGATGAGAAATCGAAAAAGTAGATTGGATCAAGATGAAGTTTTATTTTAAAATTACTCCAGTGCATTAAAATTCACTTATACCACTTCAGTGCTGTTATTTTAGCGGTGAAAAAAATAACTAATCTCAGTATAAATATTCAGTTTAGATTTTCTAATCAATATCTACTGGTGCAGGAATTTGTTTACATTGAGCAAGTAGTTTATTACAACCTTTTTTTATATTTAAGTAGATTATTAAATCCGGCACATAAGTGTTCATAACATCGCTTCAACATTTTGATTTCACTTATGGTGCATATTGAACTTCAGGGCAGATATGCAAGTACTGCAACAGTTTCAGTAACTTCTGTCCAGCGGTCGGTTTAACATAGCCCACAGTGTTACAAACTTTTGGTTTGTAATCTGGCACATAACTGCTCCTAACTTCACTTCGTCCAAACATTTTGTTTTAATTTATGGTACAGGTTTAACTTTAGGCAAATACCCAAGTACTGCCAATGTTGCATTAAATTCTGTTCACACCCACAGTGTGACGCATGCGCAGTACGCTGTCAAAACTTGCGGTTTCTAATCTGGCACATCTCTGTGATTTTGTTTATGCCGCAGGTTTATCTTCAGGCAAATATAAAAGTACTGCAAACGTTCATTCCATTGTGTCAGACAGACATACAGACGGAAAATCTTCTGAGAAGGTTTCAGGTCCTTCGATTCATGAAACGTAAAGATAGAATTGAAAGGGCGGGTTCTCACGAATGTACAGACAACACAGGCTTTTTTTGTAGATGGTGAGCCGCTTGCTAGTTGTAGACCGATGAAGGAGAGGAATCTGTGGATCTTTTTTGGATTCATTAAACTTTTAAACGAAGACCTGAGGACATGCTGTTGGATTTATTATAGCCAAGTCATGATTGACTCATTGCCGTCTTCATTCAAAAGGAAAGAAGAAGGCTTTTGTTTTTAAGTAAACAGCATGGATGAGCTCATCATATTCCTTTTTCTTTTATTTATTTAACAAACTATTTATTCAAATTGTTTGTTAGTTTGGTAAGTCAGGTGCATTTTGAACGTCATCTAAGTGTATTATATTATTTTGTTCTTTTTGTTCATATATTCTTGGGAATATATTATCAGAACTGTAGTGCTATTTGATTAAGTTTCTTGGAGCGCACCTATGAGCGGACATGCAGAATGCTCGTAATATTTACAATATTTTTCACTGCTGCATTTGCATGCATGTTTGTGTTTTTTTTTTTTCAGAGCTCACCAAAGGCCCAAGTGTAAAAGGTATGATTTCGCTACTGTTAAAAAAAGAAATAATAATAATAATGTATAGCAGTGTTGCTGCTCTCTCTTAGACGGAAGTTTGCTAACACTCACTGACGATGTGTCCTGTGGTTTGGAAGGCAAGCTCTACTATGGTCTCATCATGGTCTGATGCTGCCTGGTGGAACACAGAAAAGATGTTCTTCCAGCCAGAGCGGATGTTGGCTGCCTGTGAGTTCACCATTTGAGCCACACAGCGGATCACCATGTCCCGGATTGTCGGAGATCTTCGTGGAAAAAGGGGGAAAATATTACGTAAAACCAATATTGGCCAAATTGTTTTTGGTTTCAAGGCATTCTCGTTCTCTAACCTGTTCTTTTTCATAATGTGCTCAAACGGCCTAAGGAAGTCCTTCTGGAAGCGGAAGTTAGCCAACTCTCCTTTCTCCAAAAACTTCATGGACAGCTGTCTCAGGGAATCCACAGCAAAAATGGCAACATCTTCGTTAGGGTTGCAGCCCACCTGATACAAAAGCAGAAGCAGTGTAGACACATCAGAAAATTAGCTACAACAGATGCTGCACAGCAGAATCCAAAGTGTAGAATGAGAAGCAGAGGCATGGCTGACCTTGTTAAAGTGATCTCCTATGACCTGCCAAATGCGGGACCACTGCAGTCGAATACGATTCATGTTGTAGTAGGAGATCTCCACAATCTTCTGCAGGCTGAACATGCGTGGCTGGTGAGTAGAGGCCAGTTCATCCATTGACACCGCACATAGCCAGCGCACAAAGTCCACTGGGAAAGAAAGGTTTAATATTCAAATCAACTGTATTTTACCATGGAGATGAATTAAAAGGTTTGATATTAATGGGTACGTTTTATGCAAAATTCACATTTTAAATCATATTTAGACATTCGGATGGTTAGTGATTACTTTGACACATAGCAATTTAAACTACACTGTGTAACTGGTAAATGTACAATTTAGTAATTAAATGTATTTATTGAGGTTAACAGCAAACAGTGATATAAAAGACTCAAATAATAAAAAATACACAAATCCTAAACCTCTTCATAAATTCCTGACTGTGTATACAGTATTACCTGCTATAAATTGCAGCCAATCATGATTATATAATTGCACTGGTCCATACTGCAATAAGTTTTTATGTGAGTAATTATGTAGTGCTAGTTCAAGCTATGAAAAAAATGCACTAGGTGACCTTGGGTGACCAGAAAGAACTTAATAGAAATAGTAAACAATGGGACCCTTGAAGTACACATAAGGCATAACCAAATATATAACATGAATGGATTACAGGCCTATAAAAGTTGCATATGCTTGAATAAACTCAAGATAACTCAAGAGAAAGAGAGTCAAAAATTGGGACAATTCAGACAACTGCAAACATATCCCCATACCAATTGCATTTCCATCAAGCCTAGTGGATCCGGTGAAGATTCTGGAGGACAAAATCGAAAAGTTAATGAAACAGAAAAAGCAACATCGATAAAAATACAGCCTTTTAGTAGTCATTGTTCTCTTACCTGTCCACAGCCACTACTACACTCTGAGAGCTGGTTTCTCCGACTGATTCCTGAATGTGAGCCATTTGACGTCTATCCGGCCCTCCAACTAGTGTGCCTGTGAAAGGTCAAGAATATAGCAACAAACAGTACACTTAACAAAGCACAACCATTTCAATGCATTCCATCAAGTCATTCTATGAAAACCTTCTGTGAATGTGTCGCTCCGTGAAAGGCTTACCTAAGCCAAGAGGAATGAACTCCTCTCCGCCAGTGGGAAAGCCCTTAATGCCACCTCCCTGGTCACGGACTACACCAGAAATATAACGCGTCTTTACTCCTGTGCCAATCAGCTGAGCCAATTCCAGCTGGCTGATACAGCGCAGAATCTATCGAGCAGAGAGCAGGAGACATGAGATCAGCTGTGAAATGAGGTCTTTACTTAATGAATAATTAGCTAACAAGCCCAAAATGGCCTGCTGTGCTTTGCTGTAGTGAAATGACCACCTCATGCCAGGAGTTGCCCAAGTAGTTTCCATCAGTGTGCGCCACAGTGATTAGGGTCTTAATGGTGTCGATATTCTTCTGCTTCATCTCTGTAATGCTGGAGCTAGCTGTGAGCAATGTAAACCTGGCCAGGGCCTGAATATATGCATCACGCTCCAGCTATAAACACACACACACACACACACACACACACACACACAAGGGTGAAAAGTCTAGTAGAAATAAGGAGATGTGTATAACCACTGCACAGATTAGTGTTGAACTCACCTGCATGTTGAAAATGCTGGCAATCCTGATTGCACAGCGGATTCCCTCCAGACAAAGAGATGCCACCTCCTGATCGTCACAGTCCTGCAGGCCCACACTGAACGCTGCTAACAGAGGTGTCCATGCCAACTGTAACATACAAAATGTAATTTGGTTTTCATTCCTGAATATGTTTTTGCAGACATATTTTATAGATTGTAAAGCTGTCATAATCAGTCCACGCTTATCACCCACAATGCTTTATGGCTACAAAAATAAATAAATAAATAAATTTAAAAAAGGAGAAGGGGAGAAGGGAAGGGGAAATGTCTGGTACCTTAAACATTGGACGGACATGCTCCAGGTGGGTGGCACTGAAGAAAGGTGCCTGAGCATGGCTCACAGCTTCCATTAGGGCTTTAGCTGTCTTAGCCATCTGCTCCATTTCCATATTATACAGCAACCGTCTCTGTTTCTCACTAGCTACACCTACAGCAAAGCCTTATGGTTAGTTTGTCACTTAGGAAATATGCTTTACTACGTGTTTTTATAGAATAAAATTTAAACAAGAAATATAGTCACTAATTTATGCATATTAAGTCCATGTAAAAGATTAAATGTCACCCATTTACACTGAAAAAGCACTTACTCTGCTTGTTAGACTTTGGGGTAATGGAATACTCTTTACTCTCCTTCATGGCAATCTTCTTTCCTGCTATTTCATCATAAATGGAGGAGAGGTACTCCTCAGGCAGATCCTTACTGTCGTTAATGCCACGGTTCATCTTAATGTACTGTTCCTTTGTCATTTTGCTCTTCACCTGGGATAGAACAAGAACATTTGCTAGGCTAATGACAGGAATATTTAGAAAATGTGCACCTGATTATAATGGCAATTGATAAAGAAAAAAAGAAGGCATATAAAAATAAAGATAACATGAATCCGATCTCAAACTAATCCCAAAACCTGGCATCTTTAAGAGGGCTTTAAACTCACCTGTGGGCTGTGCAGATCAGTGGTTAACATGATGATGGAATATGCCAGCACGTAGGCCGTGTCAGCACTAGCAAATAGAGTCTGCCTGGAAACAAAAAGCTGAAGGTCAGTGCAAAGACAGCAACTTTCACTAAGAAGTAGAAAATCTGGCAGAAAAAATTATCAATAAAGAAATCAAATTAAAAAACAACCAAACAATAAGTCATACCATATTATTGTATTCCAATTTTCTTACTACATAAATGAAACTGCAAATTTCTGCCTGACTATACAACTCTGCTCAGTACTCATGCAGTACTCACCCCTGATTGCACTCCAGATAGCGTGCAGCAAACTTCTCCATGAGCCGATCGATTTTCTGGGCTTCGCCAGGCAACCTAAAGCCTTCGAGGAACGTACGCAACGCAGACACAAAGTCTTTGCCGCAGAAATCCAGCTGATCCACATAGCAGTACATCACTTCCTTATTGAACTTGGCGTTCTCACCGAGGAACTCCCCGACTTGAGTCTTAACAAAGGAGGAAAAAGACAAGCTGAGGATATATGATATGTAATCTATAAGCAGGAAGCAAAAAGAAAATAAATTCACCTACTGTATCGAGTCTCTCCTCCTGGTGCAGGAACTGAGCGATGTCCTCTGTAGAGACTCCCAACATGCCTTGCTCCTGCAAGTATTGCACCCCCCTCTTGGGCTTTTTATTAAACCTAGCAAGAAAACGAGGTGGAAATAAAAACATTACAGTTTGCACAAACAAACAAACAAAAAAAGAATAAATAAAATTCCAGAAACTTACAGCTCAATGCCATGCTCAATAATCTCTTTCTGCTGTTTGATAACCTCATACTGCTCAGGATGGTCGGGTTGGGAAGCCTGAACACTGGATGACATGGCCGAGTCCTGAGAGCCGACACTGTCCCTGCGAGAGGACAAGTGTTCAGGGAGCTTAGCTTCTACTCCCTCACCATCAGCCTGATGCTCCTGACCTGTACATCAATCAGAACATCAAAACTGTCAATAACATGACATAGAAAAAGGTTAAGCACTGAACGTGATATAAACCACCATTCAGAACCAATACAGCAAGAGGAAAGTCCTGAAATATTCTACAAATACAATACGTCTTCTCACCTAGATTAGTCTGGAGGTTAGGGTTGACGTACAGGTCTTTGCTCCACTCCACCATGCATTTCAGAATTGACACCAGGCATTCTAAGCCTTTCTTACGTAAACTTAGCTCCTGCAAAACATGTCATGTTTGAATACAGTGTCATTTGTGAAAAACATATGTATTGCACCCAAACCCCATTTTTCCAAAAATCCGCCATAGTTGCATCCCATGTGCTTCCCGAAACTGCATCACACTTAATTATACTCTTTCAGATTTTAAATTTTTTTTTATTTATTTTCTATGTACATCCTTGTAAAACCTTTTAATATCCTACAATAATAGAGCACAACTGGAGAGAATACCTGCAGTGGAGTCATTCCCAGCTCCTGTCCACTCCGACCCTGAGCAATTTTTGACAGATCATTCACCAGACGCTCAAAAATATTTGCTGCATTTAGGTCACAGTCATAGTTCACGTAGATATCCACTACACACTGGGCATCTGAGAGAGAAGGAGAGAGAGTGAACTCGTTCATAAGCAAGCCTTGGTGCAAGGCATGCTAAACATTATTAATATGTATTTTTCCACGAATAACGGAAACAGGTCAAAGGCAAAGAAGAAGCACGAGTACCTGCACAAATGCGAGTCAGAGTCTGAATGACCATCCATTTGTGCTCGAAGGAGCTGGTAGATGTTTCCAGAATAGTCAGGAAAATCTCTCTAAAGAACACCTTTTAAAAAACCAAAGAGAACCAATAAAATTTAATCGTCCCACATTCTGCAGACGAAATTAATTAAATGCATTGACGTGTATTCTTGGCTTACTTCAATTTGCATTTTAAGGTGCACTTTAAAGTGGGAAAGCAGGGTGAGGAAGATGGCCAGGGACAGCTCAAACACTTCAGGCACAGAGGAAACTCCATTCTTAGACAGTGCCACACACAAGTATTGCTTGATGGCGTTCACAAACATCTCGTGTGTCCGAAACACAGGGCCGGCCCCCTGAAGCACTGACAACAGCAACTGGAGTGAGACCACCTTAGAGCGTAACTCATGAGACCTAAACGTCAGAGAACAAAATCACAAATGTCACTTGGATATATCTATTTATTTATTATGTACATAAATACTTAGCTTATCAATACACACTTTGGGACTGTGTGAGGCAAATTTCATAAAGCACCATAAAGATACTATAAAGGTGACGGCTTGCCATTCAATAGACGTTACAAGGCGAGGTCATGACTAATATTCTTAGCTCAGTTTTTTGGGCATTCAAAGACGAGAGAGGAAAAGAAACCACAGCTTTCTTTTGTGCACTGGTTCTAACAAGAAAGCTTTTTCTTTGGTTAATATTATAAGACATACCCAGGTTATATAGTATTTAATATAATAAAGAAGAAGGCTGACAGCAGGTGTCTAACGCATATGCAGCTGTATGCCAGCTGAGTTTACACAAAAATACATGTTACATGTATTACTTGAAGAGGTTTTAAAATACAAGGGCGCTTATTTGGATGTGCTACCTGTGACTGTAGTAACTAGACGATCCATTACACTTCCAGATGCTGTGCTCATTACGTTTACATTTACAAGAACAATGATTAAATCAATCACACTTTCTGACTTCATCTGATTTTCTAATGAAGTACACCTCGAAACTGCTAACAGAACTACAAAGGCCATGTATAAACTCCACCCTCACTTTAGATGTGTTATTTCACGCTCGTATTTCGTAACATCTAACATCAAGCAGTCTGACATGCTTAACAGGAATTACTAATCTCTAACTAATAAGCTAAGACACAATATGAATTTCATTATTGACACAAATTACCTGTTCAACTAATAGTTTATATAACCATGGCAGAATTTCAGCACATATATAAAGTGCATTTATTTATTTGCACAATATCGCCAACAAGGTTTTATGTAAAATTTTGATGTAAACTATTGTTCCTTATGCATGTGTGGAGAAAGAAATAAATGACTTTAATGTCTCACTTGGGGTCTGGTGGGCCATCCGCCAGTGGTTTCATGGAGAGTTTGCAAAGGGAACGGAAGACCAGGAAGGCATCTTTCTGAAGGATGTGCGAGAAGCGTGTGGCTGTCTGCATGTTCTGCATTGCCTCTGTCTCCTGCAAAAATAAGGTGTATACACCATATGCATTATTTCCAACATTGCATCAGTAAAAGTAAAGGTGTTTGTTTATACAATGAAAACAGCTCCACCTAGAGATGTTTCAAAAGCTTTAAAAAAAAAAACTGACACCAGGAAGCGTACACCTTTGTTGCTCAAGGTGTTACCCTGCTGAGTTTCCAAGATTATGCTAAATATATGATCACAAAATATGTTCGTTGTGTAGTCCTCTGACAAAGAATTTACTTGAAATATAACAAACAGTTGTTAAGGCAATCTATAATTATTTGTGTGTAGCAGTTTTGTATAAAATAAAAAAAAAAGAAGTAATTTTTCACTAAAATTGGTTTGTTCCAATGTTGGGATGTCTTTTTTAAAGGGAAGAACCTGTGAATAGGTTTTACTACTATAGACAAATACACTCCTACATTTTCCATCAAGATTAGTTCACCTTGATAGATCAGCATATAGTAGCTATACTGTATCGTAGTGGGTAGATCAGTTGAGAAGGTGGCAATGGTTCAAACCGCAGCACCACCAAGTTTGGGCCCCTGAGCAAGACATCCTTATTTCTCAACTGTTCAGATGTATAATACAATAAAATATATGTCACTCTGGATAAGGGCATCTACCAAATTCCGTAAATGTAAATATACCTTATATTGTGGTTCAGTGGTAGGTTTCTCGACCACCATGCGGAATGCCTGGGTTCGATTGCTGGCCAATAACCAAACCCCAGCCACTGGATACAGTACCGGTTCCAAGCCCGGATAAAATGGGAGGGTTGCATCCGGCGTAAAAACCCGTGCCAAGTTGTTGTGCAGATCGGATGATCCGCTGTGGCGACCCCTCAATGAGGGAGCAGCCGAAAGTCCAACAACAACATTATGTAAAAATGCCCTGACAACTGCCCTTACCCTCTGACTATAAGTAAGTTTAATGCAAGCAGGTTTTCTGGGCTTCATCCTGGTACAGAGCAACATCCTTGTTTGTAGGCTTCAAATGTTATACTGTAGAACACTTACCTGTAGTAGATTAAGCAAAACATTATTTTTAAATGCAGCTATATTGGAGCTAATTTCTTACTTTTCTGCACACCAGAGTACAGAGTACATCTTACCACAAAATGAATTTACAATGAATTTCCTGACCACTGTATTCCACTTAATACAATGAGTAACAGCAAGGAAAAAGACTTAGTGGAAACAAGATAACAAGTAGACAAAAAGTCACCTTGACTGGAAACCACAAGAGAACACAACACCTATGTGTTCTGTGTGTGATGCCTGTATCTGTAACCTACCAGAATATCTGAGGACACTGAGGCCTGATCGTCCACAACACCATTTATTTGCTGAGCGTCTGTCCTGGCCATAGGGGGTGTCACTTTGGACTCGGAGTCAGAATGCTGGTCCAAGCCTACTGAAGCAGAAAGAATAGAACTAATAAAAGATCACATATGGGCTTGAAATGCCATGTACACAGCATGATAAAAACACTCAAGTGGTGGATCATACAGTAAGGTCAGATTTTTTAAAATAGTTTGTTACAATGCTGCAAAGCTGAATAGATTATGATCAAAAAGTCATATTTATTTAGTTTGACCATAAAATAAATAATCTAAATTTGGTCTTAATTTATAGGTAAAAATTTTAGGAACATGCTTCATGGCACTAAAAAAATAACACAAATAATTTTGCACACATTTAAATATCTGAGTAGCTGAAATAGGTTGCGACACCATGAAATAAATTTTATACTTAAAAGTTGTTCCTGGTTATAAAATGTCTGAATGGCACATAAATTACTTTTTTGTTACTATAAAAACTTAAACTTTTAAGTAACGTTTTCAGGGAACCAAACTGTGGCACATGGTGACTGTACTAGTTAATTAATTTTATTTACAATGACCAACTACGATAATAAAGCAGAAGAAGTAGAACTGCAAACAGCACCGACATAGATGCCTCTTCACCCACATGTATAATCCTTCTGGTTACTAAACTGTGTACTCTTGTGACACCATACAGGAAAGAAGGTATTAATAAAAAACTAAACTACATTTGATCTTGGCCCTACTTGGATAAATTTCAAAATCCAATCAGTTCAACAACTGGTCACATTAATAATTACATATAAATCATACAAAAATAAATGAAACTCGCTCATAAAATACATTGTGCCAATAAGGGTCTCGGGTGAATTCAGGGACATATTATCACCCCCTAGTGGCAGTGGCATAACTATACCCGAATCATAATTTCATTATTATGATATGCACACTTCTCATCCGTGTATTTCCCTGTGGTAAAATACATGTGCACACTGGACTGATCCTTACCTCCCTCCACAGAGCTCTCTCCCAGGCCACTGTCTGGCTCTGCCTCCTCCTGAGCCTCCGAGGCTTGCTCTGTCTCAGCCTCCAGATGACCCTCCTCTCCTTCACTAACCCTCTCTTCCAGGGATTTGGGCACAGTAGGATCGGTCTCCTGCAGTTCTGGACCAATACATAAATAGAATATTACCAACTAAAATAGATACAGTTGAAGTCAAAAGTTTACAAGCACTTTGGTTAAAAACTAATTAAAACTGATTTTTTATTTAAATTACTCCACAGACTTCATGTTAAACTATCATTTTTCGCAAATTGTTTAAGACACCTTCTTTATACATGGCACAAACTAATTTCCCAACATGTGTTTATAAATAGATTATTTTACTTGTAATTCACTACATCACAAATGCAGTGGGCCAAAAGTGTACAAACACTCAGTTGAATGTGCCTTTGTATAGATTGGAAAATTCAAGAAAATGAAGTCTTTACAACTTAGAAGCTTCTGATAGGCTTATTGACATCTTTTGAGTCAATTGGGGGTGTATTTCTAGTTGTATTTTTCCTTTGTCTTCAAACTTGTTGCTTCTGCATCCTACATTATGAGAAAACCAAAGGAAATCAACCAAGACATCAAAAAAAATTGTGGACCTTTACAAGTCTGGTTCATTCTTGGAAACAATTTCCAATGCCTGAAAGTACCACATTCATCTGTACGAATGATGGTACACAAGTATAAACACCATGAGACCATGCAGCCATCATAATGATCAGGATGGAGACACATACGTTTGGTACAAAAAGTACAATCCCAGAACAGAAAAGGACCTTGTGAAGACACTGAAGAAAACGGGTATTAATATTTATCTTTTTTTGGCACTATTGGAACAGTAGCTTCTTTCTTGCTGAGGAGGCTTTGTTGATATCAGTCTCTTGGCCAGACTATGATTTGTCACTGCACATGGGGACAAAGATCTCACTTTTTGGAGAAATGTCCTCTGGTCTGAGAAAAATTTAACTGTTTGCCATAATGACCATCATTTTGTCTGAAGGAAAAAGAAGAAGGTTTGTAAGCTGAAGAACATCATCCCACCCGTGAAGCCTGGAGGTGGCAACACTATGTTGTGGGCTGCTCCAGGAGGGACACTTTACAAAATAAATGGAATCATGAGGAAGGAAGCTTATGTCGATATAATGAAGCACATAAAGAGAACCAATGACAGCAAAAAAAGGAAAGTACAAAAACCTTTATCTTAGTGAGGAGGTGTGGTTGACCCTGTGCTAGGAATGATGCAGCAATTTAAGGATTGTGATTGGTTGTTAAAAATAACCTCTGAACTATGTAAAGGTCTTGAAATGCGCTTTTTTGAAAATAGAATATATGATAATAGAATAGACAGTGAAATCATGTTTGTATATAAAGAAATTGTATAATCATGACTTTATGCAAAATTTTTGTTATAGGCTAAATATCTTAAAGATAATTAAAACAACCAAATGTTGAAAATGTGTCTACTTTTGAAACAACCAATTTCCACACAGTAGTTACTATATTTAAGTTCTTACATTTATTTACCATACTGATTTTATTACTTGTAATCCATTTTAGATTGATAGGAGCAAAAATGGCACAGATTTTTATCAATTTACAGGACAGTTTATTTAAGTTGCACTTTTGGATGGTATGTAGCCAACAATCCAAGAGAGATGGAAGTGAGTAAAAGAACAAGAAAACCAAATTGGACAGAAAAGCAGTATTTACTTTTAGCTTTACGTTCAGTGTTTGGAGAATATTTCTTCTTTCCGTCATTTTGTCCTCTGCTATAGAAACTCTTAAGCCTCTTAAAAGTCCCCCTCATCTCTACTCTTAACAATTTTTACCGTAGGAGCTGTTTTGTGAATCATTTTTATCTTTACTAAGAGTCCTAAATTTAAAGGGAAATTAAAAGAAAAGGTCATAATTCTAAGAACTGTCTTAGAATTTCTTCACTAGGAGCAACTTTTAGACTTAAGAAGCTTTGTGAATAAGGCTGAAACGATTCCTCAAGTATCGAAATGCATCGAAGCTTCTTTTAATAAATTTTAAAGGCTTGCATTATGTTTTTGCGCAATTATTTGTTGACAAGAGAAGAAGAAACCAGCAAGAGAAAACGACAGAAATTGTCAGTAAAAGCTTATATGTTATGCCTGAGCTGTAGATTTTGAAACTTTTAGTTGCACACCTTAGTGTTTTTGTATAATTATTTATTTCAATGTGTGCCTTAGTTTTTTTGATACTTAAAGTCATTTGAAATACCTTTTTTTTTTAGTTTTTGCATCTGAGAAAAGGTGATAAAATAAGAATGTATGGCACTGTAATGCGCTTAATTCATCTCAGTCAACTTTAATACCCCTATCTCACCTACGCGGTTTCGCGCGGTGGCTGGAAGCACGGTTCATCATGATTCACTGCGAGTTTTGGCGCTGCGATTACGTTTCCATCATTCCACGCGAAAAAAAATAAATAAATTTAACGTTTAATTTTTTGACAAACCGCATAGGTGAGATAGGGGTATAAGCTATTCCTTGTATTGTGAATATTGACAATGTTTATTTTTGATAAAATGCTGTATGCCTTTAAAAAATAAAAGTTGATTTTTCTAAAAAGAAAACAAATTTATCTTTGTTTCTCTTATATATTTTACATTGCTGTTTAATTAAGCAAAAGTACTGTACATTTTATCCGATTACTCGATTAAATTTTTGTTAGAATACTCAATTACTAAAATATTCGATAGCTACAGCCCTATTTGTGAATACGGGCCCTGGTTTAGACTGTAAATCTGTACATCACAAACAGCTGTCACATATTCAGTGCTTTCAGTTAGAATGATATAGTACCTGGTTGTGATATTCTGGTCGCCTCTTGATCCTCTGACTGTTCATTGATGGAGGTGTTCGGTGGTGTTGGGGGTGTGGATGAGAGTTCAGGAGGGCTCAGAGAGGGCTCCGGAGGCCCATTCTGTGGAGACGCACATACTTCTGGTACAGGCGAAGTGTTTCGGGAGGTCGGGACAGGATTCGGGACCTGAAGCCGCTGTCTCTCTTTTTCTGCTTCCTGGGCCTCGAGTGCCTACAACATTGAATGCAATTACAATATAAAAGGGCAACTGAGTGATGAAGAAGATAAGAAAAAAGGGACACAGAAAAGAGCATTATTCTACAGTGCTGTTGAATTGTTTAATCTGATTTGGTCAGAAAGTGGTGACTAATGTCTTGTAATAACAGCAGTGACAGCAGTGCCTGCTCAAAGGCAAATCACAGGTTTTATTAATGCACCCATTCTAATATGAATCAATTTCTGAAAGAAGAATTCAATTACATGGTTGTGATTTAAAAGATGGATTTAAAAACATTTAAAATTGAAAAACATGGAAAATTGCTGTGCTAAAATAGCTGGGCTCTTAAAATAAATCAACAGCAGTGGAATACCCTCGCTTTGCTTCAGGCTACGTCACACCACATCACTGACTTTCTAATATTAAAATCCGCCAAGTCTTTTGTTCATTACTTAATCTGTCAGCTCAATGAATACTAACTGGTTATACTGACCGCTTGGTTCTCCATCCGCGTAAAAATGATGTTAAGCATCTGAGTTAGCGTGGCCTTGGCTGTGGTCTGGTTGATTAGGTTGCGGCTGGCCAAGTAGATGTTGTAGCAGGTGCGCACGGTCAGAAGAACTGTCCCTTCGTGAATCTCTATGTGAGGTGACGTGACTGCAGTCAGGAGAGCCTGAGAAACAATGGAATAATAATAGCCATACTGAAACCAAAAAAAGTAAAATGTCTAAACAGCATTTAATGCTTCAGAATCTAACGTAATCATATAAACGTGGTGTAGGATTTAGAATAATATGTAGTATTTAAGATGCACTGCCTGGCCAAAAATAAGTAAATGTAAAAAATTTTTAAATCACACGCTCCAAGATTACAGTGGAACCTCGGATTACGAGTAACACGGTTTACGAGTGTTCCGCAAGACGAGCAAGGACTTTTAATAAATTTTGACTTGAAAAACGAGCATTGTCTTGGTTTACGAGCACTGAGTATCATTTATCACGCATGCGCTTCTTGTTTTGACGCCGAGCGTCACGTCATCACAACTGAGCCAACGGTTTTTCTCTCTCTTGC
>JAQMYL010000015.1:12517578-12543578 GCA_030014365.1 Clarias pachynema | reverse complement strand
CCAAAAGTTGTGCAGGTTTGGGCACAAAAAGAACATATGACTTAAGTTACAGGGAGAAGCATGGCACCTGTCACATCAATCCTCAACATCAGGAAATATTTCAGATAGCCTTTATTTGGAATAATGGACTCTATGCAAAACCTTAAACTGAATAAGACAGAGACGGGCACAAGAAGATGATTTATATTTATTCAAACGAACTTTGTACAAAAATCCCAATTACAAGAGAACAATATTAATCCTCTTATTCATCTTTCTCAGCATCTGCTCCAACCTCCACATAATCTTTCTCCAAGGCAGCCATGTCTTTGCTGGCCCCAAAGAACTCTTTTTCTTCCATGCCCTCCCCTGCTTACAAGGGAACTAATGCCCGCTTGGCATGCATCAGGTCAAACCTTTTGTTCAAGCAACTCTCTTCTGCAATCACTGTTGTGTTACTCAGCTTGCATACAGCCCTTCAGACCATTTTTTGTTTGTTTTGCATCTCTTGACAAAGAGGTGAAACCAGATCCAGTCCAACTACAAAAAACAATGGAATATCAACGATTCCTGTAGAACTGTACACTCATCAGCACACGGGGGGATAATAAATAATCCTGTGGTAGAGTGCAAGAGAAAAGTTTTCTAAAAACTAAAGCGTTTTTTTATTCGAGTGCGGAATTCCTTAAAGGTTGTCCATGTGCACACATACACGCAAAGAGAGAAAGTGAGAGAGAGAGAGATTCATAAAATTAATTTCCTGTGTTAAATTAAATGTCAGAAATCACAATAGCCCATTAACATTTTACATGTTTCTGTTCAGCGCTCAGCTTTCATACTATGTGAACATTAACCTTCTCTGATACCAAACTCCAAATGTTGTCTACCTCATAATTTCTCCTCAACATTTTGGATTTATTAGCACCTCATAACTATTTAATGTGATCGATATCTTTAAAAAGTGGTTTAAACTTCAAACATTCAAATGTGTTTTTAAATTGGATATACCATAGTGAAAGGCGGCACAGTGGTGTAATGGTTAGCACTGTCGCCCTGCACCTCGTATTTGGTGGGTTTCCTCTGGGTACTCCGGTTCCTCCCACAGTCCAAACACCTGCAGATTAGGGTAATTGTCATTCCTAAATTGCCCATAGTGTGTGTATATGTGTGTGCCCTGCGATGGATTTATATCCAATCCAATTTTCAAATGTTAAACATGCAGATGGGTGTGTCTCTTTTCCTCTAAGCATTTTGCAATATGATTTGTATCCACATGTCGCCTTAGAGCAAACATACAGTACTTGCAAAAGTCTTGAGCCACCCCTCATTTTTTCATATTAAATTAAATTTAATTAAATTAAATTACACAAAGGCTGCACAGTGGTGTCATGGTTAGCAACATGGCCTTGCACCTACAGGGTTGAGTGTTTGCCTTGGGTCTGTGTGCGTGGAATTTACATGTTCTCCCCATGCTTGGTGGGTTTCCTCTGGGTTCTGGTTTCCAAAGACTAAGTTAATTGCCGTTTTCAAATTGTGTGTGTACAATGGATTGGCACCCTGTCTAGGGTGTACCCTGCCTGGTGCTCTAAGTCTCCAGGAATAGCCACAACCCTCTACACAGGTTAAATGGTATAGAAGATTAATTAAATGAAATTACATAGATTTAATTAAGGAAACAGGAACAAATATTTACTGCAACTGGCTGCAAAGTGCCTAAAGATACAATTTAAAAATTGGTTGTTCATGTAACAACCACAGCAGTGACCTGATTTCTCCTCTCATCTGTTCCAACCACTCAGGTTTCAGCACCACAAGTTCGAGGTGGTATCAAAAAGTTTCTAGACTAGTTTTGTGACACACAAACAGATGGCAGCACAAAGCTACACACACAGTCACAGAGAACGCCGACTGTCATATGTCGATGTGCCAAAAGACATCATCCTGTGTGCATTGGCAGCTGTGCAACTGGTGCTATTCTGACCATGTGTGTTACCATATCTG
This sequence comes from Clarias pachynema, assembly GCA_030014365.1. Lineage (NCBI taxonomy): Eukaryota > Metazoa > Chordata > Actinopteri > Siluriformes > Clariidae > Clarias > Clarias pachynema. The sequence continues at coordinate 12,541,598 of JAQMYL010000015.1, read as the reverse complement.
TGATTTCATGGACAGCAAGTTAGAACAGCAAGTTCGAAGAGCAAATGTGAAATTCTGTGAGAAACTAGGCAAATCTGTCATAGATGTTTGGCATGATTCGGCATGTTTAGGGCGATGCTGCAGGGAGTCGTTTGAGGTGTTTTGAGTGGAATGCATGCTTTAAGAGCGGAAGAACCATTCCGCCATTCCTGCCATTGTCGGTGTGTCATACAGACCATCATAAGGAACATAATTCGTTTTTATGCTTGAATTATTCATAGGTCACTGAGTGGTTTAACAAACAAAAACATTCTTCTGAAACTGGTCAATGACCAAAATGAGACCCAAAAATATTCTGTCAAGAAGCCTGGAGAACTACTCCTCAAAACAACTTTAAAATATAACAAAGCCTGCTTGGAAGAAAAATATGAAGAAATGTGGGGTGGCCCAGTATTCAAACGTTTCCCCATGTGGCCCACTTCCCAGTTTTTTGAGACCTTTTGTGCGTCTTGGCCTTGTTCTGAAGGTGCAATTTTTGTAGTGCAATTTAGAAATTTATAGAAATTAAAACATTCCCCATTACATATAATTAGGAACAGTATACTAATATTGGGTGTTTCTTTCATTTTAAAACAGTACCAAATCTCAATGCCATTGATTTAACAAAATACTGTACTGGAAACATTTCTTTGAGATTTTGGTCTATGTTGACATGATTGCATCGCACAATTCCAAAGTACATTCATGCTGTGAGTCTCCTGTTCTCCCTGTTGTTTTCAGTTCAGATCCGATGACTGGGAAGGCCACTGAAAAACATTGTGTTCATGAAACCAGTTTTAGACAAATAGGTAAATTGTGGCCATGAAGGCATGAATGTGATTAGCAACATTATCAAATAGGCTGTGGCATTCCAGCAATGAGTGATTGGTATTAACAAGCCAAAATTGTGCCAAGAAAGCACTCCCCACAGCATTGCACTACCTTCACCAGCCTGGACAAGGATTCCAGCCTGTCGATGGATTCATGCTGTTTGCGCCAACCTTTGACCCTACCATCTGTGTGCCTCAAGAGACTTAAGAAATTATTATTCATCAGACCAGGCTACATTTTCCAGTCTTGAACTTTCATGATTTTGATTCTGTGCCCACAGCTGCCTCAGCATTCTGTTCTTGGCTGACAGACATGGAATCTGACATGGACTTTTTTACACATCCCTCTCAAGGTTTCAATGCTGTGCATTATGAGGTGTTTTTCCCACTCGTCATGATTGGTTAGAATAGCTACTCTAGAGTTACTCTAGACTTTCAGTAACCTCAAATCAGTTTGGCCATTGCTTATTGACCTTACTCAACAACAAGGTGCTTCTGTCTGCAGAATTGCTGCTCACTTGATGCTTTTTCTTAATTTCACCATTTCAACTAAATTCTAGAAACTGTAAAATGTCAGGAGATCAGCAGTTATAAAAAAGCTCAAACAAATCTGTCTGTCACCAACAATCATGCCACATTCAAAAATAAAGGATGGTTGATGTGAACATTAACAAAAGGTGTGTCGATTTATGCACTGCATCCACAGGATTGGCCGAGTAGATAATTGCATGAGTGGGTAGGTGAGACAGGTCTTCCTACTAAAGTGGGTGTACATTGACAAAACAATGATTGTAGGGGGTAGGCACTTTTTCAAAACATTCAAAACATCTGTGCGAGTGTCGACTGGCTCAACTGCATCTTTTTAAATTAATTTATTCATAATTAAATGTAATTTCACAAAGTGGAGTAAGTTTGGTAGGTCTGATAATGTCTTCTAATTTTTCTTTTTTAAGCGCTTATTTTTCCTATCTGAAGCCTCACTCCACCCAAACAATTTGAATATATCTGGTGTAGAGAGAACTTCAAATCAGTACAAAGCCATTTTTCCTCTTTTCCCTATATAATGACATCTGATTGGGTGACGTCTCTTCTAGAATGACAGTGCTCCTAGGCATGGTGGCCTGATTAGAGGACTATGAAAATATTGCAAATCATATGCTGTGATTTTTTAAGTCACATGATATTAAAACCATATAAATGAATTTTGGAGCAATTTTGTGCAACAATGCTCTCCACCACTAAGCACTCATCATCTAGAATCACTTTTGGAAGACTGAAGCCGGCTTATCCATGTGGTATATTCTGACAAAAATCTTTACTATGTCACTTTTTTCCCCCTCTTTAATCGACTAGTCATCTGTAGCAACATGGCATATTAAGCAAATCTTGTCTGACATTTATACCACATAGAATAACTATAGTATCACACAGTAGTACCATAATATTATAACAGATGGTTGCTTCTTCTTCCAGTTTTCATCACATTATAAGACATCTTCTGCTTTCTTCATCCCAGCCAAGTATTAAACATATTGCTATTATTTAAAAGCAGCCAAAATGTTTTCAGTCTAGTGACGCCTGAATAGCTAATACATGATCCTGAACACTAGGGGGCGGCATGACATAAGATTTAACCTTTGTTCACATTTCCTGCTTCACAAACATCCATTTTCTTTCCAGGTTAGCCATTCACCTTTATGTCTAGAGACTCCTGAACAGAAATATAAACAGATAATCATACCACCTTCTATTAATTCTATGTATTAAATATATGTTTAAGTGATAATATTATACAGTACAGATCTAACCGACTTAAATGAGTTTTCGTAACCCTGGTACATGGGTATAAAGAACAGTCATGCCAGTAAAATTATTTCTAAACATTAGTTTATTTCATCCAGCTTATAGACTAATGTATACATGTGCATCTAAGTCTTAATATAGGATTTATCATTTTAAACAGTTTAATTAATGTGATACAAATTTACAGTATATAGCAATATGAAAATACTGGTCCTTTAAGTACAAATCTATACCATAGGATTTTTCTAAGAAGCAAAATAATCATTGCTCATTATCAAAAAGAAACGAAAAGAGTTGACACACACAAAACAAAAGCCTGTTAGTACAAGGTCTTTGATTCATTCAGCTCTCCTCCAGAAATGAAATGAAATAAATTCACAGTATGGAAAACAGCATGTTTTTAACTTATGCTCTATAACAAATTTAAGCCTAAAAAAAATTAAATAAACATGGCCCCAAAACATGATCATCTATAAAGCAAAAGCAAAAAAGAGAGCGAGAGATGATTAGAAAATAAATACATCTGGTTACAATCCCAAGTGTAGTAAAGTGGTTAGCAAAATAAATTAATTATGCTTACTATAATGCCATTTGATCCGGTCTTAAGAAGATCAGATAGGAATTATAGGTTAAAGGGACAATCTGGTCATACTACAGTATATCTACCATTAAAAATCCTTATTAAAATGTTGAGTTTATTAAAGAGTCTATGTACGAGGGATAGAAACTGGACAGGAATGTGTTCTGCTCACAGTCATCCAGTGTTTTTGATTCTCATTCGAGTACAAGACGGGAGGATAAAGCTACGTGTACTACACTATGGAGAACGATCTAAGAACACTGGTTAAGAATATATGAGGCACAGCAGTCTATCAAAATAGCAATCACATTCAAGATGTATATTCAGTACATCCTTTAAATATAAAATAATTTTTTTTAATATTGCCATTGAACATGGGCTGTCCGTACAGATTTAACGCAAATGTATCAGCAATAATAAAGTTAACTTGAAGCAAAGTATTCAGGTAGTAGAATGTGTCAGTTCATTTATAAACATTCATACATAAGCCAATTCCAGAAGCATTAAAGGAAAGGAAACATACGTAATCAATATTGTTCACCGTATGATGTAAGGAAATTCTTACCTTAGCACCAAGCAGTGCAACATTAAGAAAAGTGAGTGAGCGATGGAAAACAAGTACAGGTGTGTTTCTTTTTTTTTTTTGTGACAGAATGTACCTTTGTGGAGGATATCTTTATTAGATAAGAATAATTCAGCCAGTGCTCACGTCACACAGGCATACAAACCTCTATCAGCGTTCATATATCTGCTGCTACAGTTATAACTAGAGAAGGGCTCAATGGTGATGTACTGCGGGTCAGAGTTCAGTTACGAATTCATTCTCTGATAAGCCACAGCAAGTCACCTGGGAGCAGGTTTTTTACAAAAGTGCTCCTTCTGCAGCCTGTAGCTCTGTACCACTATTTGGTTGTGATGGATTAAAACCATTTTCTATCTAATATGCCACATTCACTGTGTATTATTCTAATAGGTTTCAACACACTCCTCACACATGAATCATTTCACTTCAGAGTGCTGAGACAAAATAGTTGATCTGTGATAAAGATCGACAATTAGTGTCGTCATTAAGAAAAAACACATCACATAAATCAGATGCCACAGAGCAGGAAGACAGCCCTTGTCATAAACATAAAAAGTAAAAAAAAAAAATTTAAATATCTGCTACAAAAATATGATTTTTGGGTCCTTGGCAATGATTAAAAGCATTAGCAGAGGCCCATAACAAGCCTAATAAATCTCCCAACCAGTGTAGGTAAAAACTAATTTGAACACAGAAAAGTTTAAAAGCATCCTAAATTTAGTCGACGTTCAAAAAAAACAAAAAAAAACATGACAGCTGAAGTAGTGTCACACAGGCTTCCATATGCCTCGCGTAGATTAACAGTGTAGCCTTAGATCAATTACTGTGCTATTTTTGAAGCGCAAAAGTCACTGAAATTTGTTTGTGGTTTGGATCCCAGAGTCACCTGACTCGACAGAGGGTATTAAAAGAGATTGTCGTCACCAATATTGTCACAATGAGGTCTATCTTTGTAGTTCCACAGGCAGGAAAAACCTGCATACATGTGCAATTATTCCCAAGTTCACACTCAAGTCAAATCCATTAAATGTTATTGTGCCAAAGGTTATGGAGGGAAGTCTGTAGTGGTTCCTCCAGCAAGAAAAAAAAAAGATCTGTGCTTAAAAGCCGAGTGCTGTTTTATGGAGTTTCTGAAGCACCTTTTCAAAAAAAGGAGTGGATTCAGTAATCTCACAGAGTAGAGTCTCATCGTTAGTCTTATGGCACGTGAGTGTGTTGTGTGCGTCAGTAAAGTGTAAGTTGTATTTGTGAATAACTGCCTGCGTGTGTGTGAATATGGTAAGGACGTATTTTTTTTTTTAAATATATATATACTGCTTATATTCAGTATATTCAGTCTAAAGCTCAGCCATGTGTGCGTGTCTGTCGTTGACGTTCGACTGTTTCTAGAGTGTGATAACTGTGCCGTCCTCTTCCAAGCTCTGCGTCCGCACACCTCGATCGGGGACCCTCGGTGTCCCTGCGTTGCTGCTGCTGCTGTTCATGATGGAAGGCTGAAAGGTCCCGTTGGAATTTCGGAGATCAAAGTGAGGCTTGTACCTAGGCAGGGTGGACATGCTGAAGCTAGCCTCCGTCCCTGACCCCGGCATGAGCCTAGTATCTCTACTTGTCTCAATCACCAAGTCTTCATCATCCTCATCGCTGTCTACTTCCTCAGGATGGAAGTTCTGGATGATGTGCGCAGGGGTTGTCTGCACAGCGTCAGGCGTGGGGTAGCTGTAGTAGCTGGCACCGCTATCTGAGGATCGACCCGAGCTGCCCGACGCACCTCCACCGTTGTTGTGGCGCACCACGTTGTTGCGCTGGTTGGCCGGCTTCACGGTAATGATAAGGTTGTGGCTGTTCGCGATCATCATGTCCGTGACCTGGTCCAGCGACTTCCCGGCCACCTCAATGCCGTTGACCTCGAGGACCTCGTCGTTGACGGCGAGCAGGCCTGTGCTTTCAGCGAGGCCTCCGGGCACCAGGCGTGAGATAAAGATACCCGGTGCTTTCTCCAGGCCGTGAGGAGTGACTCGGACGCTCGAGCCGTCTCGGATGTAGAAGCCTAGCGGCTTTTCCTGGCCGTATTTGTAAAGCCGCACACGCCGGTGTGTCTCAGGCAGCACGTCTACATCGATAATGGATGAGACGGGACGGAAGTCTCGGGGAAGGCTGATGACTACAGCTGGCTTCTTCCTGCCTGCATCTGGGCGCAGGAGCACTGCAGCAAGGGGAGGTTTCTTGCGTGTCAAAGAGTTGGTGCCAAATGTCGAGTAGTCCGCCTCTTCTGCAAAAAGACATTACACAAATTAGTAAAAAAAATAAATAAAAAAAAGTTATAAGCTTACATTTCTTTCATTTTTACTAGCCAATTATTCACGAACAAACTGACAAAATAAAACATTAACAGTTTTATAATCACAGTATAATAAGCACTGAAGAAAACAGCTTCATACAGTTTTTTTATTACAGAAATGACCTTCGGTGCAACAGAATTGCTTTTTACATACATAAATAAGCAATCTGTGCAAGCGCTTTCAATATAGATAAGCGTTAAAACAGCATGAACTTGACATCAGTGTTAAACAACTTCTTTCTCAGTTAAACCTCTAAGTTACACAGGACAAATTACTCTCTCCGTTCCCACAGAAGTGCTCCAAGTGGAAACCTAAAGGGGATACCAGGGAGAAAAATGCCTGCCGCGTTAGTTTCACCAATGATCTGAAGTTTAATCTACTGTAAACCCAGGCCAAAACTCCTGTCGCCCTCCCTCCTTTTTTCAATGAGTCTCCTGTGCGCCTTCTCCTTCTCCCTCCGTCAACAGCCGCTTGCAAATTCCACAGAGACTTACTCACAAGGCTGGGCTAGTAGACTTTTACCTTTACGAACAATCATACTCAGGATCAAAGTACTAGAGTAGGTGCGCATAAGAGAAGAGAGAAAGGTGGAAAATGAAGCGAGGAATAACAGACAGGAAAAGGGTCAGAAGTAGAAACAGTGCTGATGGTATTGCAGTCGAACATTATCACGACTGTCCTGGGTAAATGGTAATGGTTAATCTCTGCTTCTAATCATTAACTTGGGAGGCATTAATGCACCTGTTGTATTCTACTGCTCTGTGTCCTTCACTTAAACCAAAAACACCCTGTGTTTTCTAAAATGGGAAAATGTATCCGACATGTTAGCAGAAGATAATGACATTAGGGAGAAAACAGAAGGCTCGCTCCCTCGACTTGACCTCAGCTTTATATGCATCTGATCATTTCCAAGAAACAGATTCCTTATCATGTTATCATCATTAAGAGAGTTACAGTATAAGTACAATTACAAGTACAAGATAACATACCTATCTGCATGCCTTTAAAGAATAACACTGCCTAATCAAAGGACAGTTAGATGTATCAAATAAATGCCTGCTTGAAGTGAACCAATTCATTGCGGCACCCAAACCTAAATATAGGCCGAATAAGCAGACATGCACAAGTGCATACAAAGGATTAACTGTTTACACTGTGCAATGGTTTCTTTTTCGATTACCTAGAGATCAAACTATTTGGACCTGTTCTTTGTTTTAACCTGAATTCACGATCACATACAAGCTACATTTCGTAGTACACCTTCAGGCATAATCTCAAAGCTCTTCTTTCTGCTCACATTCAGGAGCATACTCAAGCACTAACGTGAACTATCCTCTCTGAAACATGCATGCACATGCAGAGTGTGTTCAGCCTGTGCAGTCAAGCATAGCAGTTTATCGTTCTTTCATTAACATCATGCCAACTCTCCCCTTTCTAGTCCCGGTGGGGCTACAGATGATTCTAAAGGAATGAAGCACTTCTGAATCTCCCCCAACATACACATTTCAGTCTGCGGAACGCTCACTACACATCGCTGTTTAATCAATACAAAAGGGAAAGTAGTCGATAATGTGCGCATTGCTAAAGGCCAAGATCAGCCTGCTTTACCACACAAGAAAGTGTCAAATTCCAACAGTCCAATTAGTGAGGAAAAAATTGCTGATATTTTGGTATATAAGCTATAATATGTACTTGGGGAAGAACTGTTCAGGGCCAGGTTTCCTCAAGGTATCAAATCAAAGACATTTAGACAACAATGCCTGGCCAATAAAAAGGTCACCATTTTAAAAGGGTCAAATTATTGTGCTGCTTTAAGCAAAGAAAACAACTAATGAGATTTGACATTAAAGTATAAAAATTGGACTTTGGAGAAATAATAATAATAATTTTAAAAAGTAGTCAAACCAGATTCAGATTCCAAAGTGAGGGGTGCGTCAGGGTAAGAAGGGAAGAATCTCCCATAAAGCAGTGCACCCATCATGCGTAGTGCATAATCAAGGCTAAAGGTGATTAAATTAAATATTAGTGTCTGACTTTTTTTTCTGGCCAAGCAGTTTGCATGACACAGTCTGAGAAAACGTATTCTTAAGATTGCCAACATTGTTGATGAGAATGGTCAGATTTATTTAAGATGACAGGAAGTGCTGAAGTAACTCAGATAATGTACAATGTATTCCTGTAGGGCCACAATTACACTGTATTATAATTTTCAGCCTGATTAAACAAAATCTGGTTCTATAAACATGACCATGAGTTCAGTGTCCTTCATTGTCAACAGGATCGAAAACCAATATTTGGGATGTCATAATGGACAAGAATCTTAAACACCTTGCAGAATTAATGACAAATTGGGACTGTTCAGAAACAAAAAAGTGTTTTTATCCTATATTAGTATCATGTTCCTAATAAAGTGTCCAGTCAGTGTATACAGCCCAGCAGGAAGAAAAAAATAATAATAATAATAATTACAATGCGAAGGGTTTTTCCAAAACACTCATCAGTAATAGAACAACCATCAGGGCTTTTGTTAGACAAGGGCTCAGGTCAGGAAGTGTACACAGTCACACAGATACTCGCATCACTACTCAAGCTCATCTTCATTAACGTGATATGCTGTAGGTCCAAATATACAAACCATGACTAATTTGCTTTGAGACCTGAGCAGGATGATCTATTCTGATCTATTCAAGCTAGAACCGCCCTCGACACAAGAAGCAGTGTCTCAACAGTTGGTCAACAGGGGCGGTTGTGAGAGAATAGGGCCTCACATAAGTGAAATAAAACACCACCATCACAACTAGCTATCCTCTTGCACAAAGTGAAGGAAACTCTTTGAGGTTCAGGTGCTTGTTAATGTGCCGGCATTGATTTAGGATTTAGTAAGGCCACTGATCAATAATTCCTTTAAACAAATATGGCATAAAAGTATTCTCAAAAACGTCACACTTTCGGGATGCTGAAACTTTAGGAATTCTGAGGGGAAAAAAACGCTGTGAAAGACAAAAAAAAACTTATGAAATATTTTGCAATATATACTGTTTGAATGAATGAATGAATGAATGAATGGCTTTGTGTGCCAGCCTGTCACTGCCTGAGCCACGGCTTCGCCTCATCCAATATTCAGCAGTTCTGTAGAGGGCCATGTGACAGATGTGATGGCTCATGTCTTGCTTCGCTGAATGGCTCCCTTCAAGGCGTTTAGTGTGAAGCTGCTCCACAGCTCTGTGTTTACTATCTGACCAGCCGGAGCGCTTTGTTGCACAGCGTAACACTGACCGTCTCTGAACGGCATCCTGTTTCTTTAAGGTTCTCGGGCTGTGTATGTCCCACGTGGTCAGTGTGTGCCACTGTGTTCCAGTTACGGAGGGGTAAAGGGGGGCATAATGAGTGCTTCTTAAGCACTAGAGAAAGAGTGGGTGAGTAAGAGGAGGGAAGGAGAGGGGGTAAAAAAAAAAATCCTTTCAATAGGGAAAAAAATTCCTGAGGTGTTGCTATTCTGGGCTCATTCTGCACATACCTTGGTGGCACTGCCTGGATAAAGTACACCTTCAACTGATAAGGCACGAAGAGAGAGAGAGAGAGAGAGAGAGAGAGAGAGAGAGAGAATTAAAGTGAAAGAAAAAGGCAATGTTGAGAAGAACTATTAGGAGTGGAAGGTGAAATATACAGTATATATTTTTTTGTTTCTCATAAACTAGTAATCGTGTTAAATTCTTAAAACCGACTGGTATTGATTCATACTGGTTTTGATCCATTTTCAGCTCAAGATGTTAGATACAAGATAAAGCCCATGTTTTATTTTAACACACCACAGTCCTCATAACTGACTTTCTTACTTTAGAATATTAGGAATTGATCATATGGTGAAACTTCTGCAAGTAGATGATTAATTAATATTTATGGACAGACTCTATGTCATCAGCGTTTTTGTAACTAGCACTAAAAATGTTTTCTGGGTGTTCCACAATTTTAATATACTGTACCCTGACCCTTCATCTGTGATTAGAGACAAATGAAGAACAAAAATTACATTTACAAAAACATACGCTGTTCTTTAACAGGAAAAAAGTTAGCATTTCTTGCTCTTATAATAAAACAATCTACATTGGAGTAGCACATCATATCCGCCCATCATTTATCATTTTCCATAACAGCATGCCCTGTTGTGTTCTATCCCTATGTTATGGATTCAGGTAAAATGTTTCTTCCATCCATCCCTTCTTTTTAGTACAGCTCATCCTGTATAGTGTCACAGGGGCCTAGAGCCATTCCTAAGTCCTAAGTCAGGAAACCTAATATTTGGTGCCAAAACTATTGAAGGGCACACCACACACACATTCACACACTCTGGACAATTTAGAAACATCAATCAGCCTACGCAACATGTCTTTGGATTTTAGAGAAACCAGATGACCAGGAGGAAATCCCAGCAATCACGAGGAGAACATGAGAACTCCATGAACACAGACCAGAGGTGAGATTCGACCCTTAACCCTGGAGATGTGAGGTGACAGTACTAGCCATTAAGTCACCAGGAAAATAATCGCTCAGCTCTAAATCAATGCTTTTAATACTATGTGTATGCAAGCAGGTTAGAATGTAATCATGGCAATGAGCACTGAAATTGTTTAGGCAAAGTTACATTTACTTTATGAACACGTTTACTCTGATAAAGACTTGAATGGCACCTAGCTATTAGTATTAATTTGTTTAAGGGGAATAAAACATAAAGGGAAGTAGCAGAAGATTTAGTGTTCTAGTGTCCTGACTCGTCCTAAATCATCAATATTACTGCCAATCTGGGAGTGAAAAAGTCTCTACTCATGCTGACGCTCAATCCGCGGAAATCCAAGGAAATAAAAAAAAAGAAAAAGAAGAAAAAAACGAAGAGGTGAAAAAAAAGAAGAAAAAAAAACACTCTGACTATTAGCTATCGAATTCCAGCTTTAATGGAAACACTACATTCAATTTATATTAGCTGTCTTGGAGAATAAGGACGTCATGCCTAAATTTAGTACCAGAGATATATCCGCTTCTTTCTCTGCATGGGAGGAGAAAAAAATTCATTTGGATTCACCTTTCAGGTTACAGTTGAATATTAATACTGCAATTAAACTATAATTTTAATTATACAGAAAATAATTATTTTCATGCTACACTGTGTGGAACGGCAGTCTGTGAGAACTGAGGCACATAGCTAAAATGTAATAAAAGGCTAAATCATTTTAATATTCCTGAGTTATGGATTAACCAAAAGAGAAAACAACATGCGGCTATATTCGCATTTAATAAAGTGCGAGATAACTGAAAATAACAGACTGGGCAGACATCTGTGGTTTGTCATCTTTTCTTTATACTATTTTAATTTCACTTTGGTATGACGAAGGACAAGGTCTTCTGTTCCTTTATCGAATTACCTAAATAATGACAGCGCAGGAAAATGTTTTATTGCTTGAAAAGAAATTATAACACATCATTAGATCAGGGTTGGAATGTGAGGCAGGCGAAGCTGAGGACAACCCGAGGTCATGTGTTCATGTGCCGTTAATGACGTGTATGAGATTTGTATTCAGAGTGATCAAGCCTTCATATATCATTAGCCTGATTTGGGTCAGACCGCGGTGCTATTGTAACGAGTATTGTTAGAAGGACAAGGCCGGGAAACTGTTGTTGCAGATCTATGTGGGACACAGAACACAAAGAGACAAGTCCTAATCTCTTTATTTGGGTTAGGCTGTACGTGTGTGTACAAAAGCGAGAGTGGGAGGATGCAGGAGACTCCTTCCTTGTGTAGCCTGACACTTCTGATACAGACGTACATCAGTTTTGAATTTGCTGACAGTAGTCATCTCTCTGGTATTGTCTCTTCTCTCTCTCCCTCGCTCTCCCTCCAGCACTCTCTTGCAATGGCATTCTCTCTCTCTCTCTCTCTCTCTCTGTGTTCCACACCTGCATGCTCTCTTAAAAGGATACCTGGCTCGTTCTGCCTCTTTTTATTTCTCAGTTGAGGCTGCTGTAACTGGGTTAAAGCTGGTGTCCACAAACACATTCCTCCAACAAAGACAGTGACAGTAGCTTGGTGAAAACTGGAACAAGGGGACAAGGAATACGTTCCTCCCTGACTGAGCTATAGCAGGGACAGAAATGTCCAAACAGTGATCTGTTGATCACTTAAAGTTAAAGCAGCAGTTAAATAAGCACTTTTGTTATTCTCTTGTTATTTCACATTAAACATTTATGCTGTTTGGCAGACGCCTCCGTCCAGCACCACTTACATTGATCTCATTTATACAGCTGAGCAGTTGATGGCTGAAGACCTTGCTCAAGGGTGACAGGTTGATGGTGCGGGGATTTGAACTTCTGACTTTATGAGCAGAAGTTCAACATTTTAACCACTGAGATACAACTGCCAGAATTGAAGCTGAATTATTGAACTGAATTATCGCACCACTGTGCGGCTTAAACTGGACTTCTATCACATATTAATATTTTAATTTCTGTGGCAAAATTCAGAAAAATATATAAAAAATTCACTGTTTAAATATTTTTGGACCAAAGTGTATAAACTGTGGACAAATTAAAAGAAAAGGAAAACAGTCATGCAGTTGTTGTCTGAAAATTCTTAATTTTTCATGAGGGTCTCATCACATCCTGCACTGAATGCACAGGTCCCTCAAGAACTTTATTCACTGTTCCTACTGGAACACACAGCTGAGCAGCCTTGGAATATACTCTATTAAAACATAACACACCTGACACTTTTCTCCACCTGTTCCAACCTGCTTGTACACGACTCTTCACCTCCTTTTTTTGTCCTGGTATAAAATGGTCATGCTCTGCCTGATTCATGTCCACTGTGGTCAAAAAACTTGTGTATTATAATGAAACGTCTTTAAATTCACCCTCCCAAATTTCACATCTCATGACTTGGGCATCATGGGCAATTCAGCAGCCAACTCTGACAATTTGCATGCTTTCGAAATCATTTATTATTAGTAGAACTAGAACAACCTTGTAAACAGGCACTGTCTAAGCATTAATTGTTCAAACTGAGGGACACCATCATGAGGGACAGAATATGTCTGATATTCTGTCCTGTCCAATCTAGCCAGTGTAGATGAACTACTAGAGAAGATCTACTCCCTTTTTACTACAGTACAGGTCTTGCTTTTCCTTGAAACAGTCCTTATCTGCTCATCACTCGCTTCACGTCAGTGTCTACTTCTACACAAAAACACACATGCTTGGGCCATTATGACATAATACAGTTCCTTGTTCTCAGGACAACCTACATATCATTCCGGGAGTCCTTACTCTCACCACAGTCTTCACTTCCTGCTCTAGTAAAACTCACGGGAAGGTGCAGTACTCCTCAAACCGAAACGGAAATCTCACTGCATGCGTCACAAACATCACTATGCTCAGGAGCACGCCCCTAATGCTCACACTTAACCAAGTTGGGTGATGAATGGAAAATTAAACAAATTCCTGGTTTCACCAGAGAAAGAGGGAGGATTTTCACATTCCTTTTGTTAAAAGAGGAAACTCCAGCTTGCCAACTGTAAAACCCACATTCCAATAAAAGGGCCTGAATATGACACTACTGAACTTTGAACTAAAACAATTTCTGCCTGAAAGAATGCCAGGTCATAAAACACACCTTAGACCAGAAACCTTTAGCCGAAGTATTTTTATCCAACAGTTGAAATCAACCTCACTAAATCGCAAAGAACTTCCGTCTTAATAAGATGCACATCATATCATTCTGTCAGAGATCTAAGCCAGTGTCTTAAAAGCCCATTCACAACGCTGTGTTAATCACCGTTGCAACATGATCCTGTGTTGCGTTTGGATCGATCTGAGCAAGGAGATCAGTGGTCTGAGTCAGTGAGGTGCTTTGAATGGGACCATACAGAAAATAGCAAAGGTTTCAGGTTACAATAATGTGGATATTATTAGTCTAGAAAGCAGCCAGTGTCTAACCCTCAACTGAGGAAATGAACAGAAAGTTCTGAATACCTGTTTAAAATAACAACAGTCTAAATGATCACAAAGAAAGAAAGCCGTCAAGAAACACAAAGCTGGGAGTGAACATACTGCAAAGAAATGACATTATATCAATAACTGAAATATAGTCAAATATTTTTTAGTATTTACATTTGCAGCATAACGCCCTTATCCAGAGCGACTTACATTTTTATCTCATTATACATCTGAGCAGTTGAAGGTTAAGGGCCTTGCTCAAGGGCAGCTTGGTGTTTGTGAGGTTTGAACCTGAGACCTTCCGAACCGTAGTCCAACACATTAACCACTGAGAAATTGTCCTATTGAAACTGTAAAGTGTGACAGGAGTAAAAAATATCTTAAAATAGGTTTAACAATCGTTTAAGAGATGTCTGGTTGGTCTGGTTAACCACTCAGTATTCAGCATCGCCAGTATACTAATAACCAGCCTGATTATCTGTCATCAACTGCACCCGTTTCTCACTGGTTCATGCCGCAATTTAGATGTTTTTTATGCTTGTGGCTTAACAAACAAAAGACATTCCTCTGAAACTGATTAGGTAGAGGGATTGAACTGAAAATGGGGGCCAAAAACTTGCTAAACATAGGAGCCAAAAAACGACAAAAGTACTATCTCTCAAGACTACATTAAAATACAAGAAGGTCTAACTCTTTAGAAGCAAAAATGAAGAAATGAGGGGGCTCAAGACTTTGGCTCAGTACTGTACTTTTTGCTATCAGTGAAAACTCTTCCTCTGTCAGTCAGGAAATAACATTTAAGAGACGCCAAAGGCTTAATGGATGTCTTTGATGACTTTAAAAAAGACAGTCTAAAAAAAAAGCGCAGCTTAAAAAACGGCACACCAAACACTTTTATGAAACATGATGATGATGGTGGTGTTACATGACCACCTTGTGGAGTAAGTGGCATCCAGAACCAAGGCTACAGAACTGTCATTCTTTGATGTCTCTAAAAACTAATAATCTACTCATTTGTCAGCAAATGCTCTATTCTGGACTGGGTCACAATGGTGCTGGGGCCCACCCTGGGAACATCAGTGGAAATAAACCCATAGGACCAACACGCATACTCGTTCACACGGAGTGTCAGGTTATAGTAACTGGTCCACCTACTGGCATGTTTTTGTGAGGAAACAGTAAAACCAAGAAAAAAATCCACATGGAGATGGTGAGAATATGGAAAAATACTCAAAATTTAATAGAATATCACAATCTGTGCGATGGCAGCTCTCTTATCATGAAACCAAAACCAACTAGCACACATAAGAAAATTGTATTTTCTAACAAGATTTCTCTACAAAGTTCTTACAATGTCTGCCTCAAGTAAAAATATTTTATGACAAGCAAAAGGCAAGTAGTTTTTAGAGATAATTCATAGCATAATTATACATAATTAAAATGTCTAATACAAGATATATAGGGAATTACCACGGGAATAAATAAGGATGTGGCCTCATATTAATGTAATGAAACATAATAGGGCAAGTCCTGATGGAGAAGACGGAAAGGAAATAAAGTTCAGTTGCACTAACGACAGTCAGCATAGTGCTTCGGTATTTCACTTGATCAGCAGAAGAGTCTGAGGAAAGCAGTGAGGGATGGAAAAGGGAGGAGAAGAAGAAGACAGCTCATTTCCTACACTCATTTAAGAATTAATTAAAAAACTGACAGGAGGTCTGCAGATCAGAGGAGGAGGAGATCTGTCATTTGTTCTATTATAGGTTTCTCATGTTAGAGAGAACACACGTTATATAACTCTCTCCTCCTTGGAGAAAATGCAAATTTGATGCATTAATATTTTCGGAATTTTGGTTTATAATAATGGTATATATGAAATTGTGATCTGCAGAACAAAGTCTTGCAGGATTATTTGCAATCTTTTCTTGACAGATTAATGATATTTTAATCCAGTGAGAAAGTTTTGAGACAACACCCTGGTTAAGCGGCTATTACATAACTCGTTCATATTACATAACCCACCCGTACATATTATCTTCATACCTTTTTACTTCTGATGCCAACCAACATCAATAGTTTATTCCTATAGTAGGCAGTTGGACCAAAATATTTTAGACAACACTGCCTTAAAAAGGAGATACATCACCTGATGTAGCAGAAATATCCTTACGCCAATTAAAACCGGCATGGGTACTGAAACTATTGCCATAGTCATGAGTAATCATGGGATCAGAATGTGAATGCAAACATGACGATGAGTCAGAGAGACCAGGGAACAGGACATGTTATCAGTGACAACAAGCCTATAGACTCACACACACACCACCACACCTTAACCAAACAAAACATCCATGGCTGTGCATGATAATGACTTTCCAGTGTGCATTTTTCGTGGTATTTAACCCAGCATGCCTTGCTGCTCCCATCAGCCCTGAAGAATCCCTCGTCACTAAGTGCAAAGAGGCTCAGGCCTCTTCACTGCTACCATGGCGACAGGTAAACAGGCGGGAGACTGGTGGCATTGCAGCCGTCTGCATATTGTGCGAAAGAAAGTGAGTGTGTTGGAGGGTGAAGGGAGGTGGCAGCACACACGGACAATACAACTAAACCGCTGAGTGGTTTGACGTCAGAATATCATTAAGGCAATACAACATACCAGCATGAAAGACTCGGCATGCTGACTTAGTTTCAGGCCACTTCTCTATGCAAAATAATTCCTACTGAATAAAGAATAAGAGGGAAAAAAAACACACACACACACACACACACACACACACACACACACACACAACACAGACAAACTGAAGGATCTTGAATAAACTCTCCAAATCCTAAACTCGTAATTACCACAAAGCTATAAAACACCACACTACATAAATTCCACAACGCTGGAGCTTAGTGATTTGTAATCAGATCTAATCATAATCTGTAAATAATTTCCCCTCGGTAGAACATTATGAACAAAAAGACGACTGTTACACATTTACAAACTAACTGTGGAACATGAATTTCATCACGTCATGGATGAACAGAATTCCCAGACAGAATCCATATGCAGGTGGATGAAGTGTGCGATTTAATGTTACATTAGTCACCAAAGAGATGGTAAGAAAGTGAGATTCACAATACTGATTATGAACAGTGTGTTGTGGTTTGTGGGTTTTCTCCACTGCTTCTAACACCTAACCCATTTCTGTTGATTAAATTTTTTTTAAACTGAGAAATACGAGGTAGCTCATTTAAGGGCGATTGACTTTAATCCTTAAAGCTCAAGCAGCTTGGATTTGTGCCGGAAACACAACACAGGTCAATGACTGATAAAAAAAATTAAAACAACCGCGTATGTGGAAATCCTGCTGGTGTATGGGTCGACGGCGGAGGCTTTAGACATCAAACTGTACATTTGGGTTTTTTCGGAAAAGTCAAGTAGAACCCAAGTTACTATTACTTACAAAACACATACATTTTACCTCTAATGGAATATGGAAATGATGGGGGGAAAAATGTTGAACTTACCAAATGCACTTTTTTTTTTGGTCACAGAAAAAACATTAAATATTTGATATATGCTTTTATTTTATTTTTTCGCTCAATCATGTTTGTACAGTTGGTTAAAATAAATAAATAAAATAAATAAATTCCATCATGTTGTCTAGGTTGTGCTGAAAAAAAAGCACATCACTCTATACTGACACCAATATATAAAAACATATAATAATGCAAAAAAGTGAATATAATGCTCTGGAGTTTAAGGGTTAAGCCCAAAAAGCTCTCGCAACAGGAGTCTTGAGCGTACAGCACGACATCCATTCATTCAGTAACCACTTCATTGTGTTCAGGGTCAGCTCGGACTTAAAAGCTTACTCTAGTGTACAGGGCTTTCAGTGGTGGCATGCAATTTATACAAAACAAAACTCAATCACATCCAAATCCAAACCACAAGCAAATCCAAACAAATGGGTTAAAAAGAATCAACATCTTAGCTGATATATGGGTTTCATTCCCGTTGCTGAAACACTTCCGCATCTGTAAAGATATTCCATCTATAAAAAACTGTTCACTTGATAGGCAGGTGTGGCATGTCATAGCATTTGCCAGAATTTTGTCTGTTTCAGCAGAAAACAACGCCAAGTTCCGCCTCTCTTCCACAGAAGACAGAAATAGCATATGACCCAAGACAGGCTACTTTATCAAAGTCTTTCAGCAAATATGTGAGATTACCTTCGTAATTCATGATTAACTGCTAAAAGCTAAATAATTTAATAACGTTTAAAAAAAAAAGAAGGGATTTTATAAATATCTTCCTCCATTTTTTCCCCGGCTTAAATCTGGTGGGAGAAATCTAAGTGCAGAGAGCCAATCAGATTACAACCTTAGAGATCTCTAAGGTTTTGTCGCCCCGATACTTGCTGATTAAAAAAGTGTTATGACAAACATATAAAAACATTTCTCTTAATTCAGTAATGTACTCAAATTGTAATAATCTACTAACCATTCTATTATATTTTAAATTATATTTACATTTTACCCTGACCATCTGCAGCAGTCCTATTTTATTTATTTTTTTAAGAGGGGGTTGGTGATAAGCCAGCATGTAGAGTGGGGGGGGAGGTTGGGATTATGATGCGGGCGGAATGGTTCCTTCAAGTGACAACAGTTTAATAGGATAAGAATAAGCATAAGAGTAATGGTGCTTTCACATGTACCGCAAACCCCGATGAGTGTACCCCTTCGGTCCGATTTGTCAGTACTCATAAGGGCACCAAAAGCCACGATTCTCGGATGCAGACACCTGGCCTGAGAGCGTCTGTGTCATTTTTCAAATCAAACTCAAGCCTGGTCTGATCAGAGCAAGAAAGACATTCTGAATCGACACGACTGTGCAAAATGACCCATACTGTAAGTACTGTGTCGTTTTCAGGCTGCGGGATACGTTTTTGTTTTTCTGTAGATGTGAGTTGCTAAACTGAGCTGCGAGGCGAAAACTGAGCCAAAGGACAGCTGAAGTGCTTAGCCAATGCCATATGTCCTTGAGATTTTAACGGGTACAAAGAAAATAAGCTGTGGGTGTGACACACAACATGTATATTTAATAATTTAATTGGTATAATTATCTAGCAATTTGTTGAGTGGCAGCTTTGTGTCCTCTGTGTTCTGGGGATTCTTATAATTTCTATGACCAATTAATAATCAAGGTTTAAATATGAGTGAGATTTCAGTCCTGTGTGTTCTTCAAACTTTGTTATTTGGTTCATTAATTATATGCAGTTAAAAAGCAAAAAAAACTGGACCAGACTAATAGATACACCCTAACATTGTAACCAGTTTGACCTCAAACACTCCAACTAAAATCTTAATAAAAGAAACACGAAACCAATTCGAGTTAAACCTGAGTTACAGTCAGTAAAATGAGCATACGAGAATTAGTGAGGTCAGACGCTGAGGTTGGGTGAGGAGAGTCAGCGTTCCGGTTCATCCCAAAGATGTTCAGGGGGATTGAGGTCAGAGCTCTGTGCAGGTCACTTGAGCTCTTTCACTTCAGATTGGACAAACCATTTCTTTATAAACATTGCTTTGTGCACAGGGGCATTGTCATGCCGGAACAGGCTTGGGCTCCTTAGTTGCAATGAAGGGAAATTATAATGTCTTAGCATACAAAGATATTAAAATGCAACTGCATGGTTCTGACTTTGCGACAAAACCAACTTATGGGTGTGATGATCAGGTGTCAACATACTTCTGGCCTTATAGTGTATAATATGCATTTGCCTATTAGAAAATTCTACAGAGGGCCTTTTCTTCTACTGGCAAAGACTGTGTAATTTGAGCAGTATGCACTTTGTCCAAAAATGTACTACAGCAAGTAATACTGCAACACTCACACTAGTGCTGAAAAATCTACCACTGAAACAAGCTCATAAAGCAATGCAGTCTTTTAATTAATTTGGACACACTGGAGTTGAAAATAAAGAATAACTGCTGTGTATTGAGGATGAAGAATTGCATACAAGCTGGTCCTGTCCTTACTTATGACTATGTGTCAGACAAATAGCAGGGGAGAACCGTCAACATGCGTCTATCAACACTATAAAACACAATCTCATCCCATCCTCTACCTGGATTTATAAGACATTGCTGCTACTGGTGGTTGAGTGAGCGCGGCCAGAAGACAGGGCACAGCAGGACACTTAGTGTCAAATGAGTAATCACAGCCACATGCAGGGCTACACAGTGACCCCTGTAATCTTCTTCAGATAAAGTGGCTTAGAGTCTATTGGTCATATGGCACACAGACAAGGCTTAGACTGAGTCGCCCTGGTAACACAGTCACACAGGGGGTCCTACTAAAAGGACAATATACCAATACAAAAAAAAATCCTGAATAGACATTAACAACTATAGCAAAAGCTGGACAATCAAAATTACAGTGAAACCTTGGATTGCGAACAACACGATTTGTGTTCTGCAAGACGAGCAATGATTTTTAATAAATTTTGACTTGGAAAATGGTACTCATAAACCAAGAGTTGTTCATGTCTCATGCATCACACATGCACTTCTTGTTTTGAAGCCGAGCGTCATGTGATCACAACTGAGCCAATGTTTTTTCTCTTACTGGTATAATCAACATCCGTGCACGCGTGTACTGTTTACTATAACACTGTGACCACGTGTGTGTGCGTAAAACATATTTTATTTTGTGTCTGTATGCGTGTGTGTACAGCGCACATGTAAAGCAAAAGCAAGTCTCATTAGAGACGTTAAAAATCCATTTTCTCTCTCTGCATCAGCCTGCTCTTTGTGTCTGTGTGTGTGCGCGCGTCATTGGACACTGTGGTACACGCACGCTCACACGCACGCTCGCACGCACGCACGCTCGCACGCACGCACGCACGCACACTCGCACGCACACTCGCACGCACACTCGCACGCACACTCGCACGCACACTCGCACGCACACAGACCCCTCCTACTTTCGCCTTCACAGACACACACACACTCTTTCTCTCTGCTCTACACACAAACACTGCTCTGTCCCGATTCTTTTCAAAGAAATATTTTGTGTTAATAATTTTTATGTATTTATTTTTTGGGGCTGTGGAACGAATAATTTGAGTATCCATTATTTCTTATGGGAAAATTCGATTTGGTTTACGGAACAAATTATGCTCGTAATCCAAGGTTCCACTGTACCAATAATTAAGAAACATTCACATTTTATTTTGAAAGTATGCAGCCACTTAAACACATGGACATGAAAAAATTACCATTAAATAGAAACATAACTGGCCACAGCAACTACCTCAACTACCTCCACCAGGACCACAAGACCTAATGACTTGATTAACAAATTGGAGCATATGAGGATTAAACTTCCCAAAAGCTCAGCCTTAAATAGCAGCTAAGGCTTGTCACAACAAGACCTCCAAATAATTTAATGGAGTATGTCACATTTTAGAAATCTGTCAAACAGACGCAAGACTGGGAATATCATAAGAGCCAGAGTTGTACCACAAGCTCTAATTTAAAAAATGTGTTTTTTTTCCCTTTAAAGCATGCGCGCACTGTTAGGCTACAGACTAACTAAAACAATGTCAGAGTTTACTGCATGACTGCTGACACTCCAACCTGATAAAGCCATTAAATACAAACACCTCGTCACCAGACCACAAGTCTCTCTAAATGTTCAGCGTTAAAGCAAATTCGTGATAAATCATACATGTTTCAAATTTGCTTTGCACTTAAGCAAGTGCAAAGAATGAAGCCTAGCTGGACTTCAAAGTTCAGCTTCTCCCTAAAACCACAAAGTTTCGACCTCTGACCCAAACCTTACCTTTCCTCTGCAGGAACAGGCGGAGCAAGGGCGTTGCTGTGGTGATCGCCTTGTGGTAGTTGTCATCGTTGTTGATTGGCAACAGGTCTCCATGGATGTCGGCGTAGCCCACCAGCAGCTCCACGTTGGGGATACGGTGCACGTGCTGGAGAAGGCCATAGAACTCATCGAAGCGGCCTGGTTTGGAACGGTCTAGAGAGAAGCGCCGGAACTCCGCTCCGAACTGGCACGAGATGTAGACAGAGTAAACATCCGTAAACAGATTGAAGAGCACGTGCACACAAACACATAATGAACTAATCATTAGAAATTATTATATGTTATAATCAATATGCTCTTGTCCTTGCATGAGGGCATGATATTTTCTCTAACTACATTGGTTATATATTCTTGTACAATTCTCATACAATAAACATTAAAGTTGAAATACACTTGAATATTCCTTTGGAGTAAGCGTAACACATGACTAGATTTTTCCCTCAAATGCTCTGGTAACAATCATTCACCAGATCAAATTAATCCTCTCACGCATGGATATAAACATATTGGCATGGTGGGGTTCAATTCCTGGAGTCCCAAGCAATCTGATTTAAGCCAGTTGAGTTGTCTGAGTAATTTAGTTCTGCATGTTAACATATTCACTTTTAAAATCATAGGAAATCATAGTAAAAGTGCGTTTTTTTCTATGATTCACACACCAACCGATGGCTCTCGAGATACACCCCACCCTCACCAAATCTGAACAAACTTCACTGGCTTTAAAGTTCTCTAGCTTTAAAAAATAGCTTAATCTGAAGAAGAGTTTAATAATAACCTTTTTCCAGCTGTATAAGATTTATTACCAATGCCGTCATGTATATTCACTGATCTTAACAAGAACAATAACCTGATACGTTTATATCATGTATGCATGATGACAAGGTGACGTATTTTTATCAACGTATGCCACACATTTGTGAGCTAGGCTCAATTATCATCAGGCATTGCTGGTGACGGAGAGCTGCAGGTTTATCAACGAGAGTCATCTGACCCGTCTGAGCAGCAAATTAACTGTTTTTAATAACGAAGAAGCCACAATGTTGTATAAAGATAAAATCAGATTCACACTGAGTCAGACGTCACAACATTCCATCACTAAACTGCTCCAACACTTGTGTGACATTACAGCAAACATACACACATTTCACCCACCTTGAAAACAAACAAACTATTTTTGCAAAATAAATAAAGTGTATCAGAAAAGGGACCAGTGTGCAGGAAGAGACACAAGCAAAATGCACCATGTTTGCTAACTGAACGGCTGCTGTGGAGCCAGATATTACATTCTAGAGATGGGGGGGCGGGGGGATCAATTCAGTTATAAACTGCGATTCTTTTGTGATGATTCATGTATCACCACTTTGGATCTGAAATTAAATTATAAATGATTTATTACATTTATAAACCAGTCTCGAAACCCACTCATTACACACTCTTTTACCAGTCTCAAAACACCACATGCTCCAATTAGTCTTAGGATGCGTCGCCATGTCTTTATAATCCATCAGCCGGTACACTCTGAAATACAGTGGAACCTCAGATTACGAGCATAATTCGTTCCGGATGCGGGCTCGTATTCCAAAACCCTCGTAAACCAAATTTAATTTTCCCATAGGAAATAATGGGAAACACAGATAAGTGTTTCCATTTGTGCACGCAGGCGCTGTGTGTGTGTGTGTGTGCACACACACACACACACACACACATTAACGGAGAGACCGTTTTTAAAACCGGAATCACTGCTGTAAAGTAGAACAACAACAACAACAAATTAAACAGCACCTTAGAGAGAGCTGAGTTTCTGTGTGTTTGTGTTTGAAGCTGGGTGGGGGCTATAAAGCCGAGCGAGAGAGAGAGTGTGTGTGTGTGCGTGCGCTCATTCACTTACACCAACACACACACACACACACATCACACACACACACACACACACACACACACACACACACACACACACTCTCTCTCTCTCTCGGCTGTACAGCCCCCACACAGAAACTCAGCTCTCTCGCGA
>JAQMYL010000015.1:12488691-12498692 GCA_030014365.1 Clarias pachynema | reverse complement strand
ATCTGGCGTAAAACCTGTGCCAAGCTTGTATGTGCGGACCGGATAGTCCGCTGTGGTGACCCCTTGCTGGCAGCAGCCGAAAGACCAAAAACAACAACAACTAGTGTTCTACACATGACTGACGTCTGTGTGCTACCGTTACCTGCAAATTGAGTGTGTGGTCAATTCGCTGCCGCTCCTCACACTGCTCCAATCTCTCGCCAGCCCTTACTTCTGCGTTTTGACTGGCCTGACGTACCTGTCTTTTTGTTAGTGTTACAACGTCTGATAGATGTAAAAATCAATGTTGACGCCATTATGTCACAATACGATGTAATATGACATAAAAGCTGATGATGATGTTTCATATTGTTATGTACAATGCTACCTGTACCTGTGCATACAAAGCCACAAATAGAATTTTGTTTTATATATTATTTCTCCCTGTATCTTGTTGTTTATTTATTTTTAATGTTTTGTTGGATTGTTTATTCCTGTTTTGTGCAAAAAAAATAAATCATTAAATAAAAACAAACATACATTAAGGCAGCTTTGTCATACTCCAGTCCAGGAGGTGGCAGTGATGCCTCTAAAAGCTGCCTGCCGACCGCCAAAAACAACCAAAAGAAGCGGGGGAAGAAGAAGTTAGCGTCTTCACACGGAAGCCCGTGGTATGTTTCGTTTCCCCAAACTTGAGTCGTGAAAAGCACTTACTTTCCATTAACCTTTTTTAAGTTGTTTGAACATAAAAAAAAAATGTTTGTGCTGTTTTTAAGAATTAGCGTCCTATGTCATCGACATATCCCACTCTCTCTCATGTGTAGGTCTTTATTAAACAGCCGCCCACATTCTATGGAGTCTGACTAACGCAGAGAGAGAAAACAGATTGTATGTTTTAGGTAAAAAAAAAAAAAAAAAAAAAAGGGGGATTCTGAGGTACGTTTTGCTGTAAATATTGCGATTTATTTATGTCATTATTTAATAGTTTAATACTTTTAATGTTTAAATTAAGGGAACATTCCACTGAGAGACTAGCTAACTGTTTAACAGCTGTACCGTACCAGAAGATTAACACTGAGGTTTAAATGAGATTGCATTCCATTTTATTTTTGTTTTATTTGTCAGAATGGATCCGACACAATATGAGACACTGTTAAACTACAAATGTAGTGGAAAATACCCAGAGAACATAACCAAAGCTGAAAAATACGTCATTCGACGACGTTCGCATCAGTTCGTCGTCCAGGGTAAGACATTTTAGTATGAACTCATTTATAGCTTGAATATTAGCATAATCTTATTACTATCAAAACAAACGAATACATTAATAAAAAAAAATCTTGTTAGCATTGGAGATGGATGTCCAGTTTTCACTAACTTGTTAATTCCACATATTTTGCTCCATAATTCCTGCCAAGAGCAACATACCACAAAATCCAGCAATAGATTTTGTATTTATGTTTTTATAGGGGGAGCACTGTTTTATGTACGGCATAAGAACACAGAGAAAGAGCTGAATGTTAAGGTGGTCAGAGGTGCTGAAGAAGCTGAACGAATTTTTAAAGAATTTCATGCCAGTAAGGCGGGCGGGCACAGTGGCAGGAAGATTACAATAGATTCCGTTTCCAACAGATACTATTGGCCTGGAATGACAGTCGACATTGAAAAGTGGGTGAGTTTCCCTGATAAATTGTCACATTTAATATTTAGCGCAACAGTTTCATATAACAAACAAGTTTGATGTAATGATTACAACTTTTTTTTTTATACACATCTGCAGACTAAACAGTGTCCTGTGTGCCAGGAGAATAGACCTGTGAATCTTCATGAAGTGTACACTCCAGTGATTGTGCGTTTATTCTATTATTATTATTATTGTTTTTGTTCTTGTCATCCAAATGTGGGTTTAATTGCCTGAGAAGACTTCATTACCTGAATTGTTTGTATAGGTGAATGAACCATGGGAGTTGGTAGGCATGGACGTGATCGGCAAGTTGTCCACGACCTCCATTGGAAATCAGTACATTTGCGTTTTTATAGATTACTTCACCAAATGGGTCGAGGCTTATCCACTTGCCTCCAAGACAGCGGAGGAAGTTACAACCTGCATTGTCAAAACGTTTTATCGTTTTGGGGCACCGAAAAGGATACTCACAGACCAAGGCTGGGAGTTTGCTAATCAGGTATGCCTTTTCACAACTTATTATTATTGTAGTTGTTGTTGCTGTTGTTATTTTTATCATTTAATTATACCAATACTTCTATTTTCTTCAGATCAACAAAGAAATTGGTGAGTTGTTCGGGATAAAACGCAGTCTTTGTTCACCGTATCATCCACAAACCAGTGGGTTAGTGGAACAGATGAATAGCATAATACAGCAGTAAGTGTAGTAACTGTATACATCCAAAATAATGGATATAATATACAAGTTTTGCACTCATTTGATTACAGGTGTTCCATAGTTTCATATATCTGATGTATTTTACATGTGACCCCCAACCCACACACCACCTTTTAGTCCTTTCATGTAATTTCAGAATGACATGGTCTAATGAAGTATTTAACTGGTGGAGCTATGTAAATGTAAGTTTTATTTCTTTCCCAGAACCCTTGGAAAACTGTGTGTTGACAAACCACAAACATGGGATGAAAACCTTGATGAGGTGCTGTTTAATATCAGAACCAAAAAACAACTGACTTCACAGTATTCACCATTTTATTTAATGTTCGGAAGAGAAGCACGTTACTTTTCAGAAGTACCTGAATCTTTCAATGTGAGTTTATTTTTGATGAAGAAAAAATATTATTAGTATGATTAATATACATTTTAGTATTAAATATTTAATATTATTAATATTATCTTTTTGTACCCATCTTTTAGTATTTTTATATAATACATTTTGTAAAAATCTAATTGCCTTTTATTTCCTAGGTCAAACAAAGTGTGGAAGAAGTGCTCCAGGCAGAGATAATCAGACCTTCTACACAGATGCAGGATCAGATATATGAGGCAGTAAAGAAGAATATGCAAGCCTCAATGGACAAAATAAAAGCAAAAAAACATGCTTCCAGGACTGGAACTTTTGTTCTTGGGAAAAAGATTTGCAGGAGGAAAATCAAAAATGAGGAGAGGACAGGAGAGAACTTGGAGTGTTAGGATTCTGGACCTGTAACTTTGGATACTAGACTGAGACATTCTGCCTTTGTGATTTTTTTCCTCCTCTTCCTTAATGGCTAAGCAGTTTACAGTATACTCTCTCTTTTCTTTATTCATTGAGTCCTTGTTTGTTCATCAGGTGAGGACCTAGCCACTCCCTTTGTTTCTTTGTTTGTTACTATTTTGAAAACATTGTTTTTTTTTTTTACCTCAATGGATCTTTTTCTAAAAGCTGTTAGATTCCCTTTTCTGAATCTTTTGCTGGTTGTTGTTTTGGTTGCATTTTTGATGTTTCCCTGCCTTCATGGACCTAGATTACCTTAAATTAAGGTATTAAGCAAAATGTTTATTTCCATATCTCTTGTCTCCCGAGTCTCTTTGCATAAGAGTCCTGTCCAGCCTGTAAAACACTAATTAAGTGTTGCATCTTCACTATCATGACCCAGGTCTAATTCCTAGTTTTGATTTTATGAGCCTCCTCGCATGATTACTTCTTTACAGGACAAATTTCAAAGAGGCAGATTTAATTTACTTGATTAAGGGCAGATTTTGAATTTTCTTTTATAGGAAATAAATCAAATTTCAGGTTTGGCATTTAAAGCACACAAATTCTGGTCTCAAGCAAAGCACCACCTATCCCAAGTGCAGCATATCCAGCTCTAACACTAGCAACACATCTGATCCCAAGTGCATCATATGCTTTCGTTCCTTTGCTGACATGTCCTACAAATTTGCATAATTTCAGTTTTTAACAGAGAGAATTTCTTGTAATTTATTTTATTTGTCCGTTTCACCATTTTCACAAGCATCATTAAATTTCCACTGTCAGACATAATCGGATAAGAATTTTATAAACAGTTTAATGATTATTTGTGGCTGATTTCTTAGTTATTTTTTGGTTATTTAATGAATTATAAAGGTAAAAGGTCTGGCTTTGATGTTGAATTACATTTACATTTAGGCATTTGGCAGACGCTCTTATCCAGAGCGACTTACATTTTTATCTCATTATACATCTGAGCATTTCTGCCTCTTTGGCCCCAATTAGTGTTTTGTGCTTGTTCATAAAGCTCTCAATATGCAGTCCGAATAGGGGATATAAAATATTTAAAAAATAGACCAAAGAATAATTAATAAAGTTTTTTCATACTTAAGAAAGCAAGTAAAATAGCCCATTATTAGGCTGGCCAATACTGACCAATCAGAGAGAAAGCAGAAACATTTTGGAAATTTGACAATTTCATACATACTTAAAAAGAAGGAATGGACTAATCATTGTCCAAGTCTATAGTCAAGATATCTGCTACTCAAGGCAGAAAAAAGTGGCTCCAGTGTGTAACTGAGACGAGTTACATGAATAACAGAATACATACTTTTTTTTTGTCTGCAAAATAAACGTGTGTGTTAGTGAAATATGTGTGAGCGAAAATGTTTCAAATAAAAGGTATCGGCGCCTCATTTTGCCGTGACCCGGATTCGAACCGGGGTTGCTGCGGCCACAACGCAGAGTACTAACCACTATACGATCACGGCAAGCTATCGAAGCGCTGGTTTCGAGCATGGAAGATCGCCTAAAGAACAAGGCGTACATCACTGACGTGCCAGATAATGTAATTTTGTGGTATATTACTATATATTGTTGTCTAATCTACATTATCCCGCACAATATCGATCTTCATAGAAAGCTTAATAATCAGCCTAGTTTAAGATAACAGGTCGAGATACTGATTTTTCTTACTGTGAATCTTTCCCCGTTCCCAATACTTGGGCGTGATCAGTGATATCTTAATATACATGTCGCTCCTGAGCTGCCAGACACCCGCTGCCTTTTAACTTAAACACATCTCCTGTTATACTGAACTTCCAGTCTCACACAGTATGATGCAGAGCAATCCCTGCTATCCGTTCACCCAAATGAGGATACGTATGTTCCCTGTTGAGTCTGGTTCCTCTCAAGGTTTCTTCCTGTTACCATCTCAGGGATTTAATATATAATTTACTTTGAAAGCTACTTTAAATAAGGTAAATAAATACTAATAAACTAAATATGAATAAAGCAGGTGCTTGTATCAAGTCCCATTAGTTAATGACCTGTTTAACTGGAGTGGATGAGTTAGGAGCAGGGAAAATAATGCACAATTGTGTAGAGGGTTGAGCTAAGGTGAAAAGTTAGAACTTTGTTTTGGTGCGAATATATTTGTGTAACTCATTTTTTTTTTTTTTAAACTGTGTAATCTAATTGTGTAACAAAGTTGAAAATATAATACACTAATGGAAATACTAATAAACTAAATATGAATAAAGCAGGTGTTTGTATCAAGTCCCATATGGTCTAGCGGTTAGGATTCCTGGTTTTCACCCAGGCGGCCCGGGTTCGACTCCCGGTATGGGAATGCATGTTTTTTAAAAATACTTTTGTTGTAAAATTAAGAAGATGGAAAGGAGTGCTTAAACAAAAAAATCTGTAAACAAGCATTTTAAAAGTAAGTAAATGCACGACTTTATCATATATTGCGTCTGTTCAAATTGTTATTGGAGTGTATTGATTACGAGGAGGAAATAAGGGAATTAATATTGACATTAAAAAAGCAAGACATAAACATTAAAATGAGGAATTTCTTTTAAGAAGCATCATGGTAAGTATATGGACAGCTAATTACATTTCTTAACGAAAACCGATTTAATAGAGAACATTTTCCTTACCAATCATCTGCTCTACACATCTCCACTTCTGTCCAGTGGGTGGCGGTAAATAACCTTCACGCTGGGTTATCAGCCGTATATAAACTAAGAAAGAAGAAAAACAGCAAAGGAAAGGAAACCCGGAAATTTTTTTATCATCTGCTATCAGCTGACTCTTCATGTCATGTGACTTTGTGTGGCGTCGCGGTGAATGGAGCAAATACAGGATACAAACACACTTCCAACGACGCTATATTACAACGTTTAAAATAATTCTGGCCAAACCTGACCGTCTCTGTCTGACATCGTTAAACCACAGCTGCGAATCACACGTGTGGACAATGGGTCTGGATCCTACGTCTCTACGTTTAGACCAACAGTTAATTGGTTTCATGGATCAGCTTGAGATTTTGGAGGTGAAAAGACAAAAACTTAACACGCTAATAGAAGAGGTAATAAATTGTATCTGCGATCGTCTGTTCTTGAGCTAATTATACTTTGTATGATCTTGATCCGATTTGTTTTAAATCAGTCTTATTTGTCTTTCCACAGGGATGGTTTAACATTTCTAAAGCCAGGTACTCAATGGGCAACAAACAGGTCTCAGCCCTGCAGTATGCCAGTGAGATGAAACCTCATGTACATGTTTATACCAGGTACTTAAAATAATTCTAAAATAGCTTCAGTAATGTGTGGATATTTCAAAGAATATTAAATATAAGATAATTATTGACAATCATTGTGTTTGTACAGTGAATGAAACATTTTTTGAAATATTAACTTCTGCTTATATATCATGTGCAAATATAAAATCTTACAGTAGTTATTACAGTCAGTAAATTGCAGAGCATTTGATTCTTGAACACTTAATTGTGCACATTTGTATTAATCTAAAATGCAGCCGGTCAGAAAAGGGTGAAGCAGAGTTCAAGTGTGAGCGAGTAAATGAGAAACGAGAAGAACTAAAACAGAGTGATACAGTAGACACCATAGGACCATTAGAGGGAGGTAAGAACTGAAATCAGAATAATTTTCTAGCTAGTAAACACATTTTAAATCAGAATATTAATATCTGCTATCTCTCAAAAATATGAAATGTGCAGAAATTGAATTTGAACAATAGCAGACATTCACTGTTTCCCATGTTTTAAGCTAATTTAAAGCACTTTTACCCTTTCAGGCCTCAGAAGACGAGTGAATGTTAAAAAGAAGGAAAATAAGGAAGAAAAAGATCCTTCTGAAAATGAATGCGAGTCTGAACCGCAGTTTATTTCAAACAGTGAGAAATCTCCATGTCCGCATCAAGATCCTTTGAAATGGTTTGGGATTCTTGTCCCACAAAACCTTAAGCAAGCTCAGGTGGCTTTTAAAGAAGGTAAGTGGAAAGCTATACAAGCATAGTGACCTGTAATTACCCTTACATTTACCTGTTTTTACTTATGATGTCTTTTAGATGTTGTAGGCATGATTTTGAATTTCTTATGGACAAATTGGTTATACAAATTATTAGGTTACTAGGGATTGTAATAAATACAACAAATTACGATACAGAGTTCTTTTCCCCCATGACACTACAGTACTATTACTTTAACTTGGTATATAAACCTTCACTTGTCATGAGATTTAAAATAACTTTTTCATGGTGGTAGAGTCATTATGAATATGTTCTAAAACTTTAAAGCATTAAGTCACCTACAAACTGTAGTAAATGGTGAACATGCCTTCACAAATCTATAATTTGTTTATAGATTTGTGTGTGGGGAGTAATTACTGTATTTATGTGCATTCTAATTTTTTTCATTTCACTTTTGCAGTCATTACTCTAGCAGCTGAGATCGCAACCCTGCAAAGTGCGATTATAAATACTAGACTGGAGATGCAGACTCAGATGAAGGATAAGCAGAAGACTGTCTCTGAATTGGAAGAATAACACATCACACATGGTTGCTTTGTTTTGTATGTGTGGACTGGGGGGGGTCAAGCATTAGCTGTGAGCAAAAAAGAGGCAGGTCTGATGGTCCAGACTGAAATGATGACTTGGGCTCAGTTGGGATGTGAGCAATAACATCCTTAATCTCTGACAACATCAGCCCCATGTGCTGAGTATCTCAATCTGAGCCATCATATACAATATTTCTTCACCTGCTTTTGTCTACAGCTCAACTACAATGATTTGTATAAGTGATTCCTAACTCTGAACTAAAAAACAGTCTTACAATATCTTTTTAAATATCATTATCCTTGGCATGTTTTGATTGGTATATATTTTATCAATGATGAATAATGTTAAACATTAACAATAAAATAGCAGATGCATTGACTGCATTCAGAATACTGTATGTCGGTATAATGTAATTTAATTTAATTTATATTTAATGTGCGTATTTAATTCGAAGTCATTGAACACGTGTTGTGTTCTGCCCAGTCACAATGTGATGTCAAACGAGTGTTGTCCAATCAGAGCAGCTAATCCTAAAAGAAGCCCTCCCATTATTTTCATGTTAAAATGCTTAAATGATGCTTAAATAAATCTATAAACATATTCCCGAATAAGTGATTAAACAAATAAATAATTTTATTGAAAACGTAATTTTTGTTTTAGTCAGTTAATTGGTTAATTAGTCAAAAAGTGGAAATATAAGGATTTAATGTTGTAGGAAACTCCGTTCTTCATTAAAAAAAAAAAGGATTAAAACAAAAACAAACTATATATATATATATATAATTTTTTATTTTTTTATTATTTTTTTTATTATTATTTTTAAATTAACAATGTAGCGTTCAGTGACCTTTATCAGTACGAAAGAGTTGGTTATAAACAACAGGTTAAGTTTTCTTTTTTTTAATTAAAGGAGGAGAACGAAACCTAATCAAGATAAAACTATTAAGAAAAGCTCGTCTTGCGTGTGTTTTTGCTCTTCTCTCGGTGGAAATGGAATTGATGGAGAGGAAATAAACCCTCCCCTTTCATGGGTATTTCCTGCTGTCCAAAACACTAGCACGCCCGCACACGCGCACACACACACCGTGCTGTTTGCAGCCGCCAGATGATAACCCTTGTCTGATTCTGGCACTTGATCGTGAATTTGTTCGCTAACTGCATTTCCATAATGCGCACACGATACGTTTGGTGTAACATGTCGTGTAAGAGAGCGGTGTAGATACACACTGGCATCAGCAGCAGCAGCAGCGCTGGATACTGAACCGGAACGCCATCACGGAATTGTGCAAAAAAAAAAAAAAAGCGCAAAGCGGGTAGCTGTCGAGTGGCTGCTGAGGTGTCTCGTTAAGGTGTCTCGTTGTTTCGGTCTCGGAGGATTTCACGTTTCCAGATGGCGTCAAATACACGAGTGTCCATTCTGGATTACTTCAATATTGTCTTTGAGGGTGAAAACGGCAAAATTGAGTCTAATTGTAAAGCATGCGGCACAAGGATACAGGCAAAGCGGACAGTCACCTCTAACTTCGTTACACATTTGAAGGTAAATGACTTAAAGTCTTTGCTTTTTTTTCTGGTCTCTATTCAGTTCAGTAAGATAACTATTAGTAAATGCTATAGACTTGTGTTCAAATGTGTATTTGCAATAACATTCCCATCTTTAATTGTAAGGACTCAGGTGCAGAATGTGGATTTGCATTTTTACCCTCAGTGAGGTAGACCTGTCAATCAAGCACTGGACTTTTGGTATGGAGTGCATGTTGGATTAAAAATATACACATAACAATTGGGAAGGCAAGTCAGTGCTCCATATTTAGTACATGAGTTAATTCGTTTCTCTTAAATAACCATTTGATCCAGGTCAGAGTCACAGTGGATTGATGGTCTGTCCCGAAAACACTGATTGTAAGGTGGGAACTCTGCTGGATTGGATGCTGGTTTGTCACAGGGCAAAATTAATACATCAATTTACACCTGTTTTTGGATGGTGGGACAAAACCAGAGGACCCAGAGGAAACCCACACAGACAGTAAACAGAGCTCATCACAATGGGCTGTGGTGCTTTTAAGCAGCAATTTTTTTGTTTTTTTTTGTTTGTTTTTCTTGTTTCTGACTTAAAATTTTAGAATGTTGGAAAAGTTTTGTTACGTTCTCCTCTAGTCTAGGGATGGAAGAGAAGTAACAAAATGAATTAAGAGCAGATTTTTATCTAAATACCCAAATACAACGTTTGCTTTTCTCCT
>JAQMYL010000015.1:12446581-12467270 GCA_030014365.1 Clarias pachynema | reverse complement strand
GGGGCGCTGTATCATGGCTGACCCTGCGCTCTGACCCCAGTTACGCTGGGATATGCGAAGAAGGAATTTCACTGTGCAGTAATGTATATGTGACAAATAAAGACTTAACTAACAGTGGCGGCTAGAAGTGGGTGGCAAATGTTAGGCAGCAAGTGTACCTTTTTTCCTGAAGCATAAGGATTTAAGTGACTTTGACAAGGCCAAATTGTGATTAGATGACTGGATCAGAGCAAAACTGCAGGTCTTGTGAGATGTTCCTGGTCTGCATAGTCAGGATCTACCAAATGTAATCCAAGGAAGGAAATCTGGTGAAATGGTGACATGACTGGTTCATGTAGTCAGATCCAATAGAAGAGCTAGTGTAGATCAAATTGTTGAAAATGTTAATGCTGGTAATAGAAATGTGTCAGAACACACAGTGCATCACTGTTATGGAGACAAAAGGGGGGGACCTACTTAGTATTAGGCAGGTGGTCACAATATTATGGCTGATCTGTGTATATTTATGAAGTTCAGACTTCGATGTACAGTATATCATGGACAAAACCATCACATGTGATAAAATGATAAAGAGTTGTTGAAAAATGGCTCTGACTCTTGTTTTGAAGAAAGATTTAAGAACATATTTTGTCTATATCTGTTTTGCTGGTATGAATATCGGAAACAACAGAAGTTAAGAAAGAAAACCATCTCAATGGCTTCAATCACAATGGAAAATTCCTTTGCAGATATAGGAATGGAATAAGCAAAGAAAAATCATGTATACATATATTTAAGTAATTGACCAATTAAGATAATGTTATTGTTAAACACGATAAAAAAAAACCATAAATTTGTTTTTGCAAGTAATGTTTCAGTTTAAAGTAAGCAAGATTCGTTTAAAATAAGAGACCAGGATCATAGAAAGTTTGATGGGGATCTTGGAGGTGGCATAATTACAAACCACCAAAATATTCAAACCATGTTTTTTTTTTTTAGAATATAACAAAGGAGGGGATAGCATTCCAAATTCTGGATCATTTAAGAATTGCCTCAGCCAATTTATTTTGAATGTATAATTTAGAGTTGTAAAATCAAGAAAATTCCTGCCACCACATTCCCCTGTATTCATTAATACAGATTTTTTTTCTTTTTTATGTAATGAACCTTGTTCCTTCACACACTATCCAATACCATTGTTTTGCAATCTTTACTTGTGACAACTCCTAAGTCTGTTACCTTTTTTTAATAGAAGTATTGCAAATGAATTGCGTTGTGCAATTCTTAATAGCATTTATTTTTCACATTTACAGTATTTATATCCCGGCATAAACAAGAAACATTTGCAAATTAATCAATTGAGTCTAAAGCAATAGGAATTAGAGACACATCTTGTAAAACAGTGTGGTATCATCAGCCAGATGAGTGATGATAAAATGCCTCCCAGCCACATTGCCATGCTGAGAGGCACAAGGTAAGGAGAGATTGAGCATCTTTGTCTAATTCCACAAGACCAATTAAACCATTGGGAAGTTCTATGTTTTAGCTTGATGGAGCTGTTATTACTATTATTATTCAAAGATTTAATTGTTTTGCAAAAAAAAAAAAAAAAAGTTTCCTATGTGTCGATTTTTCACGAGTCCAGACTGTGTTTCATCTATGATAAAATGTAGAACATCTTTGACTCTTTTAGCAAAAAATAAGGGCAAAATTGTATAATTGTAATTAATAAAATTTATAGGACACCAATTCTCAATTAAGAGTAAATAATTTTTAGTTTAGGCATCAAAGAGATGACGCCCTGAGTCATTGATTGTGTAAGAGACTATTGTGGTGTAGTGGTTAGCACTGTCGCCTTGCACCTCCAGGGTCCAGGTTCGATTCCTGTCTCTGTGTGCATGGAGTTTGCATGTTCTCTCTGTGCTTAGTGGGTTTCCTCCCAGAGTCCAAAGAGCTGCAAAGTAGGCTAATTGGTGGTTCCAAATTGCCCGTAATGTGTGTGTGTGCCCTGCGATGGATTGGGTATATCTTGCCTCGTTCCCAAAGTCTCCTGGGATAGGCTCCAGGCCCCCCGCAACCCTGAATACAGGATAAAGTGGTATAGACGATGAGTGAGTGTTCATATAGTATGATAATTAATATGCAAGTCATTCAGTTTTCCTATAAGCATTGTTTTCTGTAATGAACTACTGGCATTGCTGTTTTTCTACATCAGGTCGCTTGTAAATAATAACGAAAGCTTCTGCATCCATCCTGATCGTGAAGTTGTTACTTAAGTTTTTTTTTTTTAAGCACAACTACAGTAAGCTGGTATCAAATCTTTCTGACATTTGTTATCCATACTTTCTGTACACATGCCTTAAATAATCTTTTTTATTATAATACCTTTCAGTTTGTTTATTGAACTCACACAAACACATGTGCACACTAATGTGGTATTGAATGTTGCAGGTAGACTGAGTGCCTTGTCACATTTTTTCATTCATAGCTAATTTTAGTCCTGGTTTTATTACAGAGGTAGCTCAATATTGATGACTCAGAAACTGCTGACATCTGGCAAAACCTTTTATTAAATGAGTTCATCTTCGGTGAGTTCGCAAATATGCAGTCCCAGTGGACTTTTTTGTACACAGCTTTTTTTTATAGGTACCCTCAATAAACCTCAAACTCATCTCTGATGATCAAAATGTTTCACAGTTAAATTGCAGTGGGAAAAGATTTGCCACATTTAATGAAACTAAGAATAACAATTACAAAATAACAACAAAATAAGTATAATATATAATATATTTTTTTCCTTTAAAAGTATTCTTTGTGTGAATACAAATCTCACATCTTGTGAAAACCAAACATTTTGTATGAATAATGCTAAAATGTGTTCATAGTTGTATTTTTTCAACATTCAGAAATAATGCCTCATATACAGTAGGTGTACATTTACAGCTTATTTATTAGTTCTAAAAACATTAATATTTACTTAGAAGATTTATCTAAAACATACAATAGAATGATAATTTCTACAAAATTAATAAAAAATGAAACCTTTAACATTAAAATATGTCTAATTTGTGCTACATTAATGGCCACCCTCAACCCAAGCTTAATAGACAATTCACACAAATTTTAAACACAAATTTAAAATTTTATACAGAATGTTACATTTGAAGCATCACAGATGAACAGAAATGCAGAGCAAAAATGAAGAAGAAAAAACAACCAGACATTTGGCATTTCCCTTGTGCATATCCCTGTGCCATTTAAAAGGTCGACTTTTGCTTCGGGAAAAGGTTGTCTCACTGCACCTTTCTTTATAGACCTAATAGTGTTTATGGTACGTTGTAAAGAGCGAACAGACTGTGTTGAATCTTGGCCAAGGAGGCATTTGGATTTTGGATTCACTGCTTTAGAAATTGGCGCTCCTCCTCCGCTGCTCATTGATCCAGTCTCCTGGGTTCACATCCATCTGCAGCATCTTCATGACCCACTTATCACGTCGTGCACCATCAACGAACTCATCCAGTGACAGCTCCCCTATGTAAAGACATATCAAGCACAACATAACTCCTTCTTTAAATTTGAAAAGAACGAGGACGCTTATTCAAAAATAACCAAATGAAAGGAACAGGATAGATTTTGTTTCAATCTAGTGAATGCTGAGTTGCCAGATATAATAAAATTTAGCATTTAATCCCAATTTCTTTGGTTAATGACTTCTTTTCTTGCCAGTCATGTGTCTCTTTGTGATACAAGGACATTTCTGAAACTGGAAAAAAAAAAAAAAAAACTTTTTACTGTCAGGGGTGCCACCCTCAAACTGAAGTACTGTTGCTCTTTTTTCTACATAGTTATATTCTCAGCATTGTTTTTTTTTTTTTTTTACATGCCTGTAATTTTATTTTTGGTGTCCTTCTTTCCTAGACAACCTTAGTAAAAGAGAGTCACCACAAAAAATGAACAAATAAACATGATCTAACCGTCTCCATTCTCATCCACCAGTTCAAATATTCGGTCCACCACCTGGTCTGGGGTAAGTAGGTGACACTCTTCATCCAGCTCTCCGTGGCAGGCTTTCTTCATTCGGTAGATTGACTAGAAAATCAGGCACAATATTACAAATTGATGCAGCTTAAGAACAGTTTTTTTTTTTTTTTTTTTTTTTTTTTTTTTTACATACTGTATATGAAGAATAAGAAACTGATTTTTTTAAAATAGAGGAAACACTATTTAATCTCTTATGTTAATCTATTATTATACTCTAGTATGTGTGTGAGTAACATGCTTTGAGTGCCCTAGCAGTGAAAGTTAACAGACCTTTCAGAGTTCAAACTTAATTTCAGCATCCATCATTCTCTA
Source organism: Clarias pachynema (assembly GCA_030014365.1). Lineage (NCBI taxonomy): Eukaryota > Metazoa > Chordata > Actinopteri > Siluriformes > Clariidae > Clarias > Clarias pachynema. Next base: position 12,462,938 of record JAQMYL010000015.1, on the reverse strand, counting down.
ACTGTTAAACAAAATGATAGGTGTTTCATAACTATTATCATTGCACTAATCATGTTCTGTAACATTTGGGTTTATTTGACAGTTTTATACTTTTTAAAAAAGGTTTTAAACTTAAAAGCCACGTCTGACCCGGTTTGACTAAATAATGAGAAAGAGGCAGGAGGTGATTACCTCCACAATCTCCTTTAGCTCCGTCTTGTCAATGCAACCGCTCCCATCTTTATCATACATTTTGAAAGTCCATTTGAGTTTGTGCTCCAGCTTCCCTCGCAATACCAAGTTCAATGCAGCAACATATTCCAGAAAATCAATAGTGTTGTCCTATGAAAATAAGAAAAACAGAAAAAAGAATACTGTAGAAAACCAGTATTAAATGATACTAAAATCACTGTTTTTAAAGCACAGGGAGACTTCATTAGTCTTACTGTTAAAATAAATCCATTAGAATCAATATCAGTACACTAAAATAACTGCATTACTCACCCCATTTTTATCAAAAGCACGGAACATGTTCTCAATGTAGTCTGCAGCTTCCTGATTGTCAGTCACGCCAAAGAAGCTCTTGAACTCATGCTTGAAAAGGGTTCCGCTTGGGCATTCCACCACGAACTTTTTATACCACTCCTGTAGTTCAGCAACATCGATTTCCTTATCGTCCGTCTCCTCACTGAGCCGCTGACCCATTGCACAAATGGGTCTGAAAAGCTCTTTTTCAGCTTCTTAACCAAAAATGCTCATTCTTGCATTTCAGCTTTTGTCAATATGACATCCTGAACAATACTAGTGCAGCTTTATATCTTGTAACTTGCAGCTACATAGCAAACACATGGATGACTAAAAAAGAAATTAAAAAGCATTGAAAACAGTTCAACATGTCAGACAAAATGCAGTTGGAGTTTCTTTGACCTTGTGCTTATACTCTACTCTTTTGGGATCCAGTACAAGGATTGTTTCAGGTCACATGACAACAGGGATTATTCATATCAACATGTCTCACTCAATTAGTTCAGAAGGAGATCAAGAGAAGCTTTCCCATAGTTTATCATTTAGAACATACACTATTCCCAGAGGACATTTGGGGTATTCTAGGAAGAGTACACAATACTGTATATCTACCTAATAAACATTTTCATAATTAACCACTTTTAATGATGTTAACTTAATATCAGTATCAGCTTATGTCAGAAATTTCATCAGCTAATTATCATTAACTGAGGACTGTACAAAACATCAAGATGTACAGGAATATATGTTCTATTCCATGCAGAAACCCGATCAATATAATGAATTATTTATGATAGCCATACTATACAATTCCTTTTGTTCTTATAGGCTTTAATAAAATGCTAAAGAATGGCTAAGGACTTAATATTTTGAACCACGGGTACTTTATAAGCTCAATTCACAACTGTTTGAAACAGCTGGGTCCACAAAGATCTGTTTCTGCATTCTTTCTTACATTAGAAAAACTTGCTTTTGAAAATGCAGAGACATGCTCAGTGTTGAGAGATATGCTTTGTTTTGCTCTATGAGTAACATAATGATAAGCTGTCTATTTGTGAAAACAAGTTCCTTTGTTAATTTGTGAAAATGTCTGAACAGGTAATGTGTACGGCTTAGCCTACATGTGTAACTAGTGTAGTATTTGTGTGGAAATACCCTGAGGCCTGTGAACTTCAATGGCCTATTTCAATATGCTGACTGTATATTTCATGAGGATAAGCTCTCTTACCCTAGAGGTGTCAAGGCAGTCAAAGGCATTAAGGAAGGTCTTTATTGGATTACCACCCATCACACTGGCAGAAATGAGAGGGAGAGAAACAGGCCAAAAAATGATGTAAATTTCACTAACCCCTTTGGGTGTATCATATGCAGGTGATATGACACCCGCTGAAATTGTGAAAATGTTATTTGGAAGTAATGATTTTTTCCCTTTATGTTACATAAGTATAAATAGTGGAACAAATATAATTTTGCATCCTCATGGGGTGGAGTAATCAGATTTGCATGATATATAAAGAATATATTTTCTAAAATGGCTCAGATGAATTATGCGCATTCATAAGTCAATTTAAATACACGTGTTGTTAGTGGTATATTACACTGTCTCTGTATATAAACAGCACACTACTGATTATTAGAAATCATGCTCCATTGTAATTATTTAAACATTACTCAGAAATACATGACAGCATTTAAGTTCAATAATGTTTAACTTATAATATCAGTCTGATTCCTTTAATAAATTTTGTCTATTTTCTGCCATGATGCAATATTTGAAAACGTCCCTAGATGTCAGTACTTCATCGGGTCCGCTGTGGCACAGCATATCATTGGTTGCTAGGTTTATGATGGTGTGTTCTGCTTGACAACCTCTGTAAAAGAGTAATAACAACGCAATTTGATATAAAAGTGACCGAATAGATAACTAAATGATAATCAAAATTAGTAACCTACTGTATAGTGTCATGTATGAAACTGGTTACCTGACATTATGTATAACCATCAATAGTGGCATGTAACCTTTAAAGGTTTGGCTGTAGTCTTTACCCCAAATGAAAAATCAGTAAAGGTAAAAATCCATGACAGCATGGTCTGTTCAGAATATGCAAACTCTCAATGTCAAGGCTAGTTGCTAGGGTAGCGGATACAAAAATACTATTTTCTCTTTATCTTTTTTCTTGCACAATGTCAGAATAAAGACAAAATGTCAAGGAGCTTATAGTTTATTCCCTGTGATTGGCACAATTTATGAATCCTAATGGTCCAGCTCATTACCGTCTAACAAATAGAGGGGAAAAACAAGGCAAAAATATAATTGTTTACCTAGCCAAGCTAATGGAAGGTCATATCCTAACACTAGAGCATGTAAGAATCTACCAGACACAAAATTTCAGCACACTTTGTACTCTTTGCTGTTCTGAATTAATGAAATAAACAAAATGGGATACTGTTCTGTATAAAAAATGTCAGGATAAAAATACTTTTACACACAGTAAACTGGATCATCTGTCCCATAATATGAACCTGAGCTACCAGGCTGCTGAATGTGGAGACATAAATCGAAGCAATAACAGGCAAGGCAGCAAAGCCAAAAAACCATTTGTGGCTCTCTTACAAGAGCCCATGGCAACCTTTGAAGATGTTCTGGTGGCTTCTACCTCATCTATAATGAATAGTTGTGACATTTGAGCACAATCCATTTGTCATCTTCTATGAGCTGGCCAGATGTATTCATGGTCCGGGGCAGGAGATGAGGCATGCTGTCACGTTTAGCTGAAATCAGTGGAAAGAAATGAGGCCAAACAAAGGCAGACAATAAAACAGTATTGGACAGCAATGGTCAAATCTTTTATTACAGGAGTCATAGTAGAGGCACTATCTCACATATAGGCACTGAACTACTGGACTGGAGCCGCTGGCACAAGCTTGCACGAACCCGTGTTATCCCAGAGCGCTGTCAGCAACTATGCCAGTCTGAGTGAAGGTTTGTGTATGATATGCTTTTACAATATACACTGGAAGATGGAAAGGTTAATTAGGTGGTCTGTCATTAATGATGAATTAGTTTCAGTTAAATGCTGTACGACTATGCTGTATGTGATCATTACATTCAAGTTTGTTTGTTTTTTTTCCTTGATGCCACTTTGAGACAGAAACTTGACAAAAAAAAATGACCTCCAATCTCCACAGACTCACAACAATGGATTAGAATAAATCCAACACCAGGCCACTTCACTACAATGTGAATCTTCTACTCTTCAGATTGCAATTCTAAAATTCTTGACATCATCGTGAATCTGCCTATTAAAGCTTCTCCACTTAAAGTTGGTAATGTGATACATCAAAGTTGCCACATGTGCCACAGCCTCAGTGGTGGTCTTCATTAACTGCCCCAGCATAGACAAGTCTTGCCTTTCTACTTGACTACAAATTAATGCCTCTGGCTGTATAAGTTTAATGTTCTTTACAAAAGTCAAGGCTGATGCCAGTTTAGATGGTTTCATTTAAAATTGCTTCAGATTGATTGTCATAAGAGTATGAGCATGTTGGAAAAATGATCCTGGAGAGTAGGGATATTAATGTTCCTGCTCATATACGATTAATGCTAATTCATAATCATAATTTGTATTAGAAATAAATATAAGAAGAATGTTCTGCTATTAATATATCTATTAAAATGAAGTTGTGTGTGCAGGTTAAACCTGCAGGGTTAACAGTCCTGCTAATGAAAGCAGCATAACACTACAAACACATTGGCCCTTATTCATCAAAGTTGCAACGAAACGAGCAGAGATTTGAGATTCGCTCAAGCAAATCTGAGCTACAGCTGTTGTACAACATTAAAAGAAATGTTTCATGAGGTTAATGAATCAACCTCAGCTGTGTAAAATGCCCTAAAGTATTTAGGTGTTGTAAAAGTGAGCCAATAAAAGCAAAGCATTCCACTGGGTAGAATTTGAGAAAATAACAAAAATGAGAAAATACTTTTCATCGACTCTGAGTTAGCGATTCTTGTGCATCCTCCTCAAAAATGACATAGAAAGTGTGCACAAAATGAAAAACTTGAATTGAACTGCAGCCAACTGTTAACACTATGGCCCTAACAACACTAACAAAATGTTTGCATTCATTTATTCATTATTTTATTGAAATTTTTATAAGTGTGTAAAGCCATATAGACATTGATGTTTTTTTTTTCTCATTAAAAACAAGAACATGATTATTTTTAAATTATGTAGTTAATGGGACTATTTTAGAACTTGTGCAGATTGGATCTTAATTATGTATAGCTGAGCCACATTAAATAAAATTTTATAAAGACATGAATCAAAGCCTGAAACTAGAACTTTAAATCATGTTTGTAAGTTTTACTTTTGATAAGAAAATATGTAACTTCAAAAACTGTGATTAATTAAACACATTGTCTTTTTATTTGTCTTCAAGACCTGTACCCGTGACCTGTACCCCTGACCTGTAACGGCACAATGCATATAATTATGCAGATCCAGGCTCAGAGCTTCAGTTCATGTTATGTATGTTCACGTAAATATAATAATAAGAAAAAATGTGATCACAATGACTTTAGTGAATTGCAGTATTATTGTGCTGATAACAAGAATTCTGTTGTAGCCAATCACTAACTTAAGGTTCATCAATGTGTGGTGCATTCTGAGAGCCTTTCCTGTTGTGCACAGTTGCTAATTAGATGTGTGTGTGTTTTTTTTTTACACAACATGCTGTGCAAACTCTGTGAACTGTTCTGCAGAAAAAATCCCAGGAGATCAGCAATTTCTGGAATACTTAAACCAACTTACATCAAACCACTGTTGTGGTCACATTTTTCCCATTCTGATGTTTTACGTGTATGTGGGCATAGCTGTTGATCTGTATCCGCATGAATTTATGCATTGTGCTGCTTAACATGATGCAAATTTGAGCAACCCTGATTATGAACATGATTTTTTCTGTTGTTTTGCATGCCTCTCTACCATACTCTGCCTTTGACAATTTATCTGCAAATCAGCCATTTTTCAGGTTGTTAAAAAGTCGCTCTCAAGATTATGCACACTCTAAGCAGAAGAGAGTTTGATATAGACATACCAAATCGCTGAAAAAGGAATTTGCCTGGAGAGGTTTGTGTGGCACGGTAGTGTAGTGGTTAGCACTGTTGCGTTGCACCTGAAGGGTCTGGGTTCGATTCCTGGCCAGGCTTGATTCCCATCTCTGTGTGCATGGAGTCTGCATGTTCTCCCTGTGCTTGGTGGGTTTCCTCCGGGGACTCCGGTTTCCTCCCACAGTCCAAAGAACCGCGGATTAGGCTAATTGCCGTTCCCAAATTGGCCATAGTGTGTAAGTGAGTGTATATGTGTGTCCTGCGATGGATTGTCGCACTGTTCAGGGTGTACAAATTTGCGTCTGCTCATTTTATGATTGGTTACGCAGCTTTGGTGAATAAGGGTTAATGTCCAAGGTCTTTTTGTTTAAGTGTACCGTGTCTGTTGTGTACCACAGGCTTTCATTGCTTCTGATGTAAACACAGCGAAAACCTGTCACAGGCACAGATTTGGAGATATAAAAATGTTTTCTATTGGGAGATTGTAACTGCACATTTTACACACCCTCTATTTTTACTATACACTATATATCCTCTAGACAACTATTTTTATAATGGTATTTTCTTTGTTCTTTGATTGAGGTCCTCTTTGGCAGGTTTTCTGAATAGGAGGTACATACTCGGCTGTGCTCTGGAATGTGGTACCGGAATGTCGTGTCAGACACCATCAGCACCCATCAGCTAGCACAACCTGCATTTACACACCAAATACAAATGTCAAAACACAGCATCATAGAGAAAAGGACAGACCCAGCACCACGACTCTTCAGAAAAGGATGAGCAATGACAACTTATCACATCACAGATAAGACCAAAACAAACATGTAGACCAACCAACCAAACACAAAGCACCGGAAAAGCTGACTTTAAAATCACTGGTTCAAACTAGAGATTCACCACAGGGAAATATGTATAACGAAGAAAACATGGTCAAAATCACAGCAACACTGCTACTCAAGATCAAGGTGACCTGTACACCTCGTGTTCCTTGTTAGAAATTCAATGGGCCAGCATATTCAAGCTCAATGTGTTCACCTAGTAAAAAACTGTCAAAATCTTTTCTCATTACCATTAGGCTCTCTAAAACCTGATGCTTATCAAAAAGAAAATTCATATTGCTCCTACTCCGCCTGTGTGTGTTCAGAATAGTGGACACATTGCACTCATAGGTCATGTTTCACCTTAAGTATAAAAAAAGAGGTATATCTCTTTCATCATCATTTAATTAATCGCCTTATACACCCCCTGCCTGTACAGAAGCCAGAGGCTGTCACATTCTGTCAAAATGTTATTCAAGCCTTCAAGCCACACACAATGCAGAATACCAAGAACGTGCTTTGACTTTGCAGTGCATTAGACCTTCTGACGGTGTAGCAGGATGACGGAAATAAGTCGTCCTTTTCTAGAAGTCGAAGTAGCACTTCTTCTTTGCGCACACATTTTCATGTGTTTTCATGCTCTCATCTCTTCACACGCACAGTGTAAAGTGCCATCATGAGCAATCAAATTTCTCCTATGACATGCCGCAAAAGACTACAGCCTGCAGACTATCACAGTTGTCTCATTAGGGACGTGCAAATCTAAACAAACAAGACGCGCTCGCTAAGAGTGGGTGTGTACATGTGTGTGTGCATGGACCATATGTGCATGGTTCTTTGATCATCATGTTCGCCGGCAGGCCATGTGTCGCTCGAATGCTGGAGGTAAATGAATGTCTTCGTCATTCCACACAGCATTTGTCTCACACAGTTAACCCTTTCTCACAGACATGACTGTGCGTCAGCAGTAAACCCCAGAGACGGTCTAAATATGACAGTGTGAATATGTATGTGTTTTATTATTAGGTACCAGGAGTCCTTGTGAGACAAGCCTGGGGAATTATAATGTCTCAGGGCTATAAAACACCAAGATAATCACACTGCTGGCTGGCTGCCCTGTAGTTTTTTTTTGCCATGTCCATCATATCAATAAAAAAATGAGCAAAGCAAGTAAATTACTCTTTTAAGACGGAAAAAAAAAAAACTTTTGCTCATCAGCTATAGATGGCTGTACTTTTGTAATAAAATGACTCGAGCACTGTTTACAATCCAGGGAAGCTTTTTCACAGTGGCATGCTACATCCCAAATACGTAATACTGCACTAAATAGTATGTCAAAGTGTATAGTACACCACTATAGATACTGATACTCACAACACAGATACTATTTTGACATACTATTTAAAACGGTAGTAAGCAAATTGGAACACAGTTTTTGTAGGGTTGCTTTCTTTCTTAAAAATTTACCAATACTGACTACTGCCACCTTCTGGTATAGGGATACATAGTATCCTGTCATTCATGGCCACAGCACACGCATTCCTGTAGTATATTTGACTGCAACTTTTGCATCAATCATCAGCTAGCCTTGGCATTTTAGGGCTCTCATAGTGCTTGCCACCAGCATTTCTACCTTCTTCTAATACACACATAATATTATATGTAATAATCTGTGTGTTAGCTTTGTGCCATTTTCACTAAATCCATGGTGAAACACAAGCACCGGTGAAGTATATACCAAGCATAGGTAATAATGTGATGTACATGTTTTACTGCTTGGACACATACATTCTATTACCTGACGGGATTGTGTTTGGATCTGAGCATCCACATGACAACCGCAGCTCTGTTTAAAAATTTCCATTTTCCATTAAGACTGAGCGTAGACATGGCATGACATCAGCATCATGCTGCTCACTTCTACACTTTTAGAAAACTGCTTTAAATATCACAGGAACCATCAGCCATCATGCCAAGTGCTCATTTACGGAGTATTACTGATATGATAAATGTGGCTGTTTAAAAGTTCTAAACGCATTATTTGGGGCTCTGACACTTCCAAAAAAAACAACAACATGCTATTGCTGTCTAATCTTGACTCTTTCTCCGTTACTGCCTTAAACCGTATCATAAGACGCTACAGCACAGGCAATGATTATTAACCATTAGCGGCATGTTCTTCTCGCTCTAAGAATAATAGTGCTGAATTTCACACATGCATGGCTGTGAAGGTACAAAAACGCACAGACATACGCCTCCACTCCCGCAAAGATCCACTCCGTCTTTGCTTTTTCTCTAATGCAGTAGAAAAAGTGCTAAACATGCTACTGCAGGTGAACTCTGCGGCAGCGTGGTGGATATGGCCCTAAGTTCCTTTAGAGATTAGCCAGAAAAGTACCCTGCTCTGATTGTGGAAAAAAAAGACACTGTACAGTTCAAAGGCATCTGCACCTCTGCCTGTGTAGTTCTGTGTGTACATAGTTTTTTTGCTTGCTTGTCTGTGACTTCAAAGTCTTTAAGTCCATCCAGAGATACATGTTGCTGTCCAGACTACTGTAGATTGTCTCCACTTAACTGTCAGCTGTGCGTGGGAGGAGAACTCAGGCAGAGCAGCACTCTGCAGTTTCATCTGCATGTCTCTTATTCCTGCAGAGTCCAGCGTAAAGTCCTTGATAGGTGCAAGAGAATAGGTTGGTCTGTCAGACACTTTCTTGCAGACAGAGGGCCTCCACTGCATTACTGGGACCCTGTGATACTCCTCCGATTAGGAATAGCATGTTCGTGGTCTGTAGAGGGGTACAGGAGCAGCGCGGGGTGGGCATTGGGGCCACAGGCTCCCACCTCCTCTTCACATGATTATAACTCTCTACTGAGCCCAGGGGTGAAGGCTGATTACCTGAGTCACAAAAAAAACAAGCATGTTAACACTAGTGTGTACAGGTTTATGCATACAATTAGTTCATGCATAATTATCGAAAATAATTAATTAAAAATAATAAATACAATTGAAATGCTTAATAAAAATAGTAAATAAGTAAATAGTAAATAAGTAAACAGTAAATAAGAATAATCCAATATGTCCTTGCCACCGTCACCCCAGCTTGCTCATCAAGGATAACCTGATAATCATAATTTACACATATTTTCCTTAAACGTATTTCCATCATTTTTTATTCTGTAAAGCGACTTTGCAACAATGACCATTGTTAAAAATGCTACATAAATAAATTTTCATTTATTTGAATTGAATAAGAGTGTCTGTGATAGTATTCAAAGTGTTTATTTTTCCTGATGAGCTAGAAGAAGAAGGAAGAGTCTCTCATTGTAAGTCTTTCTTAGACAGATGTTCTGAGAACTCAGCACAGTCACATCATTAGCCTGCCTCTCCAGCTGCTCAATCAGCATAACACCATCACAGCAATCCCCCCTCCATCACCCTACAGCACTCACACACATATACACAAATGAGAGCGGATGTTTCTTTTAGACAGAACACCTGTCACCTGGTGAGACTGGAGGCTAATGTAGATTTCGACAGGTGGCACCTTGCAGATATCTGGAAAAAATATGCAGCATGTGCACAGATTCTGCCTCATAAAGTCTTTGATGAGGCAAATCCCTGAAATGTGGGCAGTACGTCATTGCTTCTTCCCCAATATAGATTATACTCAAAAGAGCATCTCAGCAATGCCTAAAAAAATTCTCAACTTTCAACAAAGGATATCTTCTCCATTTCCCAGGGAGAAGCACACTGTGTAGAATGTTCTCTCTCTCTGTCTTCATCGGGTCCGGTGGCGAGACCAGCATCACCACGCATCATAGCTAAGTTGTACCAGTTTCCATAGAGACTCAAAATGAAGCGCAGATGATGTGAGCATGTGCGCAATGCTGGGGGTGACTTTTGTCATCATAATTTCTCGGAAGAACAAATGCTGGGCCACAGGGGCTCCTGGGGGAGGTAATCAGAAAATGACAATGTGACCGCAGTGTCTGCAGTCTGCACTGAGACGAGCTCTGGCATGGCACACTATGCGTAAGCCCTCATTATTGTTCTGGGAATCTCAATATAGCTCACGCTACTCACATTATGCATACTCTCTACTGTGTGGGTTAAAAATGCTATATTATTCTGGTATTTTACCAGCTGTGGCTAGAATAGGCACAAATCATGTACTTCATTCAGGGGAGGTGCTAAGGGTGGCCATCCCAGAACTGATAAGTCATTGTTCAATTTAAATATTGGTGGATCAAAAACAATCCATCGGTCAAACAATACCAGTCAAATGTTTATACGTTTGGATTTATTTTCTACATTCCAGAACAAGACAGAAGAGTTCTGATTCTCATGAAGAAGATTCCAGGAAAGCAAGACCAAAACTTACCTCTGCTGCAGAAAATAAGTTCATTTAGAGTTACCAGCATCAAAAATAACCAGTTAACATCACCTCAGATTAGAGCAGTCATGAAGGTTTTACAGAGCATAAGTAGCAGACACATCTCAATATCAACTGTTCATAAATTATTGCATATTGCATGATGCCTTTAGCATTGTTTGACAATGTAGAAAGAAATAAAAATCAGGAACGACCATGGAGTTAGAAAGTGTGTTTAAACTATTGACCAACAGTGTATGTACCTGTAAATGGGAATCCTGCATTCATGCATTTGGTGCATCTAAATGGGGGTACTATCTTTATACAGTGCATCTCGATAAATTCGAATAAACTGTGAAAAAGTTAGTAATTTAATTTATCAAGTAAAACTTATATACTGCATGCTAGGTTAATTATATGTAAAGTGAATTAATTCAAGCCTTTTTGTTTTATTTTTTATTATTCCCCAAGCCACATAAGGTGCTATATTAAAGCATATTTATGGGAAGTTGACCTGAACTGAAATGTGTGGTAAGAAAAGGTGCATGACCAACAATAATGACAACAGCTGTAAGAAGATTTTCAAGCAGAGAGCTTCACAAAGAGTGGAAGGAGGCTGGAGTCAAGTGTATCAAGAGCCACCACACGCAGACATCTTCAGGAAAGGCATTCCTAGTCCTAAGTCACTCCTGAACCAGAGACAACATCACAAATGTCTTTCCTGGCATAAGGAAAAAAAGAACTGGAACGTTGCTGAATGGTTCGAAGTCCTCTTTTCAGATCAAATCAGGGTACCAAAGTTTGGAAGTAGAGTGGAGCGGTACTGAATCTAATTTGATAGATTCATGCGTGATGATTTGGGGTGCCATATCATCTGCAGGTCCACTTTGTTTTATCAAGTGCAAAGTCAAAATGTAGCCATCTACCGTGAGATTTTAGAGTAATTCATGCTTCCATCTGTTGAGATGCTCTATTGAAAAGTCAATTTCCTTTTCCATCAGAAATTAGCACCTGCCCATAGTGGCATGATATTACTGCCCTTGATTGGCCAGCCAACTAGCCTGACCTGAACCCCTTAGAAAATCTACAGAACATTATTAAGAGGAAGATGAGGAACACCTGACCCAACAATATAGACAAGCTGAAGGCTGCTATTAAAGTAACCTATCTTCAGTAACACCTCAGTAGTATCACGGTATCACAGGCTGGTCGCTTCCATACCGTACTGATGCAGTAATTCATGCTAAAGGAATACTTTACTGAGAGCATAAATCAACAAAAAATATATATTGTAATTCCTTGTATTGTAATCACTATTTGTGATTGTTTTATTGTAAAATATTCTAATATTTTGAGATACTGGATTTTTGATTTTTAGGAACTATAAACCATAACCATCAAAATTAACACAAAAAAAGCTTGAAATATTTTACTTTACTTGTAATGGATCTAGAATATCTGAGAGTTTGGCTTTTTAAGTTGAGTCATGAAAGAAATTCATACTATTCAAATTTTTTGAGATGCACTGCATATACTGTATAGGTTATAATTTTAGACACAGCTCATGACAGCAATTAAAAGAAAGTTTAAAAGAAACTAATAGTGCTCATCCATGTGTTTAACATCTCTGCTGTTGCACTGTGACACTGTTCCAGAAAATCTGGCATGAATTTGATAAATAAATGTCTCAGCGGTCGACGTGGAACCTTGCCAAACAGAAAGGTTTCTGCTTTGACATGCAATCTAAGCACTAGTGCATATTCTAGTGGATATCACGTTTAACCCTCTTGATGTGCATTAGATATGCAAGCAATTATGTAAACAATGTATCATGTTGCTGCTGCTTCCATGTTTGCACACATAATATACGTAACTCAAGTGTAATTTTTCATGAGAGGCGCGAGGTGCTCTCAGCAGCTGGCAGTATAAAGTACTCATATGAGAATCTGTCTGATATGTTTCATGTACTAAACATATCTAAAACTAAGTGGATACAGCTCTAGAAATTAATGTGTTTTGTTGAAATATGTGTTGAAAATAAAAGTTTAAAAAGTAGCACCAAATTTTCAAATATAAATGCGAAGTCTAATGTTTGTACATCTGAGGGGATGGGTTTGTAGTGATGGTGATAGTTGTAAATTATCAAATGCAATACTGTATGCTATTATTACATTTGACAATTCACGAGTATTAACCATCAACTTAAAATTATCAATATAATACTACCGTATATGCTATCATAAAAAAATCTGTAGATTATGTACTAATCTAGACAACCGAAATTAGTTGGCTGAAACATGCATATTAAGCTATTTTGCTCATTTCTAGCAGTATTTCTTGCATTATTATGACTGTCAAACACTTGCTTTGTGTCCCAGCACCCTGGACATAGCAGACAATGTGTTCTGAATTCATGACTGGTTTAATGGCTTTCTTTTGGCTACTCCTTAATTCATTGTTTTCTTTCTACTGCAAATCCCAGGCCAACTCTCTCTCTCTCTCTTTCTCTCTCTCTCTCCTTTCCTCGCTCTTTCACTTTAATTCATTGTTTGGTTCTACTCCAATTCCCAGGCTAACAGATTTAAACCTCACACGCAGAAATGCACAAAGAACACATCCAGATCCATACACTTGGACATGCTCACATGCTCACAGATCACTCAGGACCAAATGTCAGCACATGCACAACAAAACATGATGCTTCTACAAAACACAGTCATTATACATCTAACATTTAACCAGGGCTCTGGCTCTTCATGTATATTACACCTGGCCTCTCCAATTTATTCTTTTCTGTGAGGTGCAAACTGAGGATTAAAAGCTGCTCTCAAATGGTGAAAATGGTCAACCACTGAATCTTCCAAAAAAACAACAACTCAAGACTGCTTAGTAATTAAGAGATATGTGTTGATAAACAAATCCCCTATTAAAATCAAGAACACGTTAATAGAGCTTATATAGAGCTTATAAGTTTTTATATACTCTAATTAATAGACTGCTGCAAATGGAATAATTAGTGTTGTATAAATGTATACTATCATTTTTCTGTATTACATTTTAAATGGTTCACTGCTATAAATGTAACATTAAGAATTATGAATGTTGAAAGTGATTAGTATTAAGTTAAAGTTCTTTGTTAGGTGTGATGAATTCGATGTATGAATTTGTGAGATATTGACCCTGGCCAAGGTTGCCAGATCTGCACAAACAATACCAATGTAATACCAAGTAGTAATAAAATACATAGTGTGTCCGAATATTTTTTACCATAATGGTCTTGTTTTGTAAATGCATGAAAAAATACAGCATACAATGTGAGTATACAGACCTCTCTATTAATAATTATTTAAATAGTAAGTATTGTTTATGTATTGATATGTGAATTATTAATGTATTAATGTATGTACTGTATTGTGAAGTAAAGGAATTACTTCACAATTGGAAAATAACTGAAAACAAAGCTAAATAATTCTCAGTAATACTCAAATAAAGCTCAATTTCAGTACTTATTCGGAAGTATTTTAAATGTTTTTGCTGTTTTTACGTTCTCATAAAATGGCATATTTTCATTCTCTCTCTATAACTCTCTCTTCCTCCGTCTCTTTGAAATGCTTTATTCAGTGTTTGAAATTGTTATTGTAGACGACCTAAATAGCCCAAAGTGCCCAAATGCAGCAATTCAGTTAATGGAAATAACATCCAGTCAAAGACTTCCAGGTATACTTCCCTTCAATTAGTGCACTAACCCATCTGCAGCTAAAAAAAAAAGCTTTTGTCTCAGGCACAGGAAATTGACCAATTCTTGTGTACACTGAGATGAACATTACATTTTATATTAGATTATGCCAGCAAAATCGCATAACTATCTTGAATGATTATAATATACACAGACATGCAAGAAGTAAATAGATACACATAGTTTTATGATAAAATGCATGCCCTAAAATATGCTGGCACTACTAATAAATAGTACAGTTTCCCCCCCATTTTTCAGATTCGAATATACATATGTTTAAGCATGAAATCAAAACTCCAAAGACATGCTGAACTGTCCCAGAGACAAATAGCCAGCAATCTTGAAATACACCTTTTTACTGTTAACAGAACAACAAAATAGATTTCAATTTGAGTAATTGAATATAATAATACAATTATTATAAGAAAATAATTGAGTAAAACATCAGTTAAGTCTGAGACAAAAGGTCTGTTGAGAACATCCATTTCCATCTATGCTTAGGTGAGTTGTGCTTAAAAAGACTAAACAAAAGTACAGGAATAACGCATTAAACAGCAAGTCCCCTACCTGTGAACATTCAAGTTACGGACTTTCGAACATACGAACAAAGATACAAAGATACGCAAAGCGCGCAAAGTGCAAAGCGCGCATGTTCACTCGCGGAGGTCAGATCATATGTCAGGTGTACAGCGCATCCCAGGCCTCTACAACCCTACACAAGATAGGTGGTATATATAAAAGACAAATTTATTTTAAAAAACTATAAAAACTATAGGTCTCTAGTTATTTTATGCACATCTGTGTACTGTGAACGTCATTCACGTGTTCAAAGAGCATGAATACATATAAGTTATAATGTAATGAGCAAGAAAGATTGTGTTAACTTGTTTTATAGTTGGTTCACTGTGCATCTCAAGTCTACATTCAGTAAAAGAAGATTACAATAAGGTTGTGATGGTGGCTAAGGTCGTTAGGGACAGAGAGCAATTTCCTGAATATGAGTTTCAAGTTAATAGCAGACATTAATTCTGAAAAGATATGAAGATCTGCACAAGAAAGTACCTCATCCTGTTATAATATCATCTGAGTAAATGTGAAAGCATTTGTGTGTGTGTGTGTGTGTGTGTGTGTGTGTGTGTGTGTGTGTGTGTGTGTGTGTGTGTGTGTAAGGAGATGAGAAAAGAAGAAAGTACAAGTTCCCTATGACAGTCTAAGAGAAACCCGTCATACACTCAACAGTATGAATAATAATAAGCTGCTTGAATAAAAAGAATGCATTACATTTTTAGCAAACTTTAATGTTGCTAAAACAAGTTCTGTTTCTAAATTTTATCTCTAAATGTCTAGAGTAATGAAATAAAACATTAAATTTCATTTGTATCATTCTGCAGCATATATATTTTTAGGAAGTGGCAGAAATCTCTCATCAAATCTGCAAGGTAACATTATTTGAAAAAAAAAGTCTTTCTTTTGTAAGATGTGAGAGAGGTAGGAAGAGAAGGTGGTTTTTGAGACATGTTACACTGTTGGCGTTGGCTTCAGTGTGACGTCTACGCTAAACAAATCCATTAGCTAATTAATCTCCTGGGACCAGTGGGTGAATCCAAGTGTTCCTTAATAACAATGTTGAAAACAAACAAACAAACAAAAACACAGTACATCCTTGTCAATTGTTAAGTTGATTGGACAATACTAAAGCGAACATTTTATTACAATACATGCTTTAACTCATCAAGTTATGTTCATTAGATGAGGAAATGTTTTCTGCCGAGCACGTACACCAGTGACAAGTGAACAAGCAATTCATTCAAGA
>JAQMYL010000015.1:12410936-12428411 GCA_030014365.1 Clarias pachynema | reverse complement strand
TTCAGTTATTTCACCTTTTTTTGTTAAGTACATAACTCCACATGTGTTCATTCATAGTTTTGATGCCTTCAGTGAGACTCTACCAATGTAAATGGTCATGAAAATAAAGAAAACACATTGAATGAGGGAAGGTGTGTCCAAACTTTTGGCCTGTACTGTATATCAGTACACACTCTGACTAATTTAATGTAAATGAATGATGTGAAAAAAGGACTAAATCCACATACAGTATGTGTTCCATTATACAGACAATACCCCTAGTATCTGTGAAACAATAACACAAATATACTCATAATATTCTCTGCTTGCTGGTTAGGTGACATTTGTAGTAAGTGTTATAATGATCAATAATACAATGACGTATATCAGTTAAATATTTATTTATATATTATATTCACTTATAATTTGCTATAATACTGAGGAGGCAAAAGTGCACATTTAATAATGTTGCTGATTCACACCAGACATGTAATAATTTAAATACTGCTGCAAAAAACATTTATGCTGAACAGATAGTGCCTTTCTATTCATTACATATTCTATATAAACTATGCGTACTTGGAGCCTTTCCAAATTCATGGCAAAATCTATTTAATTTTACTGACCTATTTTCTAAAAAGAAAAAAACCACTGGTTTCAAAGAAAAAGAAAAAAAAACTAAATTGTATTGCAAAACACTCAGGATTGCAGTAGTCATCTAGATTTCACACACAGCAACATACCCTGGCATAGCCAAAGGGTGCTGAAAGTCAGCCCATGAAACCCTACTGTGAACCCTGCCCTCTACGCTGGCTTTTCCTCAGTAAGGAAAGTAATAATAATAATAATTATTATTATTATTATTATTATTATTAGTAGTAGTAGTAGTAGTAGTAGTAGTGGTAGTAGCAGTAGTATGTTTGTCATGGACGGTGGTTACAAATCACAAAAGTTCTGAAACAGTATCCTTTGGACTCTACACTCAAGCATAGTGGTTGAGCCACCTGGGTAACTTAAAGTCATTGAGATAACAAAAAAATCCTGTTTATTCCATATTATATTTGTCAAATCTAGGTATAGCAGCAGTGAGTGAATTAATTCTGCAACTGCAAAAACTACTGCAACAACTGCAACTTTAACAGTTGTAACAACTACTGTACAACTATACTGTATTGTAGAAATGTATAAATGTTCTGACACCAACTCGCAAACTCAAATGCACTTTAAGACACCCAAAATGTCAGAATGCACTAACCCAATAATTTTCAAGCTTCACTTAATGTGTGGCTCTGTCTGCCCACCAAAAATCACATACTCTTAAGATTTCTGTTGACTGCCTTTAGCTTTGCTTATGGTACGCAATGTGGTGGCCAATTCATGTGTGAAAATGATTTCTCATGCATCCAGATACTTTACTGGAATATGCCCATGTCATCAAGGAAGAAAAAAAAATGCATAACCTGGTCATTCAGTACATTCAGGTAGTTAGCTGACTTGGTAAATAACATTGTTATGTCTAAACCTGATTAACTGAGGCAACCCGAGGCATACCAGAGGCTTGTGTAATGCATCCACAGTGCATGGGTGCATCACTTTATGAACTTCCCTTCTTACTCAGATGCAGCCATCACTCTGGAACTGACCCTGTTCCAGAGTGATAGATGAATCATGGTAAGAAGCGAAGCGCATGAAGTGATGCTTCAAATCTGGACCATACAACCTTCTTTTGTTGCTTCAAAGTCCAATCTTTATGCTCCCTAGCAAATTTAGACCTAAAACAATCTAACTAACATGTGTTTTCTAATGATCACACAGCTGTTTAGTCCCAGTCCCTTGAGTACTTTCTTACTTTGATTATTAAACATACAGTATTTGTGATTTCTACTTTTGAAGCTTCATAAATGCTTAAGTGATCTCCATTCAAGAGTTTTCTGACCTCATTTCTTCAGCAAAATTGACGGTACAGCGCTATCCTTCCAGGCTTTAATAATATGTTTGACAGTTCTTAACCCAATTCCAATAATTTTACAGTAAATTATTAAAATTATTGGCGCGGTGCAGAATTTGACATTTCTGAAGCCTTTTTTTTTGACCAGGGTACTAAATTTCAGTACATTCCACTGCAAATAAATAGTCACACTAAAAAGACATCATTCATTCATTCATTCATTCATTCATTCATCTATCTATCTTCACCAACCACATTATCCTGGTAAGGCACGTGGTGGGTCCAGAACCTATCCCATTAATACTAGACAAAGCTTGGATGGGACGACTACAACAGGGCAGCTGGCACACAGATATTCACACTTGTATTCATATCTATGGGCAATTTAGAATGGGCATCTGACCTGCTGGCATGCTTTTGAAAGGTGGGAGGAACTGGACAACCAAGAAAAAAACATGCACAGATATTCCACACAGACAGTAGACCCTGGAGCTCTGAGGTGTCAATGCTGTGCCACCAAAAATATTATTTATTTTTTTCATTAAAATATACTTACAAGTATAAATAGGATGTTTTTCATACCAGTGTTTCAATATACTTAATAAATGTACACACTGAAACAGTGTGTAAAAACACAAAATACAAATGAAAGGAAACCCAATAAATTTTTCGCAAACTGAGCCAACTCAAGCAGACAGAAAGCATAACAATAAAACGGTTTTTATACCATTTAAATGTTTCAAACAGAGATATAGTGTCTAAGTATAAGTGTCCCTGATGTCAGAAACAAATTAAATCTTTTGAACAGTTTTGCCCTAACCACAGTGAAAAGAACAGCAGGGCTACTTTTTAACAAACATCTTAGCCAGCTTTTAAGCATGGTTGCTTTAAGCTGGAAGAAATGCTTCTCAGACAAATCCTGAGCCCAGGAGAGAAACTCAGCACATGTAATTAACCAAATAACCTGCACTGGGAGCAGGGGAGAGAAAGACAGAGAAAGGCTGCTGGCATTTCTTTTTCTCATTCGATAAAAGGGCTAGTGGGCAGATCCTTGGGGGTGGGGTGGAGTAACAGGTGCTCTAGAAGAACATGTTTGTTGTAATAAAAATAAATTAAAAAAAAACTATAAGAGATTCAAATTCTGTTAATTAGCATCCATATGGTGGCGCGGTGGCTTAGTGGTTAACACTGTCGCCTTGTTTGATTCCCGCTTCTGTACATGGAGTTTGCATGTTGCATGTATGTTTGTATATATAGCCACACAAATCCAATTCACTTCAATTCAATTGTATTTATATAACAAGAGTCATTCTCACAAAGTAGCTTTATAGAATCCAAAAAAGAATTCTGAAAATAAGTTTGAAATGTGCAAGGAAATATGTATAAATCAAAATGATCAATTTGTCCCTGAAGCCGAGGGCGAGGATGGCAAGGAAAAACTCCCTGAGATGGCAATAGGAAGAAAGTTTAAGAGGAACCAGACTCAACAGGCAACCCACAATTGGGTGATATCAGATAGCAGGGCTTGAATTGTAGTAATACTGTGTGTTAGGAGGCTGGAAGTTCAGTGTAATAGTCACTGTGCCACCATAATAAGAACCAGGAGGGTGTAATTGAGCCAGACTGTATCCATGATTTGGTAATTACTCTCACCTACTTTCTGCAGAGCCTTCACAGTAATAGGTCATGGGATAATGGAATTACTGATTACCTTTTAAACATAGATAGGCCACTTACACTACTATCTATTAATTGCACACATATCAGATTCCTTAAAGACTTCCATTACTTGCAGAAATTGCAAGAGTGAGCTTTCGTGACAGGATATTGAAATGCAAATACACTGTACTGTATAATAATGTACATTGCAGCAGACGATGACCTACTCCTACTCCAGCATGCCACACTTTCACTGACAACATTAATCTAATTAAATGTTTCTTCTCTGTCTGACACTGGACAATGCAGAGTAGGGAGGGGATCCATGGACCAGCCAATACGATATTCTCAACATACCTAGTGACCAATTTGATCTGTATTGATCCTGTTAGTGTCATAATTTTATAAATATCCAAATTCTATATAATTTTATGTTTGTTTTTGTACCACAAAGGATGCTGTGCTGCCTGCCAATCTAAAAAGGTTTACAGCTCACTACCTATAGGATTATAGAGGAATGGCACCTTTTCCCAGCTCAAATGCAAACATACAGTATATATTTATATATATATATAAATCGATTTTGGAGTCTGTGTGTGGATACATGTATTGCCACACAAAAGAATCACGATACGACACTGAATCGATTTTTCCTCATCTCTACTACATAGAATGGGTAAAATAAAACATTACAAAGCATTTTCAGGCATCAAAATCAGCTAGCTTTTTCGCTGTCTTATTGATTTTCATTTCTGACGTTTATTCTTAGTCATTTCTATTCCCCTGACCAAATCGGCAACAAGTATAACAGTGCATGCCGAAAACCTGATATAAGCAGGCTGCAAACTCATAGGAGCTGAGGGTTTAGTTAGAGCCTCAAATCAACAGAAGCGATTACAATCTGCAGAGTCCACACACACTTGAGAGCACACATACTGATGCACACCAATTGAATGAAATGAATTGAGAAGACAGAGATAGGAGATTTTAAAGCAAACACACATTTCTTGGTGATAAGGGCTGACGGCCCACTGGGGGTCTTCTGTTTTATGTGAAAGATTTCTCTTTGGAACTCGTTGGTGAAGTTCAGTCGACACCACGAATAGTGCACATGACAGGCACGGCAGCTTCCATGCCCAGTGAAATGACAATTTAATTAAATGCTACAAAAGTGTGAAAACTCACAGACTAGCATGGGTATAAGAGGACATGCTTTCACATTAAACATAACTAGGCTACACAAATGGTGCTTTAAGGAACCCAGTCCTTACTAAGACTCTTAAAGCTCTAAGACCGTCATTTCATCATTTCAATTTATCTAGATCAAACATAATTGGTCTACTAACATTGGTGGATGAATTAGCAAAATACAATAGTATTCTTTTGTTATATTTTAACATAGAAATTTGAAATAATTGCTGCATCTAATCATAGATTGCCACTTTTACCGCAAAAATGGAGTTTGTCAACGGTATGGAAATGCTTAAATTATATTAGTCATCGTCTTGTCAGTGCCACAGTATATTACCCAATTGTGTGCAATTGTTTGGTGCTCTTGATTAGTCTGCAAATTTATGGCACCATACAGTCATACTTTCAAACTCAGGAGCTGATATTTTTCCCTGAGCCCAAACATTTCAAGCTATACCCATTTCAATAAAAAAGTCATCATCGGGGACAATATGAATGCAATGACTATAATAATTTAGTGTTTGTTTGGTAATTTTGCATCTTCTTAAGTCAGTACAGTTTAGACTAGACAATTAGATCTCATACTGTCTCTTTTTTTCAAGCCTGTGGTTTTGTGGAACACACACCAGGTTGTCGTCACTACCTCCAAACTTATATGCAGGAATTTCTGAGCATGACTAGAAAAAAACATAAGTCTGAGCTTTTTGCTTCCCTGTTGTTCTTATTTTTACACTTATAGATTATGCTGGTTTGATGCTGCCTGTCTATTCCCTGAACAATTTAGAGGAAAAATAAGTTTTTATTATCTGATATACAGTACATTACAGTGGAAATTCTTTTCTTGCATAACCCAGCTTGTGAGGCAGCTAAAGTCAGAGCACTTGGTCAGCCATGATACAGCGCCTTCAAAGCAGAAAGGGTTAAGGGCCTTACTCAAGAGCCCAACAATGGCAGTCTGGTGGTGCTGGGACTTGATTACCAACCTTCAGACCCTCTGACATTAACTGCTAAGTCATCACTGCCCTGAGTCAAATGCTGACAATGACTACTGTATCCGCCCTAATGAACAACACTTTAAATATAACACAAATGTCCTGCCTTTGACAACTGCATGTTACGAAGATATTTTTAATCGTTCTCTCTTGGTGAAAAATACTACTGTTATGTCCATCCTAGTCAGGGCCATGGTGGATCTAGTGTGGGATTACAAGAAGAAATACACCATTGATGAGATACCAGTTTTATTACCAGTGTACTTGCAAACTGAATACTATTTATAAATACTAAAGATAATCAATTCAATTCTATTTTATTTATATAGAAACATAAATGGTTTATTAACATAATATATGTAATGTGGTTAGAGGCAAGAAGCAAGTAGCCAATCTGAACATTTCAGTCATGGTCAAAACACAGGTAGGCAACATTTAAACAGATTAATCCTTAATCAGACAATGAAAATAGGAAACAAGGCCTGGACTTAGACACATGAGGATTAATAAAACCTTACAACACTACAGTGAAACAGCATTGCATACATAGACAAATTAATTAAGGGCTTAAGGCAAAACAGATGGACGCAATCTGATAAGACATTAGTGACAATGAAGCAGAGACTGGACAAGATCAGAAACAAAAGCACATGACAAAATATAAATAGAAGCAAACATGGAGTAAAAACATTAATCACAAACTTCAGTCAATGTACTGGGAAAATCACCATGTTCTGAGAAGGACACTATTTAGAGATGCGTTCAGAAGTTTACATATACTCATGAACATGAATGTTAGGGATGTGATGATTGTGGGTTTTGCATCACCATAGACTGAAAGACCGCCATCCAAGAAAGAAGACCCTGCTTCAAAACTCCTTCAAGCTTGAGTAAAATTTTAGCTGACCACATCCTCAAACAAGAAGAGGCATGTGTGATAGCGGGCCTAAAGACAACGCCTCCTACCATGTTCATGCTTCTCACTCGACCAGAAAAATGAAACCAAGGAAACCCCTTAGCACCACGGCCAGCTCTACAGCTCGTGGGGCACCTCAAATCGCCTGGGCCGGCAGCGCATCGCTCTCCACCTTCCTGCAGTCATCGACTGCCTATAAAAGGCCAACCGTGCATCAGTATGGTGCGTAACTGCTATAAAACATATGACTAATGTTTCTCGTGTTTGTGCGCTTTTGGACATTGCTGGAAACTCTCCCACACAGGGCATATTTCCGAGGAAGTGTCAGCGCAAGGCATTAACCGCCTTTTCGGGTTTCTTGCTTCCAGCCTCCATCAGCCACGACCATCCCCCAGTTCAGGACTTCCACTGCCAATTACAGAAGCCAAGGAACTGAATTCCATGCAACTTCTTCCCATGTCTCTCCCCTCCCCTTTCCCTCCTCACCGTCTTATTTAAATAAAAAGAGACCCTTTGTTTCTCAATGTCTGCATTCAGACATTTATTTTTATTACAAAAAACACACTTTGTTTCTCAATGTCTGCATTCAGTTTTCCCATCCCAAGGCTTATCACATTTTAAAAGAGTATAATTTTTGGCATGCAACCCCAAAAACACTGTACAAACTATTAAGCACATTAGTGGTAGCATCATGCTTTGTGCACCAAGTCACTGAAATAGTAAGGAAGAAATTCCATCTCAGACTCTTCACCATAATCTCAAAATCATTAGATGGTTGAAACTTGGGCAAAATGTAATGTTCCAATAGGACAAAGATCCTACTTACATCCAACAGGATACAGGACCTAACAACCTTTAAAGCTGATTATGGAATAGATGAAGTAGGATCAATTTTAAGGGGCCCAATTATGCAAAATTCACTTTTGGATCATTTTGGAGAGACATTGGTCTCTATTGTTTAAACATCCAAACATCCTTTGGATTAGCTACCGTTCATGATGCTTTCAGGAAAAAAATGGGGGTTGAAGACCCTTCTCTAGCTTAAGGCTCAGCTCTACCCAGGAGTTGCCATTGTGTATTTGGCTATAACAAACATGATGTCAGTTGAGTAATACAGTAGATGTCTACAGCATGGAAAAATGCTCTGTTGGTGGCTCTCTTTTTAATATTAAGTGAAGCAAAGAAACAAAGAAGCTATTTACATTTGTAGGAAAAGTTCCTACAGTTACTTTCATTACCTTCATACCTTCAACAGTAGGACAGTTTTGAAGCTGATGGCTCGACTACATCTTGAAGCTGTGCGTGTTGCATTTTTAAAAGTACCTTAAGATTAGTACAGTATGTGGTCAAGATGTACTAAAGAATCTATGTTTTTCTTTGTGTTGTTCTTGCTATAAACAGTGACTAATATTATCGAGTTAGACAAGGAAACAAGGGCAAAGTTATAATAAATCCAGCAAGAGCCTGTACAGATCGTTATAGACTGCACGGATCACTGTTTAAACTAAAAATAATATTGCATAAAAGTCCCGGACCACCGGGGAAAATATGGAGCTCTAGAACCGAGAGAAAGCGAGGCATGCCGGCAGGGTGTTTAAATAGAGGGAGCAGGTTCGCTAGGCTGCTAATAGCTGCTCCATTAAAAAAACAAAACCCTCTCCCTAGCAATTCTCTCTGAAAAGCAAAATAAACAAAATAAGTTTTTCTTTTATCTTGTTTAGTATTGTAAAAATTAAAACATTATATCTAACAGGCTGTCTTTTGTTTTTTTTTAAGGGTTCAAAATGGGTTGTTAGTAGTAGGGTAACTTTGAACAACAAGCCTAAAGATGGGTAGGTTAGTGGCTAACCACTAACGCCTAAGCTAGCCTTCTAGGCTGACTTAGAAGACTCTTTTTTAGTGTTTTTTAAATGTTGTGCTTGCTCAACATGAGGATGTCACAGTAAATCCAAACTGTTAAATATACTCACAATAAATCGTTTGCTATGCTGTGTCCTGAACATATGTGGTCTTTTTTCAAATCTGGTATTTTTTCCAAGCTGTTTCCGGTTTCAGCATTCTGACTGGCTAGGAAAATGCTTGTCACCCAAGGAGTTATCCTGGGCAGTTTATTTAAAACTACACCCACTTAAATGTCATGTCATACAAAGGAGTGGAATGGAAAGAAAATCAGACATGCCAGAATGCAGGATCTGAGCTCTATTTCAGCTGTAAAAATTAACAAGCACATTTCAGAGACCGCTAAGACTTATATTACCTTGTTAAGAAGGAGTATAACTGGTGAGCTTTATGGTTTAGGAGTCTCGACTTTATCAAAATGTTGTGAAATGTCCTTAAAAGTCAGGTATGTGCCAGGGGAAAAAATAGTTTAATTGCGCACTATCAAATCTCCCAAAGAAGAATGCTTAAATATCCAACCAGAATTCTGTCAGAAGTGTGCTGATGGCAGCCAAACGTGTCCGCTACATTCACAAGGTGAAGCTTGTTACGTGACTTTCAACCAAATATTAGGTGTGCTCTATGTATATTATGACCCTCGATGTACAATTGTGCCCCTGTGTTGATTTCAGACAAACCTAAAATAAATTGAAAGTTATGTGCCAAATTCATGGGATAAAGATGAATTATTTACAATTATTAGTAGCCTAATATTGGCATGATATTTATGTTCATGATGAGTGTATGTACACTTCTGGCTACAAAGTTCTTGCAACGTTACTATACATTTTGACACCGGGTAAAAGTTTTCATGACTCTAGGGATCTAATTCTTTTCCAGAACAGACATCCCTGACATTACACTGACTGTTTACTACTAAGACTGGATTGTTGGGGTGACTCACAGAAGCTCAGGACCTTTTTATTTAGAAACAAATTATTATATAGTACTGTATATGGAGGAATGGATTTTTTGTCTCAGAATCAGAGTTTTTATTTTTATTTCTAGTTGGCTCCATAAATTATATTTTTAAGGTGTACATACTATCTCATGCTTACATTTTTCATACTTACAGCTGTTTTTTGTTTGTGTGTTTCTGACGTAAGTCTATACTGCATAAAGGGGTGAAAACTGAGCAGCTTCATAAACAGCTTCAAGCTCTTTCTTGCAACAGTGCTGACTCAGTGCATGTGTGCATGTATGTGTAAGGAAGCAAGCATGCCTCACCCTGTTCAGAGTCATACTCCTCCACAGTGGAGACGAAGTGTGGTCTAGAGTAGAAATTGTGAGGGCCGGGTTGCTGCAGGCCACCTAGGCTGTAGAAGGCACGCTCTGTGGCAGCGCAGCTGGAGAAGGCCCTGCGGCTTGGGATGCATGGGTAGCGCGTCCAGCTCTTCATCTCCAGGTCAAAGGCCTCAAATGCCGTCACTGGCATCTTGCCCTGACGCCCACCTGATACCAAGACAAGAAAAAGATTGAACAGATTAAGAGACTGATGGACACAGTTTTACTCACAGCAAATACCAATGGCTGTATAACTGACTGGACTCTGATCTCCTCCTTGGCTCTGTGTGCGTGTGTGTTTGTGTGTGTATGTGTGTGTGTTTAAGATGTCAGAGCTCACCAAGGCCTCTTTTGTCTTTTAAATGTTTTAAAGAGCCTGACGTTGCCAGCTTTTTATTCCAGACAAGAATCGTTTTTGTGCTACAGCCAAGTCTATTTTGCTGCCTGAGAGCCGCCTCTTTTACAGCAGATAATGTTGCTCAAAATAAGGCTATGCAACCAAACAGCTGTATCTTTTTGGTGGAAATGGGCTACATGGTGCATACTGACCTCCCCCTGCTATTTTGTCTTTTTGTCTTAACCAGACCTGACCACTGTGCCTATGGGTATATTTATAACACTACCATTGGATATGTATTTGCTTGTGTGTGGGTATGAGTGTGTATGGCAATGTAGTTGATAGGGATGAGGTGGGGTGTGTGTGTGGTATTTGTCTAGTCCCCAGCAGGTTTAATTAAAAATGAAACGGTTACGGAGGTTAAAATTCAATTTAGTAGTATGCATTAAGCAGCTGTATTAATAATCGGTTGCATTGAGAAGGCAACAGAATTAAAACCAGAATAAACTGCAATTTAATGCAAACAAGCCCTCTACTATTTATAAAATCCTTCTGTCTCGCTCTTTTTCTCTCTTTTACCATCACTCCCAGTCTCTCTTGCTTACTCTGACTCCTGTATGTGTCTGATCTCCATCTATTCCTGGCACTGTTCAGACTGCCCTGGGACAAAGAACTGGAGAGCAGCAGAAAGCACACATAGACTACAGGAAAAACAAAAGGCAGGACTGTGGAGGAGAGGTGCAAGAGACGCAGTGCTATCTGAAGTTCAGTACATCCCGGGAGAAAGAGACAGAAGAACAGAGAGACGGAGAGAGGAAAGCAGGCCGAGAGTCTGTTTAAAGTGTTTGTGCAATTCTTTAAGATGGTTGATTTCAATCGTTAAAATTTTAGGAGCTCTTAGAAAAAACTGTGAAAAGAAGAACCAATGCAAAAATACAGAGAAAATACAGCCACCCAGGATAACATTAAAAGTAATTTAAAATGAAAAGAAATGAAATTAATTAGCCTCTCGCTGAAAATGCAAACACAATCTAACCTTTAATTGAAGCAAATTTATTCAAGAAATTAAAGACAACCATTATCAAAAAGAGTTCATGAAAAGGAGTAACAGGCGCGTATGCCTGTGTGCATCTGGTGTTGGCCCAGACTCGAGTCTCCCAGCTCTGTGGACAGACGGACTGTTTGCTTTGAGCCATATGCACCCTTGCTAAAGCGTGGACCACACACACACTCACACACACACATACACACACACACCAGATTGTCACACTTACAGTACAGTACCACAATACATCAGAAAGAAATGATCTACAGTAGTGGTATTGTACAACCATGTGATGTATCTAGGGAAAAGAATTTACTTATGACAAAATCACAATCAACTATTAAAGTTGTAATAGCTGTTATTATAGTTATACTGTAATTATCATCATTATTCATGAAGCCAACCGGACTCTACATGCAATTTCTATCACAAGTGGTTATTTAAAATGTGGTTATGATTTGAAAGCTTTGAATGTTCATTTTAACATTTAAGCATAATTGGTGGTTTAGGTCCTTGGGTGGAAAATCTAGGACAAGTTTTTTAAAAAAAAAAAAGTGATGGCTTACATTTGATAAATGTGCAAAACCTGTCTTCGTGTGTATGCTAATGCTAATATGCTAATGTGGCAGTTCATTAGCTAATGATGTTTATGGACCAAATGTTTGTTGCTTGGTTGGAAAACAGAGAAGAGAAGATGACAGATGATGGACTATTTTCAGTTCAGGTCACTGGTCTCAAAACCTTTATTACATTAGCTTGGTTACACAATCAAGGGTCTAATGTACAACTGGATGGATGGATGGATGGATCGAGATAGATAGATAGATAGATAGATAGAGAGATAGATAGATAGATAGATAGCTTTATTAAGTAATAAAAAATAAAACTTGGCTACTAAGAATTTTTGCTAATAACTGGTGATTCAAAATCACTCTTGTAAAAAAAGGTCATAGACACAATTCCTCAGCAGATAGCATGCTCACCTCCTCTGAACCCACACCTGGGATGCTATTTTAGGAGGCAACTTGTGTGTGCCAGTGTAGATGGAGGATGCGGGAAGGCCAAGATGGGGCAATCTGTTATTGAACCCTTGCGTCACTACAGACAGACCTGCAGGGTCATGAATGAAATCGTATCGCCATAAATAGCGTGTGCTACCATCCAGACTCATCTCTCATGTATAGCCTTAATATGATTTCCCCGCTGTTCTATCTATATCCCAGCAGACTTCCACAGACACAACTGAATTAGGCTCAGTTTGGTGCTGTCGCCTGTCTGAAATTCCACATCTCACCAAGCAAGTTTGAGAAACTTTGCTGTTGCTGCTCGCATATCAAATTTGGGCCTGCTAACAAATGATAATGTTCGAGCAACAGAAAGTCAGATTTAAAAAGGAAGACACAACATTACTTAAAAACAGAGAGAACAAGGACTCTGTAAACACTGTGACCTACAGGTAGTAGAAACAGAGATGCACTTCACTCTGATCTGTTCGATGTATAACCAGATTAGAGAGGAATATTTTCATAAAAGCACAGCCATCATCACAAACTGCCTCCTCTCTCAGCACTGAGCACAAACTGAGCTGTGTTTTGGAGGAACATGAAGGAAGTGCTCAGCTGGCAGCTCCTCATCATACAAGAATCTCTAATTATATCCAATCTAATCTAACCTAATCTAATCTAATCATAGCACGATCTGCTGTAATATTTTATATCAATGAATTAAATAATGCAAATCTTTCTTTAATAAATCTTTTAAGGTAATTGATGTCATTTTAAGTGTCCATTTTATTCATGATTGCGTTATTCTAAATTGCTTTGGCAATAGTGTTAAAACAGTCAGTCATAGAACACTTTGATCATGAACTTTTTCAGAGAGAGCGAGAGAAAGAAAGCGACAATGTTCGTGCACATGTAATCCCTAGCAGGACCAAAACCGTATAAATAATTCTTTGTGATCTTAGTCCATTTTGTGTCTTATCAGTGAGACAAAAGCAGGTTACGACTCAGATGTCACAAGAGAAACAATACAACAGCTCTGTTCTTTATGTCACTCTGTTGCACTCCTGTATGTGTGTGGGTTCTCCCTCTGCCTCTCAGCAAGCAAACCCGCCCTGACAAGCTGAGGTCTGGGGTGAGCCCAGAGCATATCACTCTACCACAGATCAGAGCCATTCTCTCAAGGCACAGTGCTTTGATTAAAGCACTCAGAATGCAGTGCAGTTTGTGTGTGTATCATTTTGTCAGCAGGGTCGGATCTCTCTGACTTCTACGGCATGATCATGTGAGACAAGAGCAAAAGAGGAATGTGTGTAAAAGCCATTAAGACTTTTTTTTTGGTCTCCTAGAAGACATGTTGCTATTTTGGTTCTAATAGACTTGTATGGTTGCTGGTAGAACATGTTCCTCAATCAAATCCTCAGTCAGTTTGTTGTCGCTGGAACGCTATTATCATCAGTCTATTACTGCGATCTGATTGTAGTGTGAAACTTCAATTTCTTCCACCAATAAGCCACTCAAACAAAAATCCTCACAGTTGGTTTCAAGATATGAACTATGGCATATTGTGTAACTCTGCATTTCAGTTTCTAAAAACCAAAAAAGCCATTTATTTGTTGAAATATGAGCTAGCCAAATTTACGACCAAAATAAAGGTTAATTTCCATATGGAATATGTCAAAAATTCTTGAAGATATTATAGCTGCACCCTTGGTTTTTTTTGTTTTTTTGTATTTATTTGAAAGATTAATTTTGCATTGTATGAGTTTGTCCAGCCTGCTGAACAAGTTACCATGAGTAATTTCATTTCTATTTATAACAAGAGATTGAGCATTGCTGGCTCAGTGGTCGGGTTCTTGCCTGCCATGCGGGAGACCCAGGTTCCACTGACACCCAATGACCAAACCCTAGCCACTGGATACAGTGCCAGTCCCAAGCTCAGATAAAATGGGAGGGTTGCATCAGGTAGGGCATCCGGCATAAAAAACCTGTGCCAAGTTGTGTGTGGATTGGATGTTCCGCTGTGGCGACCCCTCAACAGGAGGAGCCGAAAGTTCAACATTGAGAGAGAACAGGAGGCAGTGGTGACTCAGCCGGTCGAGGGTCTGGGTTGCTGATCGGAGGGTCAAAGTTTAGAGCCCCATGATTGCCAGAATGGCTCTGATATGTTGTCACAGTTGGGCCCTTGGGCATGCTTGAATAAAGTATAAAGCATCCTTAATGCCAGTCCCAAGCCTGGATAAATGGGTGAATTGTGGCTGGAAGTCAGTATGACAAAATGGTATGAGGTTTTGAATAATAAAGCTGCCTTAGAAAAAGGACCCAGAAGCACCACATTTTAAGAAAATCAGTCTAATTAAAGATGTCAGTCCGTATGAAGTAGCATGCACAGTGTGAACTAATGACTTGATAGTGGCATCTCCTTTCACAAATAGAGACACAAGGACTAATAGATTTAATTACATGCTAGCAAACTGTGACAAAGTAGCTCGCATGCCATTATAGGTTGATCCACAGTAACACAACTAGCAGAAGAATAAAAAAAAAACCTACCAAGAACACACTGATTTCTTTCTGCACAAAAAGACATTTTTGCATGTTATTGCTCAAGCATAATAACCTCAGAGACCTGAGATTGATTCCTACTTTTTTTTTCTCTGTGGAGGACTGTAAAATGATATTTCTGCCACGGGTGGTGCTGAACGAGAATAAGCCCAATAGTGGACAGACAGTGTTTCTTTTGAGAGCTTTATTTTCACACACAGGAAATATAAACAGTAGCTACAGCAGGAGCAAAGTAGAGATGCTGGGTGTGTGTGAGTGTGTGTGTGTGTGTGTGAGAGAATGAGCGATCCGGATGAATGGGGAAATCTCTTGTGACTGGAGAGGAGGCGGGCTGATGACATGAGGGAGATTTCACAAACCCGGAAGTGGAGCGCGAGAGAGGATCTCCAACAGAGCGTGTGTATCCGGGTAAGGCAGAGAGTGCGCGATCGCAACGTCTGCTGCTTGGAGAGAAAATCTGGCAGAAGGTGAAAGTCTGAGCCTGCTGGTTTAGCGGTCCGGTTTAATGTTCGCAAAGACGGAAGTATTCACAAGCAAGAGTTCGGCAGTGAGTGAAAGCCCGTGGGCAACTCAATGGGCATGAGATTATGGGTTTATTCTGAGAGACGTGAAACGAGGGATTGATTCGCCACATGGTGGTTGGAAGGAGTAGTCGAACTGTGCATGAGTTGATTACCTTAGATATGGTGAATGGTCCGATGAACCTGGGTCGATCTTGTGGGAGACTGTGTTGATGGGAACATTGCGAGTGGAGAGCATGACCCTTTGTCCAGCACAGGGGGGTGGTAGCCATATGAAAGGCTGGGAGTGGCTCAGATCAGTCTGCAGAATGCTGTCCAGAACTGGGCGGAGAACTGGGGCCCACGATCTGAAATGATATCCGTAGGGAGGCCGTGGAGGCGAAAGACATTTCGGATGAGCAACTCAGCCGTCTCTTTGGCTGAAGAGAGCTTAGACAGAGGGACAAAGTGAGCAGCCTTAGAGAAACGATCGACGAAGGTCAGGACACAGGTGTGGCCCTTGGATTCTGGGAGTCCTGTGATGAAGTCCAATGCAATATGGGACCAAGGTCTGTGAGGAAACGAGAGTGGTCGGAGAAGGCCCGCTAGTGGTTTGTTGCTAGTCTTGTTATGGGCGCAGATGTCACAAGGGCTGACAAACTGCCGTGTGTCTTCTCTGATTGAGGACCACCAGAAACGTTGCCAAATCAAGTACAGGCCCTGCCGGGATGACAGGCTAATCGTGAGTTATGGCCCCATTCTAAGACTTGGGAGTGTACCGTAGGTGGAATGAAAAGCAGGCCCGGCACCGTCTCTGGTCCAATGCCTGCTTGACTAGGGTCTGAATGTTTAGAAAGGGTGCTCCCACTAGACAGTGGGGTGGCAGAATGGTACCTACCGGAGAGTCATCTGTAACCGGGGTGAACAGTCAGTGTCGGGTTTGGTGGGTCTTGTTACCCGGTCGGTAAGATAGGGAAACGTTGAAGCGTGAGAAGAATAGTGACCACATGGCTTGACTGGAGTTCAGTCGTTTTGCTGACTTGAGGTACTCGGGATTTCTGTGGTCAGTCTAGCCAAGGAATGGAATGTCGGCCCCCTCCAGCCAGTGTCTCCACTCCTCCAGCGCCAATTTTTTGGCCAGAAGCTCCCGATCATCGATGCCATAGTTCCTCTCGGAAGCAGAGAGGCGACGGGAAAAGAAGCAACAAGGATGTACCTTGCCATCGGGTGGTGACCTTCGGGAGAGTACAGTCCCTACCCCGGAGTCTGAGACGTCAACCTCTACTATGAACTGGAGAGCCAGCGGGTTGTCGAGGGAGTACATCGGGAGGTTGAGGTCCTTCACCTTAGACACAGAGATGAGATTCTGGTCTGAACCGGAGTCAATTAGTGCAAAGACCTTGTGAGACCTTGTGAGAGGTCCTTCGCTGGCGCTCCTCCGATTAACTTGCATGAGTTCTGGGTCAGAGCAAGCGGCTGGCAGAGAAAAGGGATAAGCAGGCAGCCGAGGTGGAGCTGAAGATCTGGGTCTGGGTAAGGATGCCAGTTGGGTTCAACGTCTCCGATTCAGCCGTGCGTCCTGCAAGCTCCGTGAGGCTGTTAAGATCTCTGGGCAACTCCTGGACGAGAAGGTGATCCTTGACCTCCTCAGAAAGACCATGAAGGAAGGCGTCGTAGAGAGCTTGGGGGTCCCAATTCGTGGATGCAGCCAATGTGCGGAACTCGATAGCGTAATCATATGCCGAACGGGGGCCTTGGTGCATAGTGGTTGACATAGGCTAGGAGCTGTTGCAGTTGTGAGGAGATGGAGGAGAGTGTTTGGGTAACCTGTTGGATGCTCTGTTGGTGGGAGCCCAGCTTGCTGGGAAAGGGCCTGTCTGAGCTGTTCCAAGTCCGCTGGGTTTATCATGGCCGATGTATGTTGTCACGGGCGGTGCTGAACGAGAATGATCCAATAACGGACAGACAGTGATTATTTTGAGAGCTTTAACAGTAGCTGCAGCAGGAGCAAAGGAGAGCTTTATTTTTACACACAGGCAGGGTCGATAACAATAATCCAGCAGTGAGGGCATTAAAATCCAGAAGCGTGATCCACAATCGAGAGTCGAATAAACGGGTGA
>JAQMYL010000015.1:12376080-12387850 GCA_030014365.1 Clarias pachynema | reverse complement strand
ATACTGTATATAAAAAAGGTCCAGCTAATAGGTTTAAACAAAAGTTCACACTGAAATGTACGGTTTCCATTAGCAACCCTGAACCCCTCTTTACCATTCCACTGATGGTGATAGCATTGTATAGGTGGCCACGGCTACACAGCAGAATGAATCAGCAATGTAGAGATGAAAGCACCAGTGCTCTCTGATATACCTGGCAGCACATTAACATGGTGAAAGGAACTCCGAAATGAAAAGGTTAAAGCTATTAAAGAGCCAGTTGAGTGTACTGCTCATTTAGAGCGGCAGAGAGGCTTTGTGTCCAAGCACAATGAGTGAGGGCCAGAAGTGGTTTGTAAAAGCAGAGGTTGAGAGTGAGTGTTGATATGACTTGATATGATGATATGGTTGGGGAGCAGTTGCACTTCTTGCAGGTGTGGGTAATCTGACTTTCAATAGGCCTTCATTTTTATCTTGGATTAACAATGACAAGTGACAAGGTTTTCTGAATTGCTATAACAAGCAGACATTGTTTCTGAATTTGTAAAGCTAATAAACCAATCACCTCTCCCCCAAAATGGTAATAATAATAATAAATGTGTAAAAAAATAGATATTTAATTGTATTCACAGTTACGTCTGAACTATCCAGTTTCTGCATATCCAGTTATAAGAATGCTGCACTGTAGGTAGTTTCTTTAGAACCGATAAAGATGGAAATATTGGCAGCTGCTTGGTGTTCCAAAGGTTTAAAGCAGGAGAAGCTACAAGACATCACGGACACTGGATTCATGTCCATAGAATGAAATAAAATAAAATGAATTAATAAACAAAAAGTACAAAAAGCAAGTCTGGAAGATAAATACCTTATCTTTCTGATCCTTCAACAAAATTGAGAAAGAGTTTTTATGATTCACTGAACATTATCCAAGCTGGTTACTCCAGGTGTGATAAAGAAACAAAATTAAATATATTCCCTCTTTCGTCCTTCATCATGGAATTGTCATTGAAATACGTACGAAGAGGGTTTTTCCGAGATCCCCCTCGTAAAGAAGCTCAGACTCAGTAATAACCTTAATTTTTACCTGATTTGATGTGACAGATCACATACTGTACAGGATGTATATGCTACTGACGTTATGGAAAGGATTAATGGATTGCATGGCGATATGAATGGATGGATGGATGGATGGATAGACATGTAGATAGATAGACAGACAGACAGACAGACAGGCAACACCCAACCAAATGCTGTCACAATGTTGAATGTACAGAGTTGCAGTTATTTCTATTATATCACTGGAATTGGTTTAAATTTATTGAGAATTGTCTTAAAGATGTCAGTACATACAGTGGAACCTCGGATTGCGAGTAACGGTTTGCGAGTGTTCCGCAAGTCGAGCAAAGATTTTTAATAAATTTTGACTTGAAAAACAAGCAAGTCTTGGTTTACGAGTACCGAGTATCATGTACTGTAGCACGCATGCGCTGTTTGTTTTGAAAAAATTACTTAGGTGCTTCCTAGCTTCCTAAGAGTTTTGTTGTATTCTTGACTGTTGCAAAACTGAGCTGTGCTGTCTGTGCAGGAAATGCATAATTTCAAATTCTTCCCATCTATTTCATAAAGAAATGACCTGACTTTTTCACGAAAACAAACATTTCTTTCTAGCTATGACTGCAAATATACAGGTAGTCCCCTACTTATGAACAAGTTCTATTCCGGGAGCACGTTCATAAGTCGGATTTGCTCTTAAGTCCCACAAAGTGAGTCTTATACGTCTTTGACAAGAATATACAATGCAAAGCTTACCAATCCACTTGACTAAATCTCTGGCCGCTTTTCCCACACTGCCATCATGTGGCCAAAAACAATAACTGTGCCTAAGGAGCACTTAATCTCACACGTCAAATGTAACAATGTTGTCTCTGCGCCTTTAAATCGCGAGGGGTATCCCAGAAGATATTTTGTCTTAAAGCTATTTTCCACTGTATTATAATGTGAACTCTGTTTTGTTGAGGATTTTCTGAAATTAATATTATTCACTATCAGGACAGCTTCACAGGACAACCATTTTCTATCATCATGCTCCCGGATTGATTCATTGAAACTAGTGAAGCCGACTCATTTCTCCTGCAACCTCCACACGCACACACATTCAATATACAGACATTTTATACATTCACTTACACAATAAAAATATTGTAAATATTGGTATTTGGTGCACTGCAGCATCTATTTTTTGTATAATACATGTGAGCTACCTCTGTGATTTGTTCACATCTATAAATGATCGTAGAAAATAAGTCCATTAGTATCTGTGAAAATTTATATCTCGAATGCTCATAAGTCGGGGACTACCTGTATTGCAGATATGATATTTAAAGATATAAAGTATTGTTTTTAACTTTGCCACCCAGTATGGTTTAAATTGGTCTCCTTGTGTAAGTGAAACCTCTTTTTTGTTCATCTAAGCCAACGTTTTCCTGTATATTTTAACTAACGAGTTGCAAAAGTGAGATCAGATTTTTTTTTTTTAATGATGAAACTTAATTATTAATAATTATAAACAGCTAGAAGGACTTGATTCTTAACATTAGAGTAGCATACACTTAGAGTAGCATATACATCAAAGACTGGCACAAAGCACAACTCATACTATATACCAACACCTTTACCCCCACATCACATTGATCCTAACAAGTACATTTAGCACATATCAACATGTGAAGTTTTTCCAACAAGGTCTCAGACTGGTCTTTGAAAACGTCACTTCAGAAACAGAGGCCCATTCACTGAAGTGATGGTGAACAGTAACTGTAGCATGTGTTTTCTCTGGACTCAAACTGCTGTTTCTCTGCTGGAATCTCATCTTGGCTAACCGTCCCCATCTTCACATAATAGACTTGTCCCCAGGGGAGCTTTGCACTTTCTTTTAGAATCTTTCAGAACATTTCATGAGCTAACTTTCAAGTGACACGCTCTCCAACCCTAACATCTTTTTCTACCTGGTGCTCCGTTGCACACAATATAAAGCAGTCAGTACTGATCTGAGATATCTATAGTACAAGCTAAGCTAAGGCAATGAGTTGGTACGGAACTGAAAAAGACTTTCTCTTGTTGAGAGAAGAGGAGAGGTTGCTGCACCTAAATTGAGACCACTTACACACTCTGAAACAGATAAAAACAGTGGGCACAAAAGCAATCTGTGGTGCTTTTTCCAACTGTGGGGCTGGAAGCTGAGCACAAAATAAGTTCTGATTATTTCAAGTTCTGATGCGTCCTAAGTCTGAGTGCAAACTACATGACTTTCAAACAACCTGAATTGCTAACCCTTTCACACTACACGACCGTAGATGCTACTTTGTGGTTGCAGAGGTGGTCATATGCTGTCTTTCAGGTTTGTTTAGACACAAACAAAAGAGAAAAATACTAAAGAAACATTAATTGGTATGTATTCGGAGATGCAGGCAGTGGGGATAGTCTATTATGCAAAGACAATTGGTGGTACAATATATTGAAAAAAAAAGTATTTATTTTTATACTGTGGACTCTTTTTGGTCTTTCAAACAATCATTTGGGCATGAAATGCCAAACGTTTTTTTATAAAAGCATTTTTATTGTGCTTATACACAAAGTGTCTAAGATTTCCCTCAACTGGCTTAACCTTTGATTATAGCATGCAATGTGGTGATCAGTGCATGTGTGAAAATGATTCCTCATGCTCCCAGAAGAACTCTTTCATAATTTGAGTCCTGGAATATGCCAGCGCCATCAGGGAAGGAAAAACTCATTGATGTGATGACCTGGTCATTTAGTACACTTAGGTCATCAGCTTTTATTTTGTTGTCATATAACATATAATAATAGTCTAGACCTGCCCAAGAGAAGCAACCCCAGATCATAACACTGTCTCCACTGGCCACAATCCATTTACACTTACGTATGCTCCAATCTCTCTGAAATAGTGTCAGTCTGGACTCATCAGACCACATGACCATTTTCCATCACTCCAAAGTCTTCATGCTCCCTAGCAAACTGAAGGCTTTTTTTTAGTCTAATTAGTCTTACTAACAAGTGATTTTCTTATGATCATACAGCAGTGTAGTCCCAATTCTTGACACATTGTACATGAAGAAAATAGCTGCAACTTCTATTGTCTGTTTTTTTTACAATGCAACTTCACCAAGCGTTTAGGTAATCTCCATTTATTTATTTATTTATTTATGTTTTTAACCACATTTCCTCCACTAAGTAGCCAGTTCAGCATTATCCTACCAAGTTTTAACAATGTGTTGGGGTGAACCAAATTCCAATAATTTAAAATCTTGTTTAATATCTCTGTATTTTCTTTGCTTGATTTAGGCCAATCATTTGACCTCTCTGAAATGGCAACTTTTTGGCCAGGCAGTTTATTTTGCACTTGCCATCCCTCACAAATATGATAACAGAAGAGAATTTAAGTATCTGTTATACATGATTTCCCTTTAAACCTTCATTGGATGTTTCTCATCCCTGTTCGCAGAGGGGTTCACACTAAATGATTCATCACAAAGAAAGTCAAATATGATTGAAAATATCAGAGCCAAAATAAGCATGTAGATACTGAGAAAATCATATCCCTGAATCGCTCACATTAGGTGAGCAGCAGCCAGCGTGTAGTCTTTGAGCTTGGAGTCACTGAGCCCTAAAAGTAGTCAGCGGCTAAATTGGGGCTAAAATTGTGTAGCGCACTAGGCTTAAGGCACTAAATTTCCACCACCCACTCCATAAGCCATTACACACACCTTTTTTAATGTGGCTTGACTATCTGACAGCTCAGTGTACCTAAAGTTAGAGAAAAGTGAGATGTTGAATGTGGGTTGAGATGTTGGGCATTTAAGAGTGATTATTCTCCAACATGCATCATCAGGGTATATCGCTTTGCTTGTTTAAGCAACTTGGCGCTCCTTCCATCCTGCAGGCTGTTTGTATAGAGCTTTGAGCACCAATTAATAGTCATTCTAAATATAGGAACTGACAAAACAGGAGGAGGTGGTGATGCTCTTAAACTACCACAGCTGGGTTTCTATGGATATATGTGCATCCCTTTTCTCTTATAAAAATGACAGTTTATCATAGTAAAACAAATTCCATTCCAGAACATTTCTTGTAATATCAGGGATTGTGTCTGTGTGTGCACATGTGAGTCGAGGGGGTGTGGCTTGGGACCCTTGCTGCAGCTGCCCCTCCCCCTGCAAATAAATCTCATGGGCACAGAGAATGTACAGTATGCAGCAGAAGCTTCAAAATCAACTCCTGTTTTATTTTCACTTATACCAGAGGAATTGTATGTTTTTTTGAGCTTTGATTCTTAGAGGAGGCTTTAAAACTTGTTTAAACTTTCAACAATTGCCAAAAATGGTAATTTTTCCATAGTTGTCCAAAAGTGGTGAGTTAGTTTTGATTGACATCATTTTTTCAAGCCCTTCGACACGCCATATGGCTTTTTCGAATCAGACCAAAAAAACGAGTGAGCTAGGTGTCAGGCGAGCAAAGTGCTTTTGATGTAAGTTTCATAAGCTGCATTCTTGGTAGGGAGGTGCGATTGTTTACCTCCACTGGTATGACCCACATTAATCACCAAAGTTTTTACAATTTGAAAATAACTATAACCGAAGGAGGAGTGCCCTGAGATATCTTTAGGATATATTTGTATATCTCATATGGAGTCCCTTAAGGAATGTGGGGGAGAAAAACTTACAAAAGATACATGGGAGGCAGGTAGGAGTATATCTGAGTAAAGGTAAGAAGAGTCATTGCTAGGCAATTCCCAAAATCACATAAATATACTGGCTGTTTTTAAATAAAGTTAAGCCTTTATTTGTCACAATACTGCACACTAAAATTCTCTTGGAGCTGGGGTCAGAGTGCAGGGTCAGACATGATACTGCACCGCTGGAGTGGGCAGGGTTAAGGGCCTTGGCTCAAGGGCCCAACAGTGGCAGGTTGGTAAATCTGGGGCTTGACCCGGCAACCTTCTGATCAGTAACCTGAGTCTCAATCCTCTTAGCTACAACAGTACTCTTTAGTTTTGTTTCTATCTTTGCAAATGAAATTAAAGAAGAAAGCCTGTCAATCTGGCCTGCTACCAAAGCATTAAAATATTATATATATATATTATATAACATTATATATACTGTATATATAATGTTTTAATGCTTTTTTTTTTTTT
Organism: Clarias pachynema; assembly: GCA_030014365.1. Lineage (NCBI taxonomy): Eukaryota > Metazoa > Chordata > Actinopteri > Siluriformes > Clariidae > Clarias > Clarias pachynema. Next base: position 12,381,660 of record JAQMYL010000015.1, on the reverse strand, counting down.
TTACAAATCATATCATCGTATCAAATCATATCATCGTATCATCATTACTGTATATATATATTATCAGTATCAGTCTAAAACATGTCAATCATGTAAGTTCATTTTAAATAAGATTATTGATCATAGAAAACAAATATACCTGCGATACTGAGAAGAAATATTAGTGTCTAGTGACAAATAAGCTTTGATTTTGATAATCTCTTTGATTTTCAGCAGCATCCATATCAGTTCCTGTCTCATCACCTGAGGTAAAAGTAATTTGTTGGATTTATCATCATCTCTTCTCCAGCAGAGTAAATAATAACTGATTAATCAGTTCTGTTCTGCTGATCTGATTGCTCATTATTAATGTCTTTATTACGTCATTTAAACATTGCGAAAATATTGTTCACTGCTATCAGTGCTCTTCCCAATTCTGATGATGATGTGATGGTGCAACAATGTTGAGCATAATCTGACAGCTAGTTCAGCCTGAACTGAAAAGATTGATATAATTTTCACCATGAAATGTGTTTTACAAATCCAAAAGCTTTATCATAAAGCTTTAAGAGAAAAGCACACTCAGCTAGCTGGAGACGTCATTAGGCAGACTGACTACATAACGCCTGCATTTGTTAAACTGGCTTCTGACCCAACATGATCTCTGGAGGCGGACAGCCAAGGTACTGTAAGGCCTGTTATAACCTAAATATAGCCGTCCAAGTTTGAGTTTAAGTTTTTTAAGTAGAGTTGTCAAACTAATGTGCATTGATTGGGAAAAAACCCAATTTTTATTTTCTTTTTCATAATGTACTGTAGCTGCAGTGATTTCCAATCCTTTTTTCTAGACTGCCACACCAATACAGTAAATGAAATACTGAATGTCTATTCATGCAGCAATCATCACATTCAATGAAGCAGGATAAAGCAATACATGAAATATACATCAGTGCTGAACTCTGCACAGAACTTGCTTTTCTGCACTGCACAAGCTATAGGCAAACTGTACATCACATACACAGCAGAAAAAAAGAAAACAGCTTTTTTTATACTCTTTTTTTCTGCGGTGTATGTGATGTACAGTAGTGATCGGTAATGGAAAAAAAAATATTGTGAACATGTGTGTGCATGGTGCCCTGTGACGGACTGGCACCGTGACCTTGACCAGGAACAGTCACTTGGAGTGGGTGAGTATATTCAGTGGCATGTAAATGGGTATTTCAGCTCATGGTTGATGGCTACTACAGGTGCAGAAGTGACTCTGGCCATGCATACATTAGATGGCAGTGTATGGCTTTAATGTAAATCAGCAATCTGGTGTTGTTACGACTTTCTACTGCTATATTTTACCAAGTTACAAGTAGTCAAATGACATGACAGATTAACGGTATAGAAAACCTTGATGCCTATTATACGTATTATATGTAGAATGCCTATTATAAAAATTTTAGTGAAATAATCATGCAGAACACTATACTGTACATGTGTACACTCAAAAGCTTCTGGGCATTCTCATTTTGGACATTCGTCCAAATTTCAGAAATTGTTTTGCTTTCTATGTTTAATACTAAACAAATTATTTGGGGCATCTGAGCGAAAATATAGATTTATTTATTTATTTATTATTATTATTATTATTTTTTTTTTTTACATATAAGGCATTTGGCAGATGCCATTCCAGAACAACTTACATTTATCTCAGTACACATAAGAACAGTTAAGAATTAAGTGCTTGCTCAAGCACCCAACAGTAAAAGCTTAGTGGTGTTAGGGTTTAAACTTAAGCAGTAGTACTGTAAATGCATTACCCACTGAGCTACCCCTGCCCCATGTTAGCTTAAAGAACTGTATATATACTGTATGTAAACGCATCTTAATATTATATGGACAATTCACTTAAAAAATGAGCAATAATATTCCCCACTCCACACATTTCCCAAATTTGTTTTTTTGAGAAACAATAAAATATACACTTGATTGATTATTGTCTTTGCTGTACTGTATTTTGTGCTCATTTAAAAAGTAACTGATGAGCCATTAAAGTAGAGTGAAAGCAGAATATTATGAGGTGAAGTGTCATTATGAAAAAGAAAAAAAAAATCACAGATAAGAGGCAGAATTACTTCATAATAGCTGAATAGTTGGATGCTTTTCTGTACAAATTCAGACATAAATATGGAGTAGGACTAATAACCTTTTTCATATTCATCTCAACTAGACAGAAAATACCACAACTCTATTAAGGTAACATTAAATATTAAATGTTATATTAACATTTTTGTGTGAAGCATGCATGAATAAAGTAATGGGCTGAACAAAAGGAACACAGGAAAGATGCAAGGAATAAGACATTAACAAGTTAAGCCAGACACTTTTCATTACTGGTGTTTCATTACTGCCACAGCTTAAAGGCAGTTTGAAATAGGTCCTTGTTTTTCGAATCTTCCACAATTTTCCCCAGTGCAAGCAGGATTTAAAGGTGTGTGCTCTGGGTTATGTTCAACTAAAGCAGATGACCAAATACGCTGCAAAAAAGCAAGATGAAATTGTTTAGTTTTGACTCTTAAATGGAGGTGGGTAAGTTTCTTCCTGCGGGCGATACAGTCTCTCAACCAAAACACCACACAGGACTAAAACATTCTTTTGCACACTGCACTTTATGGACATTGGACATTGCTCATACCCTAGCCATTTATGGTCCTTTTATGGTCCATTTATGGTCATTATACACTTGAACATTCAGGCACATTTGCACTCACCCTGGACATTTCTGGAAATTTCTATTTCATTTCATTTTGCAAATTCTTCCACATTTTTCCATATTTTCCATTATTGTCTATATTTTGTACAGCTAAGTTTTATAAAAAGAAAATTATATCCAATATTTTATATTTTGTTCTTCTTTTTTTCTGCAGCTAAGTTTTTCTATATTTTATTCTTATTCTATTCCATAATTTATTTCTTACTGATAATCTTGATTCTATGGTCACGAGCAGTCGTATATGCATTTCACTGCATATCGTACTGTGTATGACTGTGTTTGTAACAAATAAAATTTGATTTGATTTGATGTAATAAAATAGGCTTTTACGGTATAATAAACTTTTCTTTTTTAAGGCAAAATATGTTTTTCTTTTAATATGCACTAGAACTGCCACCTGAACTGTTAAACTGCTAAACCAAAGCCTAAAATATTTTAAAACAGAATGTACATCAATGCACATGCTTTTTTCTTTTTATTTGAAAGATTCTGTGACATGACTGAAACTAAATAGTAATTTATATACTGGTGAGTTTAAATGCACAGTTTTGTTGAACTCTTGCATCTGATTGATCAAAAGCCGTGACAGTAGATTGGTCTAAATTTTAAATTACAGGTTTATATCAATGAGCTTGTTTTAATACATTACTGTTTCTAACAGTAAAACCCATTTACAGAGACTTATATGGTGAAAGCTCCATATTCTAAATGAGGATGGGTTCCCTGTTAATTCTGGTTCCTTCCTATTGTTATTTCAGGGAGTTTTTCCTTGACACCGTCGCCCTTGGCATGCTCATCAGGGACAAACTGGTCATTTTGATTTATACATATTTCCTCACACATTTCAAACTTATTTCCATAATTTTCTTTTGATTCTGTAAGGCTGCTTCGTGACAATGACTGCTTTTAAAAGTGATATACAAATAAAATAGAATACAATTTGAAGATTTACAATAAACAGAGAAAAAAACAAAAAACAGATATAATCATTGATAGGGGAAACCTTTCTTTAAGGATTATTTAATAATACATTATTTAAAGAGTTTTCTACCATGGCAGAGTCTTCAGGAAATATGATTTGCTCTTTCCAGTTTATCTATAAAATCATAATCATAGTTTGTCTTTTTAACTTCAAACTGAGTTTGAAAAAAAAGGCTGGAGTGAACAAACTTGTTTCATAACAAATATACATGAATGCCTAAAAAGCTACATTTTAAGAAATCAAATTAATTAATAATATATTTTTTTCTTCAAAAAAATTATATTTCACAATTTCTTGTAGTTTAAGAAGAAAACTTTGAGCTAGTAATGTCATCTTGCTGTTTAACATCAATTCCCATGGGGCTTTATTCCTTACTTGGCAGGAGTGAAACAGAGGGGGATAGAGGTGTAAAAGAACGCATCATCTGAAGGTTATTTGATCGGCAGAATTAACAGCACACTTTGGGGGACCTCTGAGACTCATGTTAACTTGCTAAAGAAATGGTAAAACATGGGACCTTAAAAAAAACATTATTAAAACATAACTTAAAAACCTGTCGCTACAGTATATGTCACGGACCCTTAGTGCATAGATTATGGAAGAATGCTCTTATTCAGTATTCAGTATTTTTAAAAGCATTTTTATAGCCGTGTTTATTGGTAATATGTGAAAGCACAGTTAATGTGGAAAAGGCATGCAGTTGTGTTTTCACTGCCAGAAAGCAGCCGTTCTGTTTTGTCCTGCTTTTAACATGCGGACGACAGTGGAGCCATTGCTTGTATGCTGATTGGAATTGACAAGCTGATTAGCTCAAAGGCTTGAGGGGTTGCTTTTCATTGTACAAAAAAGGAGTCTAGTAGTGTCAGGAATTCTGCTCAGAAGAAGGGAGTTACAACAGAAAGCGCAGCGCCGGCAGTAGAAACCGCCTGAAGAAAAAGGACAATCAAAATATCTTTTGTACTGACATCAGCTGCCATATGTCTGTCTGTGTGTGTGTGTGTGTGTGTGTGTGTGTGTGTGTGTGTGTGTGTGTGTTTGTGAGACTAAATGCTGGCAGGTTTGTGAATTGAATAGCCACACACAGTAAGATGCTCTTTATATACAGACGTCACAGTCACGGTACAGCACAGCCCATCTCTGGCAGTACACAGCGTTACACACAGCCAGTGAGTATATTTGGAAACACTCAGGCAACACTGCACAGCATGCTCTGATCAAATGGTTTATTCACTATGTGTGTTTGAGTGAGTATGATTTTGTGTGTGTGTGTGTGTGTGCGCACGTGTGCTAGGCTGATCACACACAGTTTTGTTTGCTTTGTGTAATGACCAGTCTATGTGTATAGATTCACTTGTGATTTGCTCTATTTGCACTGATTCATAATATGCCGCTTTTTTTTTTGTCCAAATCTTTATCTTACTGCACACATCAGTGATGCTGTGCAAATCTGCAGAGACTGAAAAACTGTAAAAAAAAATAAAAATAAAAAAAGGCAAATAGAAAAATGGTGTGTGGCGTTTAGCCAGTTTTCCTTTGGGGGTACACAGGGGAATCTATTTTTACCCTCTCCCACTGAGCTCATGCTGCACTTGTGAACAAGGAATATTGGTAATGTGGTCTTTTTTTCCATCAGAAAGAAGAGCGAGAAGCCAGTTTTGCACGTATTGGGAGTTTGTCAGGAGGTAAATGGGAAGGAGTTAAATGTAAATGAGTGCCGGATAAATTTAACACAGAAATCAATCATTCATTCATTCATTCATCTTCTATACCGCTTCATCCTCTATTCAAGGTCGCGGGGGGCCTGGAGCCTATCCCAGGAAGCTTAGGGCACGAGGCAGGGTACACCCTGGACAGGGTG
>JAQMYL010000015.1:12361404-12374007 GCA_030014365.1 Clarias pachynema | reverse complement strand
CTCTCTCACACACACACACACACACACACACACACACACACACACACACACACACACACACACACACACACACAGTCGTCTATCAGCTAATGCCAACTGCAAACCAGATTCCCCTCCCAGGTCTCAGCTGATATAGAGTGAAAGAGAGAATGAAAAGCAGTTCTCTGAGACATGTAGCAGCAGCCCACATATCCATCACAGAAGTAGGCATCGAAAACATTTTTCCACCAGCCAGATCACACATGCACTGAGAGACCTGAGAGAAAAGCCACATCCTTACACTGTTACCATAGCAATAAATCTGCAAACTGACATAAAATTATAATCATACTTATATACAATAAGTATACATAAAAACATGTCCTAGTGAAGGGTGTTGGTGTTAGATGTCTATAACTAACTGTTATGCTGGAAAGGCACAGTATCCTAAATATGGTCTGGGACTGGTGATATGAAATGTTACAGATTATAAAAGGAATAAAGGTCAAGCGGCTTTCTTAAAACCGGGTTGTAACATCAAAAAATCATTCGCATCCATGTGCGGGATGTCTATGCAAAAATGTCCATACAGCTGAGTCTTCGACAATCTTCAAACGACGACTCCAGACGTATCTGTTTCTTCAACACTTTGGACTAATCCACTCCACCCAAAAATAAATAAATATATAAATAAAACCTTCACCACTGACTGATGGCACTTAGTTAGTAACCTAGTAACCCAGTATAAGTGTCTATCCAATGACGGAAACTTCAAAGCACCTTTTGTAAATCGTTCTGGATAAGAGCGTCTGCCAAATGCCTAAATGTAAATGTAAATGTAAATGTAAAAAGAAAGCTTTGGTCTGTAGAGCTTTAGACTGCATTAAGCTGAGGACCATAGCTGTTTCTAAGAATAAAGATTTTGAATTCAGCTTGCTGTGTGTTCTTTACTGGTGCTCTTAACATTATAGAGAAAAACCCTACAAGTGTATGTCCCTGTAACAACACTGTCCAGAATCAAAAGAGAGAGGCAAATAGTAGAGACAGAGACAGAGACCAGACTGTAATGAATTTTCAAAATTAGGTTTATTGCCAAGCAGCTTTCCACATGGGCTGATATATAAGGTTCATCTAAAAAAATATCCTGGAAACGTTTTTTGTTCTCAAATAGAATTTTTTAAGTTTTATTAAAAAACTCTCATTTTCTAGATTCATTACATGTAAAGTGTTTTAATTTCAATGATTACAACTTACATTTCCTGGAAATCAAAAATCCCTATCTCAAAGTATCTCAAAATATTTCAATATTTCCTACGACCCATCTTCTGAACAGTATGTTAATTTATACATGGTCAGGTCTCCTATCGCATGAATTACTGCATCAATGTGGCATGGCATTTAGGCACTGTGTAGCACTGCAACAGGGATTGAGTACTGTATACTGAAGTCCAGGTTGCTTTGATAGCAGAATTAATGTCTTCTGTATTAATGGGTTGAGTGTTTTTTATCTTTTTTGACGATACCCCAAATATACTTTATGGGGTTCAGGTCAGGCCAGTTGGCTAACCATTCAAGCAAGCACATTATTATAATGGACAGCAAACCAGTTAGGGGTAGTTAAGGTACTGTGGGAAGGTGCTAAGTCTTGCTGGAAAAGGAAATTGGTATCTTCATAAAACTTGTCAGCAGACAGAAGCAGCTATTTTAACTTTGGAATTTAGGAAAACACAGTGGACCAATACCAGCAAATGACAAGGTACCTCAAATCATCACTGACTGTAGAAACTTCTCCCTGCACTTTAACCAACTTGAATTCTGTGCATTTCCACTCTTGTTCCAGCCTCAGAGACCTGAATTTTGCAAATGAAATCCGAAATTTACTTTCATCTGCAAAGAGAACTTTGGACCATTGAGCAAGGGTCCAGTTATTTTTCTCGTTGACTCAGGTAAAATGCTTTTGTTTATATATCTGTAATTTTTATTAATTTTTTTAGATATTTTCCTGATTTTCTCTCTAATTTAGTCGAGTCCAATTCCTCCCCGTCACTAGGGGGCCACATGAAGGCTACCACTACCAATCAGTCGGGAGGGCTGAAAACTATCACGTGTTTCCTCCGATCCACGCAACGCCAGCCGATCGCATCTTTTCGAACTGCTTGCTCACGCACCATTGGGCGTAACACACTCGGAGGACAGCGCTATCCGCTCCTTCCGCTTGCGTGAGCTCACAGACGCCCCTGATTGGCTGTAGAGTCGTGATTAATGTGGGAGCATGAAGTACCTCTCATCCCTCCCCTCTGAGAGAGCTCGGTCAATCAGCTCTCTCTAGACCTCCGGCTGCGAGAGGTTACAGCATTCCACTCTTTGCGAAGATCTCCCAAGTTCTTGAATTGACTTTGCTTGACAACTAGAAGCCAGAAAGATAAAAAGAAAAGAAAAGCAAAAGAAGAAATGGAAAAGTGCTAAGTGGAGGAGATAATCTAATAATAAAAGAATGACTGTAGGCATTTATAGAGTAGCTCAGAGCAAGTGAAGCTTGCCTAAACATCAAATGTGCTATGACTGGTACTACACCAATAAAGTTTTACTAATTACTTTGCTCTGTGCCTTGTTCAAACAAATAATTGTGAAACTGAAGACCACTGAAGTTGCAGAATTACCTTCTGCAGAGCAAAGCATGACGACTGATAGTGTGTACCGGGTATAAGTCTTCCTATATTGTATGTCATCCTTTAGATATACAACAGCAAAATCGTCATCTCTCTCAGCAGTTCTCTCACATTCGCTCATAAATTATTCATGTCAGTTTGTTCTGCAGGATGAATTAAAAGGCTACATGTTCACATATGTCACTGTGTAATATCTAAACTACATTAGCACAGACATTTGCCAGAGATGCAGCTAGAACATAGAATCAGAGAGGGGGGTAGCACGCAACTTTCATCCAAAGGACTAAATGCTTCTTATCATGTCCAAAGGGATACAGTTCCTTTGGCACCAAATACTTTGAGCCATGACCTGAGTCAAGGAAACTGGTTGTATATGAGGAAGAGCTACTGTATCATGATGCATCCCAGTTGCTGCTGAAAAATCACATCTAAATGTACTGTACAAGGATTGTGTGATTGTATTCAACATTACATAAATACAGTACTGTACATATAAGCCCCTATAAGTATATAAAGTTCCTGCTCAAAACTAAAAAGTTTATTGTCCTTTTGAGAACACATCTGAAGTACACTCATGAATTTAACAGAAAGTTTTTAGATTTTTGAGTTCCGTATTTGAGAATTTAATTACTGAAATTCTGTGATAGTTTCAATAGTTAATAGCTCTTAATGTCTTCTCTTAAATGGAAACTGCATTTGTTTTTAAAATTGATGGACCAACATAAAGAACAGAGAGCTCTGGATGGGAGAAAAGCAAGTTATTTTAAAGCTGGAAAAAGAGTTTCAGTATAAACAGTCCAAGCCTCTGCTCTGGAACCTCATCAGGCAGCAAGATATTGACCCAAAAGCACTACCAGCGTGGTCAAAGGACTTCATAAATTGACAAAGTGCAAGGTTGTAATCCAATTCAACATGAGTTTTGCCTTTTGAGCATGAGACAAAAAAAAAGAGTAGTCACTTAAAAAAAGTGATTGTACCTTGATGCGCGTATCGCAAACAAGAGCTTTGGCACCAAGCTTACTTGATACAGTACAATGGCATGAAATGTGATCTGATCACAAATTTTAAAAATACACAATATTTCTAAGCTGATTAAAAAACAAAGTCATGCACATTTATGTCTTTATTGAACACGACCATTAAACATACTGTACAAAGCATAATTGGAACAGTGGGTTAATACTTGGTTGAATCATGTTGACATCAATAACCTCAATCAAGCACTTCCTGTAACTGTGGGTTAGATCTGCTCTTTCAAGAGGACCATTTTTTCTACAGAACTGCCTTAGTTCAGTCATATTCTTCATAAGTATGTACCTTAATTTACTAATGTAATGATTTGTCCTTTGTTCATATACAGTACTTTGGCTCACCTAAAAATAAGGTGGTTGGCCACCAACAGTGCTCTACAGTGTCCTAAGTTGTTTAACACATCTATTAATTAGTATATATGAGTGCATAGCAAAAGCAAAACAATTGGCTTTTGCTATACACTCATATACACAGTACAATACTTATGAAGATGATGATTACATAACGCAAGTCACAACATAAGTTCCTGTTACCTTATTCACAACTAGTGTTTACAGGTTTATTAATGTCTAATTAATACCATTTGTTTTTTATATAAATCTGAAAAATCTTGGCATCTCATGCTGCACTCCATAGCGGAATTACAAACTGAATTCTCAGATAAGATCGTCTTAATCTCGTAACATATAATACAAATATGAATGGAGCTTGCTGTTTGTTATATATATATATATATACCATCCAACTAAATGGAAATATTCATGCAATGACCTTTTGTTTTAATTCAGAAATAATTAACATAATGATTTAACTCAGACTTTTGCCCTTTAAAAAACAAGCATGTCTTAATCGCTTAGCCCTGCCATTAGCTCACATGTACAGTATAGCCAGGTACCAATTACAGTATATCAATTTTTGTCTCGATCTTATATGACAAATATCTCCCCCACATAATGCCCTATTATGTAAGAACTACTTCAGTGTTAATCGCAGTATACGGTAATTTGCAAAAATCTTTCTCAGGTGAAAAAGAGAGAAAATAAAAACATACTTGTGCAGGCTGCGCAATCTGACTCTTTATGGAATCACACAATGTGATAGGACTGTGTTTTGTTTAGTACCACACTAGAACACAGAGGTGTTAATTACCTGCACGTAGCAAGCCTTTACCATGGAAACACTCATTGCCATAGTAACAGAAATGAGAAAAATAGCACCAACCGCCAGTGTTTTGATGTTGAATGACTGGGAGATGGCACTGTCAGAAGTGCAAATGGAGCATGTGTGCTTTACTTTCTTTCAAAAAAAGATGCTGCACTGGAGGGAAGAGGAATAAGAGGGGCGTGATTGAATCAGTATGTGTGTGTGTGTGTGTGTGTGTGTGTTTGTGTGTGTGTGTGTGTGTTGGCTGCCCGAAGCATGCCTGTTGGACTGTGATTCACAACTACAGCTTGGCTCGCCTCCAATTTGTTTAGCGTAAAACTGCAAATCCTAACCTGTCAGATTGGAAGTGCAGACCGCAGTGACAGAGCTGTTCAACTCAAGCTCCACTAAAAGTCCTTGAAAGAGCTGCAGGTCATAAGCAGAAAGAGCCAATGACAGAAACGATGCCAGAAAGTGAAGAGGACATACAGTACTGTACGAATAATTACAAGGCATTTAAACATTAACAGCTGGCTGTAAGGATGAAGTTATACTGAAATGTTATTGGATATCTGAGCGGTATACATAGAATAAAAATCTTTGTAGACCTTCTTCTGCCCTTGACCACTTAACAGCCACTTTGAGGATGTGTGTGCAGCGCCAGTGAAAGCATTAGGTGAATTATTAATAAAGCTCTCAGTTAAACAGCCTGCAGTTGTCTTTAACTCAGAGAGACAACAGAAAACAGAGGAACTAGTGACTGGAAATAGAAACAGGTTAAAAAGAAAAAAACAGGGCTAATAATGTAATTGCAAATGAAGCAATCATGTACAGTAATATTTGGTATGCACAGGAAAGAAAGGGTGCATACTGTACTGTATGTGATGAGAGAACTCAAGCTTTAGAAGCTTTCAGCTAATAGAAAAGACCCATGAAGAAGAAGCATTTGCATTTATCCGAAAGATAGATAATTATAAAGGATAGCATAATCTATGTTTGATTCATTCATTTTCATGAAGCACTTCATTGTGGTGTTAGCAGTCACGGTGCATGCAATGTCCATTCAAACATTAGGGGAATTAAGTGCTACTAATTAACCCTCTGACATGTTTTTGTGAGTGGATAAAACCCATATGGACAAGATGAGAACATTCGAAATTCCACATAATCAGTAACCCAAGCTCATGAATCCATAATTTATGACTCACACACTCACTGAGCCCAACAGGCAATTTTATCATAGCCAATCCACCTACCAGCGTTTCGAACAGTGGGGGATAAACCACACACCCTGGAGGAAAGCCTACAGAGGACATGTGAAACTCCGCACAAACCAGGATCAAACCGGGAACACTGGGGCTGTGAGGCAGCAACGTTACCCACTGTGCCTTACTCACCCACGCAATGCATAGGAGAATGTAAATATGAAAAAACTACTTTGACCAGAGGTGGATTCAACTCTAGTCTATGGTTTCATTCGTCCTGGAGAGGCACCAGAGCTTGTGAACTCCAGTGACCCACAACTTTAATGACCCTGAAAATATCACAGTGCAGCTCAGACAGCACACTCAACAACTGTATATTTAAGCCTGTATAAATCAGAGCTGGTTGTTCCATCAACTGAAGCTTGCTGTGACACCAGTGCATGCTAAGGGTGTTTATTTTGAGATTTCACTTTCCTTTATTATATTTTTCCCCCTGGAGTGTCCTAAATAAACAACATGAATATATAGATCCTTGCATTCTGCATTCTTTACATGCACATCACACCCACTATGTAGCAAGCAACATTTTGCCCTTTAGACAGAAACATATAAGCTAAATATAAAACTTGAATGTATGAAAATAGACAGATAGACAAATATCATGAGCACTTCTGATAATTTAAGACATTCACAATTTAATATGAGGATGAGTCCAAAATTATCTGCACTCCAATTATATTAAAAACATGCTTTCTGTTCAATGCTACTGTCTCCCCAGTCACTACTGTGCAGGTGTGAATGTGTTACATCAGTTCATTTGTAACTGGGATGCGAGCAAAAACAGATGGCCCACTTGTGATGTGCACAAAAGAAGAGCAGCGTGCTGGAATTCGCATTTTTTGTAGACTGAGGGTGCACCTGGTGTTGAAACTCAAAATCAAACAAGAGCATAAACAAAAGCGTTTGGATATCTGCAAACCAAATTTGAACCGATACTCTAAGGAAGGTGAAAGTTTCTTAAAGAGAATCATATGAGAAAGAGAATGATGACAAGACATAGATTCATCACTACGAGCCTGAAAGTGAACGGCAGAGTATGGAACAGAAACATCCTCAATCGCCAACAAACACAAAAGTCAATCATCAGCTGAAAAAAGATTCTCAATCATTATCAGGAAAAAGGTCAACAATCAATAGGGCTCGTTACAGTGAGTTGCTTATTAAACAGCTGACGACTAAACATTTGGATTACATGCAGACGACCGCTATCTCAGAGCGTTCTGATCTTGCATGACAAACATTTCTTCCCACCTTGTCGACACTCTGCAAAATTTTATTTTGAGGTTATAAAGAATCCTGTCAAAAATGATGGATTTGTTTTTTCTAAAAGTTAATTTAAATAAATTCTACAGCCAGAGTCCAGATAATTTTTGACTTACCATCATAGAAGACATACACCAATCATTCACAACATTAAAACCTAAAGTAATTTAAATTTAAGTTGTTATAGTTGCCTCAGTAAAGGGGTGGTATAGCGAAGGGCACCTCGCGAGCAGGCAACAGGGTAGGCAAGGCTAGCGTATCTGGTCCAAAAACACAAAAAGCTACTAGAGCACAAATTGCGGTTAATGCTGGCAATGATTTAAAAAAATTATACAAAAAGGTTTTGAACACACAATGCACCCATGTGCTGCATATGGAGCTGCGTAACTGCATAGACTGCAAGATTCTATGGTCCGGTTAGAGTATACCTGTCAACCATGGAAAGCACCTACAATGGTACAATGGGCATATGGGCATCAGAACTGGACTATGGCACATGTTGGACATCCCTAGATAGAGGCCCCACCTCACAACTTAGAATCTGATGATAAGCACACATTTAGAAGCCTTGCGGAGACCTTGACTCCACAACGTGTCTTGACTACCAAATGTGTAATAAATGTGCCTTTATTAAAATAGTACATAATAATGTTGGCTTGGTTTCAATGACAATGCATTCTACATCCTACAAACTGCAAAACAGTTTTTGGGACATTATTCATTTCAGAAATTGTTTTAAAGCATGCACTAAAAGCAACGTACAGTACGACTATAATGGCACATTGCCAGGGTTCCAGCACACAGTGTTCTGTCTGAGTCCAATGAGCACTTCAAACATGGTCGTTGTCCATGTTGCAAAAAGCATACACTGTCAGACAATGAGCCCTTTTGAAAAAGAGAAAAACTCAGGGACTTGAATCAGTGTGGAGTGGAGAAAAAAAGTATGTTTTTGGTTTTAGGAAATATGGGTCCTCTTTCTTCATCTTACATGGAGTGTTGAACTGACAGCAGGTTTGCTGAATGAGCCAAGTGGTTGGACACAAAGGACAACATTAAGACTGACTAATACAGAGGAGCCAAAATTAACTAATTAACAAATGTACAGCTAAACTAAAGACTTGCACACAGACAGGCAAATACACACAAAAAACATTCTCTGGGGTTTCGTAAAAATGAGTCCTGTGATAATTGGGGGAAAAGGCCGACTTAATTAAAAAGGCATGAAATGTGCTCTACAGAAAATGCCAGTGCTCACAAATGGGTGAAAAAAGCGAGCAAAATAAAGGAAGATGAATGCAAAATGGAAAACGAGCGTTTTCACATTCGTTCCCTACTCTTGTGAATGCATTAGAAGCCAGTTTCACATGGTGATCTAATAGAGTGATGCATACTAGGTCACAGAATAATATTACAGCCCTTACACAATAGTAAACCAATCTTAAAGCTTTTTCATTTCAGACTATTAAAAAGCTTATACTGTATGTGTCACATATTAGGACGAATTTGCCTGTGAGTAAACATGTTCAAACACATTTTTGAAAGCACTAGAGAGCAGGAAATAAAAGCCCAAATGATCTGAGGGTGTTGTTTTAAATGAGTGTGTATCACACTGAGGGGGTCATTGCAAGCCTGTCTCATCCCTCTCAAATCCTTCCATCATCCCAAAGTCGTTAGGACCACCGAAGAACATTAAAAATTACTGTCTTGTTCATGAAACCTGTTTGTGACAACTTATTCATACTGTATGTGACGTGATGAATTATTGTGCCAGAGGTTGCCATTAGTAGATGGGTAAATTGTGGCCATGAAGGTATGCATGTGGTCAGCATACCTTTAATAGGCTTTAATAGGCTACGGTATTCAAGTAATTATTAATTGGTGAGAAAATGTTCTCCACATCATTACACCACCTCCACCAGTCTGGACTGTTGACCCAATGCAAGTTGGGTCCAAAGATTCTATCCAGATGGTAATAAAACTATAATAATTAACAGAATATACAGTAGAATTTCATAACACTAAGTACTTTTTTTTGTTGTTATTCAATATAAATGTACCTCAGTGAGAGAAAATGTAGACCAATAACTAAGACCGCGTCTCATAAAATCAATATCAGAGGCACTTGTCGGAAAGCCTCCTTCAGTGATTTCATAAAAATCAGTTTAAAGCATCCCTTCGCTGTTTTCCTTACATCCCTCCACAAATGGATTATGGGCAGAATTTTTCTCAACTGTGAACTACCACAGCCTGGACCTTCAAAAGAGAGTCACTCAGAAGTTTGCGCTTATGAGGGATCTTGCTTGTTCTGACCTAAGTCTGGAACCGTATCACATAAATGTGGTGATAAAATCAAATCATGCAATCTCATGGGGTGAAGACAATGTCAGAGCATAAAAGACAAACCTGAAATCCATTTCACCCCCTCTAAGGTTACTGAGAATCACTTAGATACCCTCTAGCACACTTCAAGTGCATGTCTGATTTTTTCTTTAAGAATTCCCTTTTCCCTAATGAAACTCCCACTCAAGCATGTACTGCTTTTGTTTCCACTTGCCTATAACAACTTCTGATAAACTGTTATCCAAAATAATTGTATATTCATAATACTATATAATATAAACAACTGTGACTTTGAAAAATAAGTGAATGAACACGGGAAATGTTCATTGCTGTGCTACACAATAAATACCAATTTATTTACATATTAACACACCTGATCCTCCGACTCAGTCATGCCCCCTATGCACTCGGATTTGGGTCAAAAAGATTGAACAAAAATGTGAAGATGTAACAAAAGAAAATAAATTGAAAATAAATAAAATAATTTTAATTGAAAAAACGTCATGTTTTGAAAATAAAAAACCTAATAATCTCTGTAATCTCCTATTCTACTCTTTTACTCTGTATCAGCATTATGCTCACATGATCTGAAGTACAGTGGTGGAAAATAATTCATTATCCTATGCGATTGTGAAAACACATTTGTCAAGCATGGATTTGGCTTCTTTTCCTGTGTTAAGATTTGGAGACATCCCTATATAACGTAATAACATTTTATGTATGTGAAATGTGCAGAAAGGTTTTTTTACTTTAAAGAAATGATTATACCTCTTTCATTGCAGCTGCCAGCATTGTTCTACTGTATGCTTATTTCAGATGTGGACATTAAATGCTTTTAAACTGATCTTCTCAGTTAAATTCCTATGTATACTGTATGTATATACATTTGGCATTTGAAATGATTCTGATTCTGACAGGCGAGTGAAGCTTTCAGAAACATCATGATGATGGTCACAGCAGCAATTTTTCCAGGTTTCATGGAGACACAGACATTTCAGAAGTGGAAGCCGGACCCAAATGCCAAAAATGGATATGTGTCCTTGTCGCAGCAAGCTTGGCCAAGGCTCTAGCTTGCTGGAGATGCAAGGCTTTTCTAACAGAAAGAACCAGCTTGGAAGTAGTGCCAAATTGGAGAGTGATAATCAACGCAGAGGCTTCTCTTTCAGGCTTAAACAGCAGTGAGGTGGAAGCAGAGGACGTGTGGCCACACAGTGTAAGATCAGAACACATAAACCGGGATTGAGGACATGCTGGGATTGAGGACATGCCATCTAATCCTGAAATCTGGTCTATAATTCCAAGACATTGTCTTGTGTTGGTTTGCCCAAATAATGATGTAAAAGCTACATCAACCAGCAGGAGAGGCAAACCACCAGGAGATCAAAAAGGGCAAAGCAGCTACTGTATCTCCTTACTTACCACAGAATCGCCTCAGATGAGCTAATACTGAACGGAGATTTAAGTAATGCTTATAATATTTAATGTTCTGCTTCTTTTGTCTTTGAAATTGAAATGATATTTCTCACATACACAACCATACACACTACAACATGCAGTGAAATGCATATTCCATTGTTGGTGACCTAAATAGAGAAAAATTCCCACTTAAAATAATAAATGAGGCAAGAGTAAAAATACCTAGTCCATATTTGTAAAGAGGCAAAAATAACAACATCAACAACCAGAATGCTTGCATCAGTGATCTAATTACATACATTTAATTTACCTGTTTAATTATTAATTTGTTATCTAATTCATTAGCTTTTAAAATATTGCTTTTAACTGTAATAAATGTTTCTAACAAATATTCTTCTGTGTGACCACCCTGAATGATAATGGTAGTTCTGTGGTCTGAATGATAAATGGTGCAGGAGAGATTGAGGTGATAAGTGATGATTCTGCACTGTTTTAATCAAACCAGCATGAATTTGTCAAGTCAAATATCTGGTTCTTGCTTGTTTTTAAATTCCCTTGCATTTTGATCAGTTCAGCTTGACATATCTTTGTATTACATGAATTTTTATCCGTTTATATTTTTTTTGTAACTTTCATGCCTTGGAGCCTGTATTGCATCAGAACAGTCATGTGTGTGAGGTGCCTGTTTTTTAGAATGGCTGGTCTCTTGGGACAAGTGTTTTACTCTCCTTGTGGTTCTATCCAGCTAGCCAGTGTTGACCAGCAAAATTATGATTACTGTCCGTCTCAATAACCTGTAAAAAAGAAAATTTCAGTATGGCCAAGTTTTTGAGTTTTTTTGCCCAAAACTTGTTGACTTAAGTACTTTCTTGGGCTAAGTAAGTTCAGCTATAAGTCAAATTGAATTGAATGGTTTGGTTCACACTGTTGTTGCATTGTTTGCAAAAAAAAAAAAAGCAGAACAAGTACTTACTCTTTCAAACAAAGTGCTTTCTTCAAGACATGATATCAGTGGATCACATCTTTTTGATAAACTGCTGCTCACAATAGGGGGCAGTGTAACACACACAAACTGCTCACTTCTGCTCGCTTGAGCTCACAAACACCTATGATTGGCTAGTGTCACTATGACAGACGTGAGAGTGCAAGTTAGCCACCCCGTCTCCCTAGAGCACAGTTAATCTGTTCCCTAGACTAATGGCTTGTCAACAAAAACAGTATAACGGTATTTTTAAAAACTTTTTTTTTTTTTTTTTGCCAACATAGTTTAGGGTTATATTACTGCCTGCTTTGACAGCCTGTATTTGAATTTCATCCCAGTTTATACATGTGGACTAGGCATCTGTTGAAAATGGAGCTTTTGGAAAACTCCTTCCAAAGCCTATGGAACGATATCGCGGACAATATTCAAATGCAATGGCAAATTGCATTTGCAATTGCATTTCCCATATGTGGACGCACAAAGTGTGCCATAATTCAAATGCAATTGCAAACTT
>JAQMYL010000015.1:12346880-12361304 GCA_030014365.1 Clarias pachynema | reverse complement strand
CGTCCACATATGGGAAATGCAATTGCAAATGCAATTTGCAATTGCATTTGAATATTGTCCGCGATATCGTTCCATAAAAGCCCATGTCCACACGTAGCCATGTATGTTTAAAAACTGAATTTTTCTACTTTTTATTATTATTATCATTATTATTATTATTATTTATAATTCTGTCCACACGACCTACATGTTAAAAATATCTTTGTCCATGTGAGAGTGCAAAATGGTTTGTTAATTGCTATCATGAGCATCGCTAATCAACAGGGGGCCAATCAGAAACCTAGACAAAACTTCATTACCTGCCGTGTAGAAGTTCGACCGGGTCTCGTTCAAAAAATCCAAAATCTGAGAAAAATCTCAGTTTTTAAAAATACCCTGAACAAATACCTCGTGTGAAATTCAAACAAGTGAATGTGTTTCAAACCATAACAACAGACCATTTTTAATGTGACAAACACTACAATACTGTATGTTCAAACTATGAACTTAACAAAATTACATGTTCAGATTTCAACATGCTAGCTCATAACACTTACAGTACCTACTGTATAGATTCCAAGCAATATTGTAATTTCCATAGCATTATTTATACATACATACATACACCCAGATTTATCTATGCAAATCGATAATTGACATCCTGTGGTCATGGCAAAGACGTTACTCTGTTTCAGAAGGATCAAATTATTGGCCTGCATCAACGAAAGAAAACAATTAAGGAGATTGTTGAAACTACTAAAGTTGGGTTACGAACTGTCCAGCACATCTTGAAATCAAGTGATTCATAAAATCAAATTATAAAAAACAACAGTAGAACTCACAGCTATTGTTTACTAGTGAAATAAAGACTATGCACAATGTAAAGAGAACTCAGAGGGACTTGTTGACTAAACAGCTGTTCAGCCTTAAGAAAACCACTTATCAGTGAGGCTAACCAGAAAAGAAGCTTCAATTTGCTAAGAAGCATAAAGAATATATGGAGCGTTGGAAAAAAGTGATGTGGACTGATGGATGCATCAGGGTAAGAAGAGAGACGAATGAAATGGGGCACTCATCATGCTTAGTGCCTACCATACAAGCTTGTGGCGGCAGGGTCATGATCTGGCTAGGTCTAAGCCCAGCAATATGATGTGCGGTCAGCTGATGACCTAAATATACCGAATGACCTGGTTTATCCATCAATGGATCTTTTCTTCCCTGACAGAATGGGCATATTCCAAGATGAAGATGCCAGGATTCATCAGGCTCAAGTTGTAATAGAGTGGTTCAGGGAGCATAAGAGGGCATCATTTTCACACATGGAATGGCCAACACAGAGTCCATACCTTAACCCTTAATCTTTGGGATATGCTGGAGAAGACTTTAGGCATTTAGGAATTTAGTATGCAAGCGCATACTATTGTTTAAATTCTTTTCCATGATATATATTCTTTGATCCAATTAAAAGTCAGACTGAGACAGAGCTACAATAAACACAAGTAATTTTTAACTTGAAAAGCAAGTTTTGACAATGACATATAAAAAACGCACTAGAATTTATCAAACGATGCAAATAAAATGTATCTTTTCAGTTATTATGACGTTATTTTTCCTTTACTGTTTTAATTAATACTCAAATGTTTTTTGTTGCCTTCAGTCAGATACCAAATATTGCCTAAGTTAGACACCAAATATAATGCCATTACGCTTTTTCCATATTTCAGAATAGACATGATATTATTAGAACTTTTTTAGATTTGTCATCTGCATGATACATATGTATGACCAAAATGAATATGTAAAGCATACAGTACTTAAATAAAGTCTGTGTCTATGAGTCCTGGACCATGCCTGTGGCATCACGGAAGAAAAACTTCATGGATGTGATTGCCACATAATGTTGCTGAACCTACAGTAGCCCTGATCGCCTAAAGGCTTATGCAGTAAGCACTATGCATGATGTGGGCATCGCTTCATGAACTTCCTTTCTTGCCCTGCTCTGGGCATCAATCTAAACTCATCAGACCACACTACCTTTTCCCATTGCTCAAAAACCTAATCTTTATGCTCCCTAGCAAATTAAGGCTTTTTTTCTGATCAGTCTGGATTAGTGAGTTCTTATCACATTGTGTGCGTAAGGAAATGCTCTTTTTTTTACCATGCAATTTCACCAAGTGTTTAATTGCCCTCTATTCATGATTTTTATCTGCCCGCATTGCTTAAATGGTTTAGATAATGTATAGTTGTTGTTAATCTTTCAGCTGCTCCCGTCGACCCACACAACAGCTTGGCACAGATTTTACATCAGATGCCCTTCTTGACACAACCCTCCCACTTTATCCTGGCTTGGGACCGGAACAGCATCCAGTGGCTGGGAATTGAACCCAGGTCTTCCGCACACAGCAGGTGAGAAACCAACCACTGAGCCACCAGGGCCCTAGTTTTAAACAATGTATAGAAGTGTACTCAGTGCCAGTAATTTCACTCTCCTTCCCTTTTTTTTTTTGCTTCTCTTTGCCCCATCATTTTAATCTTCTGAAAGTGTTACTTTTTTGGATATATAAAATAACTACGGTTCTGCATAATAATAGTTGCAATACTTATCAATAATTTTATTTTTAATAGTTCATATATGCCCAATCATACATTCAAGTGATACAAAGAAGGAAGCTGTAAATACTATATTGTGAACAGTAAAAGATATATAATAACATAATGACAGGGAGTCGTGGGCTAAAGTAAAAGCAAGGCAGACTAATTGCGATAAAAGAAAGCATGATCACAGCTGGAGCTGTTGGAGGGGGTAGCTAATAGTAGTGAAGCTGATCAAACCCAGTAATAAGCACTCTATCTCTCCCTTACACGCAGCAAAAACTGACTGACAACAGCAGCAACAAGAGTGGAGGGAGTCACTGGTTGGCACAGCGACTCAGCCAGCTTCGTTCTAAAAATGTCTTTGGGTCAAACAGACACTTATGCACAAACATACACACACATACACGCACACCTGTTGCTAGGCAACAGCAATGCTCTCTTGATCAGGAAGTGAGAGGGATGGAGATGAGGAGAAGAGTTGAAGAAACAGAAAGGATGAGATGATACAATGTGATGGGAAGAGTAAGGAGGAGAGAGTGAATTGGGTGTTGAGACCTGAGTCAAAAGCTTCAGGCACGCCGATCTGTTGTGCCAATCACAGCCTCTCTATCAGTCAGAGTACACGTGGGTCTGGCCATCGGAAACAGTCCAAAAATACTTACAATATTCTAAATGATATCACTAACAACTAGCTCTACATGACTTGTCATCATCCTGATTTGCAGACAATACAGCCAACATCCTGTGTATTCATTTCTGTAATAAATATTCAGAATCCTTGCACTGACCACAAAACGTAATTTTAGCTTTGTTTTTCTGCCTTGATCGACCCGGATGACCAATAGCAACGTGTAATTTTCTTTTTTTCCTGATGGCTTCTCAACCCTTCTTAATCTGATAATCTAAAATAAAAATTTTTTTTTAAACATTATAAAAGGATTAAAATTAAGCTATGCTTATTACACTGATCTGAGTAACAAAATCTTATTATAGAAGCATGTCTGGAAAGTTCAATGAAGTTCAAAGAAATGCAGATATGATTATATCTTCAAAGCTCGTCAATCCCTGTGATGATGCAACATATGAGCGATAGAAGAGAGAGAGAGAGAGAGAGAGAGAGAGAGAGAGAGAGAGAGAGCGTCTAATTACAGGTCACAGTGGAATACATCCTTGATAAAACAGCAAGCTAAGGCAGGGCATCATGCACGCACATGCAAACACATACTGTACACGAACACACACATACATCGACACCTGGGAGCAGTTTTGCATAGCCTATACAGCAGAGTATCACAGCAGGGTCCATGATGCTCTCAGTTCTATAATAATAAAACATGTTGTAGCATAATATAACACCCTGCAATACAGTAGATTTAACTAAACAGTTTGAGATACACATTGTGTAACGTGCCTCCTATCTTTTATTTTTCAAGCCAACCTGCCTTTCATTATAAATGCAATTATATTTCATTATTACTGACAATGAAAATAAACTACTTAGGAGCACACACAAGACATTGACATCTTTAAAAAGGAAAAATCCTGAAGCAACTGTCTTTTTTTTTTTTTTTTTTTTATACATGGAGAAAACAGTTCTTCTTTATAAATCCATTATGTAGGATTACATTCAATGTCAAATGTTGTTTGTGGTTTGCAAATGTATAAAAGCTTTAAAATAACTTTCATTAACATATAGTAAAGGGTAAGTTTATCATTAGAGAAGAACAGGATGTACTTCTACAATTTTTTAGTATTTATATACTTTTTTCATGTTTGGGGGGTTAGATGTCTAGCTAAGAAGATTAAAGCAAAATACTATACAGTAGCTATGCTGTTTAAAGAGAAAAATATAGCAAAATTCAAAATAAGAGTAATAATTTGCAATGACTTTCTTCCCTCTGGTGGCATGGTGTCTTAGTGGTTAACACTAGGGACTAGTGATGGGAAGTTGGATCATTTTAGTGACTCGGTTCACTAATCATTCATCAAAATGAACAAATCTTTTTTTTGGCATTTCATTCTTTTCAGAATATATAGAAATCATCAGAAATAAAATAAAATGTTACATGTTACATAAACAGACACCCGACACATCTACATACACAAATTTTGGCTATAGTTCCAGTAATGAACATATTAAAATGCAGCTAAGGACATTTTATAATAAACAGAATGAGCAGCTCACCTCTCATATCTTCTGGTCCGAATCTTTTTTTTTTAATCCACTGCACTGCATAGGGTCTATGGGAGTCACGTGACAAAAGAACGAACGATTCGGACTAGATGACTCAAAGGTAACTACTCATTTCTGTTTCCTGCACATAACCTAGGGAGGTATTGCAATGCTTTGCGCATGCGCGCCCAGTAGAAAATTAACAAATCTCTCTCTGAGACTACTCGCACTTCTGAGTCATGTTAAAGACTCGTTCATGAACGACCCATCACTACTAGGGACTTGCACCTCCAGGGTCTGGGCTCAAATCCTGCCTCTGAGTACACTGAGTTTGCAATTTTTTTGTTTGTGGTTTTTAAAATTTTTTCTGCTGTCTGTTGTGCCTGTATCGCCTGACCTCCCCCCACCACACACACACTTTCTCCCCAATGTCTTCACGACCCACACAACAGCCAGCTCTATGCATCTCTGCATACTTATGAACTGCTACTCATGCAGAGCAACACTGGCCTTTTCCCTTCCTCACAGATGCCCATGGTTAGCCAGTGTGGCTGTAATAGATGTACAATAGAGAAGATATATTCCTTCCCAATAGTTAATTTTGCTCATAATTTCTACAAATTCAATCTTATGACCTTCTGATGTCCTGATGATAGGGCACATTTTTCTGCGACCCTTTATTGCATTGATCTTCATTTTTGTTTGAGTTTGTATCCTCGGTTATAAAAGGACCTCATTACTAGAATATCATTAACACTATCTCAAATGTTCTCTGAAGAAGGAAGGTAAGGGGGCTTTTAAGGGCTTGCCGTCCAAGAAATACTGATGGAAAGATTTCAAAAGTATTTTCTAAATTAGAATCGGCAAGGAAAAAAAACTTTCATACCTACAGTGTCTAGGGAACTTTCTAGCAGGAAAAGTAGTGTTTTGGCATGCTGATTGACAGGGAAAAGAGAAACACTGTTCTTCCCACTTACTATAGGAATCAGTAAAGCTATTATCTTATGACTTCCCAACCTGAAGGTTACAATTTAGAACATAATCTTGCTTCAGAGCAAAAGCAGCCACATGTAGTTATTTTTCCCCCTGGCATTTAGAATTTAATCTGAAATAAGCCTAAATTTATCCAACCATAACTAAGACTTGTGCAGGAAGTAAAATTTGGGTTGTGGCCACAGCCAGATTTGGACGAATGCAATGCCATCATTCAGCTTGACAGTGTGGACAACACTGGCCATCAGTCAGTTGTTATCTGGATAGAGCTGGCCAATTAAAAAAACAGAAAGAAAAAAAATTATATATCTTAATGTTATACAAATTATAACATTAAGAGGATGTTTGATAAAATTTATTTAGCACCTCAAAGTAATTTCAAAAGATAAAAATGCTTAAACGTATTGACAAACTCATGGGTGGTATAGAGGTTTATAAGGGGATTTATAAAGTGTGCATTGAAACACTACATGTTTACTCTGTTATATCCCTGTTTAAAATCAATAAAATATTGTTGAAAGAAAAAAAAGACAAACTCTACATATATTCACAACTATTTGAAAAAATACCTGCAATAAATGTGTTGCACAGCCTTTTGCAATTGGATAACCGAACATTTCCATTATGCAATTAATTGTGAAGCTCTACTGTATATCTAAAAAAAAAAAAAAAACCTTAGATTTGCGCATACAAATGAGAAACATTGAGGTAATTGCACATGTTTATTTGATTGCAATTTAGTAGTGATAGTTCTATTTACAGCACAAGTCAAAAGTTTGGACACAAGTTTGGATTTAGTTCCTACTGTATATTCTAGAACAACACTAAATATTTCAAAACTATGAAAGAACACATAGGGCATTAGGTAATTAAGTAACAACCCATCAAGCACCATGAAGAAACTTTCTCTAATGAAGACCATCCCAGGAAAGAAAGACCAAAACTTCCTTCTGCTGCACAGGAGAGATTCATTAAAAAGTTACCAACCTCAAAAATCACTAATTACCAGCACCTCAGATTAGAGGCATTATGAAGGCTTTACAGAACATAAGTAGCAGACACATATCAATATCAACTGTTCAAAGGAGATTATTGCATATTTTATATGCCTTAAGCAAAAAGCAAATAAACCTGAAAATATCATGGAATTGAAAGGTGTGTCAAAACTTTTGCCTGGTAGTGTACCTTGATGCCAATGTTCTGCAAATCAGTCTAAATGTCAAACCTATCATAGTGCCAACAGGATGTTCTTCATAACAAAAGCCATGCACTGAATACCTGATGCTAATAACATGTACAGTACGCCCCCTTGCTGATGGCTGCAGAAGATTGGTCATACTTCTATAAATACAAAACGAGCATATCTGAGCTTGTCAGGTAACTGCTAGCCGCCTGTTCAGTAAAGAAAACCTGCTGTTCACATTCACACTTCTGTTCATTCCACTCTCTTCTTTCATCCTTGATTCTGCAGCCAAGAAGTCATGCCAAAATCCTGACAAACAAACCAGACAGAGTTAGGAAGAAGACCCTTTTAGGAGCCCTGAAGTGGCTGCAGTATTTTGCTGGTTTCCTGTTTGAAAGGTGCGTAATACATTGCTCCGGATTGAGGAATGCGACGAAGCGAAGGAAAAAGGAACCATAAACCATAAACTAAACAGTCATCCATCTCGCCATTGCCTTTCATTCAAAAGCACCTAAATATTCCCTTCCATGGAGAAGAAGAGAGATTCTGGATAAGAGAATGACTAATGGGTTTCAATGGGAGGCTTATGTATCCACAGCACACACACAGGCTAGTGTGCAAGAGACAGTCTTTATAGTAGGATGTAGTGAGATAACAGCGCTAATCTCTCACAACCACAAGTGAAAGAGACAATTGGGACTCTTTCTACTTGGTTTCAAGACAAGCCTGTCCCTGAAACACCCAACGTCTTAAAGTTTCTAACTCATGTCCTGAGGAGCTAGAGGCTTTTAGTAAGAATTAATTGCTGAAGAGTAAATTTTTTTTTTTACAATAAATTACAACAGGAAGATGTTAAATTGATATGGATCACTATAGAGTGTTTACTCTATATCAGTTTACTTTACTGAACTTAAAAATCGAATCACACCTTCCATGTCTTCACTGTTTTACCATGCATTTATTCTCATATTAAGGACAGAAATAGCTCAGTCAAATATATTTATAGTGAAAGCTGGGATAGCATCGCTGGATGCATATTAACGAAGAATTTTGTCTCTATTCTCTCAAAACTTTATCGTACAATATTATACAATATTATCTTATGATGTTTAATATAATACACATATTGCAACTATGAATATTGTTATGACATAAAAATGAAAGCTACAGCTGTAATTTATAAGTAGATTGTCAATTCAATTCATTTCAGTTTTTGGGCAGTAAGATTTTGAATTCCATTAAATTATGAATATAACTCGTGTTTATCGTCTGATGTATCTCAAGTAGCTTAATTCCTTAACTACTAATAATATTTATTAAACACAGAAATGCTGATTGATTGTTTAAGTATCATGTCTACAAAATAATACCTTTTTTTCATGCAAATCTTCTGTTCCATACGCCAGTATTTCACCAACTACAGTATGCATAAACTCAACAGAAGAAGAAAAAGCAAGCCTACTTCTGAAAAACAGAAGAAAAAAAACAGCTCTTACCTATCTCCAAGGCAGTTACGCCCATTGATGCCTGTCCCAATCCAGTCTTCCTTTCCCACTTGCCCTCATCTGGGTGGTAGACTTCCACTGATGCAAGCGGACTCTGTTGAGCATCCATGCCGCCCATAACCACCAGCTGGTCCCCCAGTGCCACGGCCGAAGCTCCTGCCCTGGCAGTTGGCAACGGTGGTAGCTGACACCAGCTTTGGCTCTCTAAGTCCAAGACCTCTACAGAGTCCAGAGGCATTCCATTCTCGCTGCAGCCCCCCATCACATAAAGGCGGCCGCCCCACAGCACAGGTGTGCAGTAGACCCGGCATGTTGCCATTGGGGGGAAGACCTCCCATTGCAAAGATTTCACAGGACTTACAGCCATCTCAGGCACTGGCATGGCTTTATGTGGGCACAGAGGCGATGGAACATTACAGGAGCCAGGCAGAAGGGAAACAAGGCAAACAAAATGAGAGATTATAACTATGGGACCAGATGTTGTCTATGGAGCAGCAGCTATTGTTAGGGTGCCAGGGGTTTAGACTTTTATGCCTTTTCTACTCCACAAAAGGCAAGTGACACAAAAAGGCCTTAAATCTCTTTTGATTTTGTATTCATTTTTGTTGCTTTTTCCATCAGATAAACATTTCTATACACATTGCTCCTACACTGATGGAACAGTGGGTCAATTAAAAAAACATACCAGGTAACTGACATACATGTCAGCAATGATGGATAAAGCCTACTTTAAGTTTCAGGTGTAATCCCGTCTAACAGTTCCCATTACTGATCAGTGGTTCTTGGCCTGGCTTGATCCTCGGTAATCCACAACAGTGATTTCTCATGCAGTGCTCATTTCCTCTCCATCACCGCCAAAGAGAAGAAGAAAAGCCCTTGCAAGCAAGCAGCCGCTGGGTAATCGGTCTACTGAGCTAAAAGCTGGCAAAGAGAAAGAGAGAGACAGAATAAAAAAATGACTGACTGTGAGAGAGGAAGAGAGAATAGCTGATAATGTCACTAATTTAAGAGTAGAAGTAGTAGTCCTGAATTACGCTCATTTTGAGTATAGTGGAAGGTACTGCAGGTCCCTGTGGGGCCAAAGTGATTCTTCCTGTGAGACTACGATCCCCAGCCCTGTGTCAAACAAACCCAGTCACCCAAATGATTTGATGGCCAAAGCACTGACATTTACCATTTACTACCTTGACTCAGATAATGAGACTTATTGTGTGTGTGTGCATTTGTGAGCGACATTGTGAGTGGAAAGTGGCAGGCTTCAGTAGTCTGGCCATCTCCATAGGTCAGCCTTTCTACAGGGAATCAGTGTTCAGAGCAGGCACTGCAGAAGCCTAATTGGAACCTGTGCATTTATAATTAGTAATCTTATTAAGATAAGGAGTTTGATTGAAACTGTTGTCTGAGATTGAGGAGGAGAGAGAAAGGGTAGAAGTGCATAATCGGCTGTGAGAACATGAACGGGACATGCGTGGGTGAGGGAGGTAGAATCACTGGGGAATCCTAAGAAGCTTGCTGGAGCGTAGCAGTGAGAAAGGAGTGTGTGTTAAGGTCTATCTGTGCAGTGAACAGATGGAGACTGTCCCCCTTAGAGACAACAGCACTGATGAAGAGGAGATGGAGTAAATGCTAAGGATGTGCTGAGTCAGATCTATCTATGTGTGTGTGTGTGTGTGTTTAATTAAGATGTCACTGATGACAGTGCCCTGCACTATGCTCCAACAGCTCCACTACAGAGACAAGCACATATTCATAATGATTAAGCTAGATCTAGTCACCAGAAAGGGAAATGTATTTATAGCATAATAAAGATGTAATGTGACTTCTGAAGTGCATTTGTCATGCTCATTTACGAACATATCACAATTATTTAGCACTACAAGTGGGTCAATTAAAGTCAAAAGTTAGTTTAGCGGAAGAAAGAACACTTGAAATGTAAAAGATCAGTTACCCAGAGCAAATAGCTTCCTTCACTTTATCTGCAGACATTACTCCACTGAAAAGTTCTGAAGCCTTTGTCCCTTCATGATTCCAAGAAAATATTTTCCAGTTGATGTATTATCATCTGACAGGAGTCCGGTAGGATTGGTGGATAAGAATTTGTAGTCGGATTCCGTATGATTTCCTAGAAGTCCAAAGAGAAACAAAAATAAGCACAATACATGAGAGAGAGAAAGGATGAGGAGAGAGAGAGAGCGAGAGAGAGAGAGTCCCACTGGGAGTTTTATCATTCACTAATTAGAAGCCTCAGTGGGTTACTGTATGCAAACAATTCAGCTAACAGTTTAACATTTAGTGTATGTAACACACTTACACTTTACACAATGAGACACTCAAGTGAGCACAGTCACCATTACAAAAAAAAAAAAAAGGAATTGTTTCACCAAGATACAGTCTGCACTACTTGTTCTGGCTGATTTAATTGAGATGTGATCGGAGAGACTAGGCATGACAGAGTAGTTTTGAAAAAAATTCAGTCCATATCTTTGTTGTAAGAACATATTGCATTGATCCTGGGTGTTCTAAAAAAAATCTACTGAAGTACAGTCTTACAGTACAAAACTTATAATCTCTTAAGACAAATTAGGCATTTAGTATGTAACGTTTCAGAAATTTATCTTTATTAACACATTGTTAAACATTCTCCAACACTTCACTTTTTAACCAGCAAAATGATCCAATAGAGTATATAAAACCTTATTATAATCTTTGTAGCTACAAGCAGTCCATTTCACCTCTTTTATATCCTCTGAACGGCTTTTTCATTCCTCAGTTTTAATATCTGTCATCCAGTAATACTCCTCAACCCTTACCCTGTACGTTCTCTGCCATAACTCTTCAAGGTTTAATATACTTCATTAAATCAGAGCATCAAGGCTCTGTCTGTTAGTATCACCTGTTTCAGAATACACCCACATTTAATTTTTAACATCTTTAATTCTCGTACACACTTGTACATAAACTGAAAATTGTACTTTTTCTTCACACATTAACCATGAAGAATGTAATATTTTTCCATTCCACATAACTCGGATCACCATCTCATTCCAAGTAAATTAAAGCATTGTGTGTTGAAATGGGGACATTTCCTCTTTTGTCCTCCTAATGACAGTCATAGACTTAATTTTCTCTCCTATTGATATAGCCTGGAAAACACAATGCCTTCCAAAAGACTGTTTCACTGTTCTGTAATACAGCATACACCGGTCTGCCATAACACTAAAAGCAGGTGAAGTGAATAACATTGATTTTCTCCTTATATACTGTAGACATGTGTCAAGGGCTGGGATATATTACACAGCAAGGGAGCAGTTGGTTCTTGAAGTTGATGTGCTAGAAACAGGAAAAATGGGCAAGCATAAGGTTCTGAGACAAGGGCCACATGGTGATGACTAAAAAGCTGGGTTACAGCATCTGCAAAATGGCAGGCCTTGTTGCAGTGGTTAATACCTATTTAAAAAAAAAAAAAAAGTCCAAGGAAGGACAACTAGTAAATTGATGACAGAGTTGTGTGTCCCCAAGGATCATGGGGAGCAAAAACTAGCCTGTTTGGTCAAAACACACAATAGAGCTAAACCCACAGTGCATCACATCTTGCTGTGTATAGTGCATGTGTCTCACGTACCTGGGCAATAGATGTCTCCACGATGCACTACAGAAAGAAGGCATGCTGGTGAAGACAGTGTGATGCTCTGAGCAATGTTCTATTGTACTACATCTACCAAAAACCATGCAGACCAAGTATTCCATGATGGCGTGGCCTCTTTCAGCAGGATAATGCCCCGTCTTCACTTTAAAATCATGTAGAAATGGTTTAAGACATGTCAAAAAGCTCAAGGTCATGACATCGCCCTCAGTTCCGTGAATGCCCCGATTTTCAACTTACTAAGATACTTTGAGAGGTTTTGTAGAGTCCATGCCTTGAGGTTTCAGAGTTGTTTTGGTGACACAGGAATGATCTATACAATATTGGAGAAGTGTTATGGCTGATTGGTTTATCTACAGTAGTTTGGCAATGACAACAATATGTAGATGAACTGTTTGGTGAAGAAAGTTAAGATAAAAGCACATGTGAGCCTGAAATGACAATAAAAGAACATGAACGGTCCTTGGTGATCCGCCATGTTACAGATTATTCTAATTATATCTGTATGTTCCACCTGTCTTATTCCTTATCTTACTCTTATCCCCATTTCTGTTACACCTGCCTGTCTCTCCTGTGTTTATAATTAAAAAATTAAATAAAAGGAAAAATATTGTTCCTGTCCAAACAGAATTTCTAAAGCTCAGACTCCCCGTAGAGTTTTTACAGAGTGTCACCATAATCAACAATGATAGCCTCAATATGACAGGTTTGAGACACACACACACACACACAAAGCCCTGAGAAAAATGCCAGAGGCCACGGGAGTGTGTATGAAAGTGAGTGAGAGAGATAAAGATGAATGGAAGGTAGCCATCTAAATTGCTACTTTGTAACATAGAGCTTAAAAAAAAATCCTACAACACAGAAACATTTGATAGTTTCTGAAATTAAAGTTTCGAAAAAAAGAAACACTATATTTAAGACAAAGTTTAGTTGAAGAGAGAAAGGAGATGAGATGTGATTGCTAGTTTTGCTATTACTTGATTAGTGATAGCACAAATTACAATTGAGTACATACCTTTGGCGTATATCTATTTTAGTTTATCTATTTGTTTTTCTTTTTACTATTCCTAATTTGGGGGTCACCACAGCAGATCATTGCATATTTGTTTTGGCACAGGTTTTATGTTACAGTAGTTTCCCTCCCTGATACAACGTTTTCCATTTATTTGGGCTTGGAACTGACATTATATGACCTATGGCTGAGATTGGGTCCCTGACCAGGGATCAAACCTGAGCCACAGTGGTGAGAGCACCACATGCTAGCCACTAGTCCACAAGAAAACTGGAACTCCTGACTTAATAATCACTTTATCAACATGATAAATTAGAATTTCAGCAGAATGCTTATCCAAGATCCAAGAGAAACTATGCAATGCTTACTGGCTGCAAAAAAATCAAAGCAGCAGCAAATAGCCCTACTGTATCTATTATGTTTTTAAAAAGAAATTAATAAACCACTTCTTATTTATACAGTAAATGCTGCACATGAGCTTGGCAGAGACTCTCATTCTGCCACCCCCTTTCTCCCTGTAGTGTAAGTACAATGAGACAGCAAGAACAATGAGTAGACCACTGTCTTCAAGCCATCATTCTCTGTCTGGACTCCATACCAAACAGACTGGTAAATCTTTATCATCTGGACCTTCCTAATCCATCTAAATGCAGCTTTGGGGTACCTGTACATATCCTCTCCTGCTGGCAAGTTCAGTTTATAATCGTGATGCTTGCTGTCATCTATAATTCATCTCCTCTAGCTTATGCTACACTCTCCGCTCTGGAGAGTAAAATTCTCTAGAGAGTGAAATTCTCTGCTGTGTAAAATTCACTTCAGTAGGGCTATTCATGATCTGGATTTCATGTAAAATCAAAGTGTGATATCATATGATAAAGAAACAAACGTGTAGCCAAATCTGATATATGTGCATTTTGGCTGAATTTTGAGAGGCAGGTGCAAAAAGAAATGCCATCACAAATTTGATTAGAGTGGTATATCCATATACAATATTTTAAACAACAAACAATAATAGAAAACCCCCAAGCATCCCAACCAATAAGTATCGAAAAGCCAATTCCGACGTTCTACTATATCATTGGAATACATTCTATTATATAATTGCTATGGTTTTAAAATCGCAGCTTGCCATGGCTGTGATGTCATAATCGCTAAAGGCACAAATAAGGTTAAATGTGGTGAAGTTAGATAAAGGCATAGAAAATAATTCTTTTCATTTAAGGCCATAAATGATTTCTAAGTGATCCTTAAGATGAGTCTATGTATCAGTGGCGGCTGCTCTAAGACTACAAGGGAAGCTCCGCTTCCTCTACTATGTCAGAAAATAAATGCTCATAT
>JAQMYL010000015.1:12318404-12331379 GCA_030014365.1 Clarias pachynema | reverse complement strand
AAATTTTTATTTGAGGGGGCAAGACATTTATTTGAGGGGGCGCTGCCCCCTCTTGCCCCCCCGTAGAACCGGCCCTGCACTGGATTGCCCCCCCCCCTTAATAAGTATTATTATTAAGTATAATAATACTTATTAATATAATAAGTATATTATATATTTGTAAAAATAAGTTATTTTTCACTGTCTGTGAAGTGGATGTCAAGTGATTTTTACTCAAAAATGCAGGGGGAGGTTCAAGGCAAAATTAACTTAGTAAATACAGTAAGCTAGCTATTAGCATGCTCAAGGTAGAAAGACTCATGTTGTGCTTCATTATACATACTATATGACATCTGTTCTAAAATCAACACTTGAAGCTAATCTGGGGTGAAATATTTCCCATATTCATACCTAAGGTAAATGAATCACTCAGACAGAGACCAAGGCTTCACAATGTGATAGCACATTTTTTTTATGTTTGCTGATGAAAGAAGGAGCCATAATAAATGCAGACATTTTAAAAATGTAATTTAGTGACTTTTGCTAGAACTTGAACATAATTAAATAAGTTGCTTACAAACTTTAGATTGCTTTCAACTGTCATTATGGTAATGGAGAATTTTAAGAAAATGGTGAAATTAAAATTTTTATGAATGAAAGATTTATTTCAGATGTACACTTTGCAAATAGGAATGGAGCATGTTTCTCTTTTTAGACAGACTTTTTAGCTAGCATTAGGGCGCTGCAAAGAGTTGCACTATAGTTGCATCTGAGTTGCACTATACTGTATATGATTGCAATCTTGAGCCAACACGCAATGCACTGACAGTTCATAACCTGTAGTTTTAAATAGTGTTTACCTGGAAGAGACCACTTTCACCAGGATAGAAATGTTACATTACAGGACAAAAGCGACTGGCCAAAAAAGGTATTGATTTGCAGTGAAGCTTCTCTCAAAGGGGAAAAGTGGATGCCAGGCATACAACTTGCATTTACATTTACTGTAAATTTACATTTAGGAATTTGGTAGACGGCCTTATCCAGAGTGACTTACAAAAGTGCTTACGTTTCCGGCACTGGATAGATTGGATAGAATTTAAAACTATTCCACCAATTTTTCATTTAACTTAATTTAACCCCATCACATACAGTATATGACTGCATACTGTATAATTAGCACAACAAAGTTAACCTTTTGAAACTCAAATTCATTTATTCATTTAATAAATTCATTTATTCATTCATTCATTTCACCTCAGCAATCATGTTATCTCGGTCAGGGTTGTAGCCTTAGCCATTTCAGCCTTAGAAATAGTTCCTAATTATAGTGGAATCCATTTGGAGTGGGACGATAACCACTTCAGGTTAGGTTGATCCTGATCTAGGTTAATGTATGTGTATAAAAAAAGAAACAAAAAATCTATAAGGGCTAATTCAGTTTAAAGCTAATTCAGTTTAAGTTGACATTAAGTTTTACCTACAAGACTTGATACACTTGGTTTATCCATTTTGTTCATCCAACCATCTATTGTCTATATCTCTGATTATGTGTAGGGTCACAGGGGTCTTTAAGCCTGTCTCAGGCATAAAGCAGGGGCACACTCTGAATGGGGTGCCAACCTGAAGCATGGAACACGCACACACAGATACCCACACACCCAATCACACACTAAGGGCAAATTGGAAAAACCAAGCAACCAAAACCACAGTACCTGGAGATAACTGACCAAGGATGTGGGGAGCATGAAAATTCCACACACAATGGACCGGAGGTGAGATTTGAACCCCCAACCCTGGAGGTATGAGGCGACTGTGCTAAACCACTGATGTTGCTATTCTACCATGCTGAAATAATTTGTTTATTGGAACCAAGAAATAAAGGTATGACCAGAAATGTGCTACCAAAACATATTCCCAGAAGCATCAAGACTTTACTTGCCAATTACTTCTAATCTCAGGTTTGCCCAGCGCAGTTGCAGTTGTGTTTTAATACATACACTCACAAGGTTATACAATATCAAGTAATAAGAACAACAGGGAAACAATCAGATTTGCAGACATTTTAATGAGGGTAAGAAGAATGGCAATCACTATTCCTGGAAATTGAGCATGAACATAAACCTTCTTATTTGTCCTCAAGTCATTAGGCAGAAACAGAAGCAAAACACATTTTTCTATGCTGTAAGCAAGATTGCATGAGCTCCAACTGCAAGCTAATTATGCCACAGTATCTCATTTAGACTGTAATGAGGAAGCTCAAATTGCTGCAGCAGGCCATCATCAGGAAAAGTACACAGGCTTTGGGAGAAAGGAATTCACCAGACCTTCATGAAACTTGGAGGGTGGGTGGAGTGGTGAAAATTAACTGCTAGAAAATGATACAAATATATTGTTATACAAGGTGAAGTCCATGTCTGAGGTGAAACACATTATTTGTTTTTATTACTTCTAGGCTGTCTCAAGTCATTTCTATTACCATAGAGATTGAGGTGGAAAAAGAAGGAAAGAATACACAACTGATTTGGGGTCTTAATTTCTAGCTAAATCTTTTTGTAATGCATGACAAGTTAATGCATTTTTGCACACTGCACAGTAATGGACAGATAACACATTTACGTGCATTATTCACATATCAGGGCCGAAATAACTTTAAATGGACATTACTCATCTGTACACACAGTTGCACATACCCCGGACATTCATGGACATTGTACATTTGCACATTCATGCACATTTGCACTTTTGCACATTGCAGATTATGGACATTTATGGACCATGGACATCTACACACACATGCACAGTTGCACACTTCCTGGACATTTCCATTTATTTCCATTTAAATTCATCTTTATATTTTTTTCTCACTGTATAGATACGTTTTTTTTTTTTTATATATATATTTCTTATATATTTTTAAAAATATATTTTATATTTTGTTCTATTTATTTCTTGTTAATTGTTTTACATTTTTAAGGTCACGGGCGGTCATTTAAGCATTTCACTGCATATCGTACTGTGTATGACTGTGTACAGTATGTGACAAATAAAATTATTTTTATTTATTTATTTATTTATTTTAAATAATGATGAGGGTTCTCAAACATTTTCAACTGCCAAATATAATTCACAGTGCACTTCAATATGGATTTGTTTGAATGATTTTAATGAATGTAACAATATTTTGTCTTGAATGCTCTCGATTTGTAAACAATCCTTTTTCACTGTAGAAAGGTTAATTTTAAGTTGTTGTGAGATGGCCTTATAACCCTTTCCAGATTGAAGAGCAGTGAAGTTTGCTTGTCGGGGGTTGTGGCTGATGTCCTTACTTCTTGGCATAATGGAGACATACGCTTGCTTCAAAGTGATCCAGAACCACATAGTGCCAAATGTTTGTTTTTACAGAGGTAATCACACTTCTTGAATGATTAAATAATCTTGTGCATTTCATTAGTAACACCTAATTGCTCTCTAAATGGTTGTGGAAATTGGGCATACCTGTTTTTTCCTCACCTGTGTTCTGAATGGTGGTTTATTTATGGGATATTAAATGGTAGCAGCAGTGAGTAAGTAAGTTAGTTGTGAAATGGGTCCTCCATGGATCATCCATAGACTTGTTGGTCAGTCACATCCCACAGATGCTTTATCAGATTTAAATCTGGGGAACTTGAAGCCCAAGTCAATGCCTTGAAGTCTATATCACATTCCTTCAACTATTTCTGAACAGTTTGGTGCAGCAGGATGCAGAATTATCCAGTTGAAAGAGAATAAGGTTACCATGAAGAGATGTGCTTAGTCAGTATCAGTGCTCAGAAAGGTGATGCATTTCAAAGTTACATTCACTTATATGCCAGAATACAAGACGTCATAGTAAAACATTGTGTAGTGCCTTACACAACATCTGCACTCTTCTTCCATCACTTCATAGTCCAATTCTAATATTTATGTGTCTTCTGTCGGCTCTTTCAATGGTGGACAAGGTTCAGCATGGATACTCTGACCAGTCTGCAGATACACAACCCCATACACAGCAATATGTGTTCTGCTGCCTGCCACTTGTCTATCATAGCCAGTATTCAGTTTCAGTTATTATAACAGATCATGAGAGACAGACTAGCCTTTGCTTCCCATGAGCATCACTGAGCCTTGGGTACCAATGACCCTGGTTTACTGGTTTACTAGTTGTCCTTCCATGGACCACTTTTAAATGCACACACTCTTGTGAGAAAACAAAGAAATAAAGGATACTAAGAGAAATAAGATTTTATTTATTGTATTTCACTGCTGAATGACTGTACATGCAGTGACCATTCTATCATTTCTATTTTAGAAAATCTAACATGATACACACGTTGGGGGAGTTTAATCTTTTAGTTAATGACTTCATTAGTCATAATATATTTCACATATAATGACATGGTCCTTGGTGACTTTGTTTTATTTTTATAAAGAGTTTGGATGAACTATTTATTTGTACAGTACATTTGCTGGCAGCTGCAAGGGTGATGAACTGACAAACCGCTCATTAACCTCTTAACTAGTCCTTTGGACATTAAAGACTGCCTTGTTATAATTATATATTTATTTAATTTTTGTTTTATGTTTAAAGGCATCAATCCTTAGAACACTTTTCTCCCTTTACATCAAAAGCATGATTACATTATGTTTACATCATTAGAGCATTTTACTTGGATGTAGTTAAGCTTTATCAACATATCAAATTTTTCACAGCAAATTCATCCTAGGTATCTAATCTATGTCTTCAGTAACAACTTATGATTATTGCTGTAATGATTCTTTCTCCAAACCAAGTTCAGCATGAATGGTGTGTAAAATACTGGCTGAAACACTAAATATCAAAATGACCACTAGAGGGCATACGTCACTTAATAAAGTCTTACTATCAACCTAACAATAAATAACAAGGTATAAAACATAATGCATGCATGCATTCTACAACATTGGGCTTGGGTATTTAGTTTTTTATGTTCTTATCTATTGTATGTTCAATTACTGCAGGAATTTCCGTCTACTTTTTACTGACCTTTTTGTTTCTCCAAAATAAACATCTAGGCAGCACCATGGTTTAGGAGTTTTCACTCTCACCTTGCACCTCCAAGGTTCGGGTTTGATTCCTGCCTTGGGTCTGTGTGTGTGGAGTTTTTATGTTATAGTTTAAACATAAAAACTCCAGGTGCTCTGGTTTCCTCCCGCAGGCCAAAGACATGCAGATTAGGTTAATGGCATTTCCAAATTGCCCATCCAGTGTGTGAATAAGCAAGAAAGTGTGTGTATGTTTATGTGCCCTACGTTGGATTGACACCCAGTCCAAGGTGTACCCCGCCTCATGCCCCAAGTTCTCTTGGATATGCTCCAGGTCCCCATGACCCTCTATACAGGGTGTATGGATGTATCCTGTGGCAGGTGTGGCGGACATTTAAAATGGTTCGAATAAATACTAACCACAATTAATACACATTTATTTAACTTATTGTAAACTGATTCAAAGTCAAAGGAACAATAATTGACAAAAGGACTTTACATCATATTGGAGTATATGCAAAAGTAAAGTGATGCTTTTTACAGTACATGTATCTGTCACAATAATAGCACTTTGTTATTATATATCTTGAACATACAGTATATAATGGTGACAATATGCATCAGGTATCATTGCCCTCTCACTGGGTCCTTAATTTATTACAAAACCGACACTAATACCACAAACAATAACATACTGTACTGTATATAATAGGAATATTTTATTGGAGGCGGGGCATATACCCTGTTTAACTCTGGTTTTGCTTCCATTCATTCCAGTTCTTATACTTTTGGATATCAGCATCAAAATTGGCGATTATAAATCAATTCCCCAGCTTGACATTAATTTAGAAACTTCTGTGACCTTTGAACAAACACTGAATAAAAATTAGATTGATATTAATTTAAAAAGAATTGCTGCACATGCCATGCATTTTCAGAATAAACCATTAGTCACACATCAGTGCAATAAAAATGTAAAACTAAATTTAAAAAAGGCTTCAAAATAACATTAGGAGCAGCTCTAGCTCTGTGCCAGTGGCTCATAGTGAAGTGCAATCAATGTAAGACTGATGCACTGTGACAGTAAAATAGAACCTCAGGCTAACATGACCAACACTCACACAACAGCTGCCAGCTTTTCAGGAGCAAGAGAAAAATGGGTAGGATATATATAGTGTAATATACATTATAGTGACAATTCTTTACTTATCATGTGACAAAATCTGTTAGGTTAGTACGTCTTAAAAAGACATGATAACGTATTAAACCTCAGGAAGTGTTCTTTAGGAAAATGAGGCAGAGATGGAAGTAGAGCGAGTATGTAGATTCTAAGTGAAATGGATGTAAAGAAAAACAATGCCAGAAGTGATTAAAAGCAAATGCAGAGAGAGAGAGAGAGAAAGAGAGAGAGAGATTACTTGGATTCAGCAGGAGGGAAACAAAGCTGGGTTCAGAGATTGGTACATGTTTTACTGCTTTGGGTTTTTATTTAGAAGATGGATATGTGTCGCATATGGAACAGAAGCTAAAAAGGACCACTCTCATTTTTTAACAACAAATAATCAATGGAGCAACCAAAACGAGACTTTTTGAACCTCAGTTTGACTGTATTTTGTGAGTACTGCTAAGTATATTATATAAGTATTCTAGTGGATACTGTATTTTGTACTGTGCATACTTGGATTGCTATTTGTAAATACTGCAATCTGTGACAGACATGGATTATAATAAAATGTCCATCTAAGATGCTAAGTTCTTTATTCTTCTATTGGTCTGTGGAAGAAGAATGGCCTCAACAACTTTGTTAGTTCTGACTGCTATCTGGTTCCACTTGTCAGACGCTAACTGTCCTCCAGGATGCCTGTGTACCTCGGACATTGTAAACTGTGGATCTCTGGGTATGGAGAAATTTCCCACTGTATTACCTTCCACCACTTCCATCCTGGACCTCAGTCATAATCGGCTCACATGGCTGGCACCAGGAACCTTGCATGGACTTACCAGGCTGAAGGTTTTGTGCATCTCGCATAACCAAATCTCTCTGCTCAGCCCTACAGCCTTTCACAACACCAGCACGGTACACCACCTTGATCTCTCGTCCAACAGACTGCAGATGGTGGGGAGACACCCTTTTCAAGACTTGCTGGGGTTGGAAGAACTACTACTCTATAACAACCGCATCAGCCATGTGGAGAGCAATGCTCTCATGGGACTGAGCAACCTAAAGAAGGTTTACCTAAGCCTCAATCAGATTACTGAATTCCCCTTTTTCTCCTTCCGCAAGCACAGCCATCCTAAGCTGGTCACTCTGGATCTCTCTTCTAAACGTATTTCACAACTGCCTCTGGATGATATTGTTCTGTTGCCTGTGACTGTACAGAGAGGCTTGTTCATTTATAATAACAGCTTAATATGTGATTGTTCAACATATCGTATGTTTTGGCATTGGGAGAAGGAGGGTTATGAAGCTGTCAGACATTTTAAGGACGAATATTCATGCCGGATGTTAGGGGAACCACTTATCTCCATCAAATTCCTCTACAGCCCTCACTTCTTTGATAACTGTACTATTGAAAAGATGATTTCATTGATCTCCCCCAAGGCTGAGATGATAGTCTACGAGGGGGAACAGGTCAGACTAGATTGTACTGCCACACTCAGTAATGTGGTTCTCTCTTACACTTGGATTATACCTCATCAAGAAAACATGACTTATTTGATTAAAAATGGTACCCTGCGGCTAAACAAAGATGGCAGTCTGGAGATCTTATCCGTCCAGTCAAGGGACTCAGGGATCTACCGATGCCTCGCTGTGGACACAGTCAGGATGAATAACGAAACCCGTGAGGTGAACCTAACTGTAAATGCTCACTTTTTGCAAACTGAACCTTTCAGCACAGGATACACAACTCTGCTGAGCTGCGCCATCACTCTCTTTCTCATACTCGGGTATCTTTATTTAACCCCTTGTCGCTGTGGCTGGTGCAGAGCCCCACCAACCTCACCAACAACCCTTAGCTTTGGAGAGGACCTCCAGTCTCTGTCATTCATGATCAAGGTTTCACCAGCTGTGAGCATCAATCTGATGGATAAGTCTGACCCTGACAAGCATTTGGTCTTCCTTGAGCCACTTGTGGAGGAAACAAATGGGAACCTTACAGCAGATTTTAAACCTGACTAAAAGAATTTGGGGTCAGGTGTAGGACACAGCTACAGGCACAGACATTTTACAGGTTTTGTGTACAGTATACTTTTGGAAATGTCTAATTAATCTTAGGTATGCAAATCATGATGTGAAAAAAATGGTTTCTGTTTTTAGGCTGTATTTACATATCCCAAAAATAGTTCACCATGATAAATCAGCTCTGTTTATTTTTTATTGCTATTATGTCTATGAATGTGGAAAAGGACAAATGAAATATTATTACTTTGTGTACTGCTTCTCTAGCTCCAAAACACCTTTCCTGGTATGAATTTTCATTACAAACATCTATCTTGCTATGAAAGTGTCAAACTGTGTGAAGCAGTGGGAGATATATTGATGAAGGTTTTAATGAAATAATCTTTGAGTGGCACATGGCAGTGTAGGAGTGAATTTATACCACCAGGGATAATCCTCTCAATTGCATGCTTTGAAAATTGTATAGGATCGCACCAGCATGGGCCCTTGCCTCTAGCACTGCAGTTAAATTGGGGCCTGGCGTGGGATGAAGTTGTTCATGCTTATATCTTGTCATTTAATGGTGAATCCAATAAGAATGTTAGGGTAAAATTATTCTAAATTACTCTAGAAACCTTTTTCTTTCTTCTTACCTCAATTGTCAGATGATTTAACCTATTCATATGACATTTAAGATCTTAAGGACCTTAAAAAAAAAGTATTTTCTCCCCCACAAACTGGATATGAAAGATTAGCAGATTGCAGCAACACATCTGCGCAAGCTGATCATGTGCAAAACCATAGCCAGCTTCTGGCTATTTT
This sequence comes from Clarias pachynema, assembly GCA_030014365.1. NCBI lineage: Eukaryota > Metazoa > Chordata > Actinopteri > Siluriformes > Clariidae > Clarias > Clarias pachynema. Next base: position 12,322,378 of record JAQMYL010000015.1, on the reverse strand, counting down.
AGAATGTGAATACGCTATAGCACGAGATTAAAATATTTCTGTTCCTCCTACACCACAGTGACAAAATGCATGAAAAACAAACTGAAAGAGAAGCCCACACATAAATCCTTTTAATTCTTCATATAATGTTCCTCTTTTTTATTATTTTTATTTTTTATCTTGCCCCAGTAAAGATAGTCAAGTTTTTAGGACAGTTAAGGTCAGCTGCATTAGGATACCATTAATAAAGGTAAAGCCGTTTAGATTCACTGATTGAGGCAGATTAGTCATGTTTCACCTATTCCTTTTTGGACAGTTTCCTAGCTTAAGTTATGCTCCTTGACAACATTTTTGAGTGGCTTTAATGTTAGAATTTTGGGGTTTTACTTACTGAGTTATGTTTAGGACGGTCATCAATCGGATTATTTGCTGCTGGCTTATCTTATCAGATTTATGCATAAAAGCCGCCATGGAACCAATGACTTCAAAGCTTACATTTGGCAAGTGTGCAGAGACAAAGCTCTACTTAGTTACATAAATGGTTTTGCTCATAGACCCCTTCTTACACACACACACACACACACACACACACACACAGTTCATGTGTTGCAGAGATGATCAGATTTGCTGAACAGGGACCTGAACAGGTTGGGATTTACCAGATTACTCCCAGGATAAAGCCGGTGTTTGACAATTTTCAACCTTTTTTGCCTTAACCTCTAACCTTTCTCCCACATGTCACCAAATGAAAGTGCAGAAAAGTTGAGCTGGGCACCCACTCGTATGTAAATCATGCAAACATAAGAGAAGTTGTAGCATGCAATGTTGTGGTTCAGTAGTAGAAAAAAACACTGTGCGATTGCAGAAAACTTTCAAAACAGTCTATTGTTACCCTGTATGATACAAATAAAACCATATAACAATAAATGTCTTCCATGTCAGATTATACAATGACTATTACAATAGACCTACAATTAAATACATTTAAAAATTTACTATGTTCTGCTTATATTGGTGATGCTACATTTAAAGTTAAATCAACTTAAAGTTAACTTACAATTTTGCATAAATGAATGATGTTCCATCATGCACAATTAAGGAGTCTGTCTGCTCTAGCATTTTTGTATCTTCGTAGCACTTTCTAGAATCATTCTGTTTGCCCTTATAGTCTTGGGATGAAGCTAAGCATAAGATGGAGATTCCCTAAACTTAGCCTGGCTCAACACAGTTGGTGGGGATCCCACTTTGTGGCCAAAACTCAATAAGAAGAAACGTGATTATGTTCACTTTAGCAACATTTAGCAAAATCTGCTTGACAACAGTAAAGGTGACAGACCCAAATGAATCACTGCTCTTGTGGGCAAGGAGCTCGTTCACTACATCGACATAGCAACTCTCAACTGCTCTATGCAAGAATGGAATTGAATTTCTCTCTTGTCTATATGCGGAACGATTGTAGCCCATAATTTGCCAAACCATCTGATGAGGCACTTGGAACAAGGCCATCTCCTAGAGAGCCAGTGCAGCTTCCATGCAGGTCAAATAACCACTGACTTGGAACAGCGGTTCCAAGAGAAGATTCAAGATTCAAGGTACATAAAATAACATCAAGATCTGAATCCAATCAGTATCGACCTCACAAAGAGTTTTGAATTTGTCAGTCATGATGGGCTATGGTAAAGAATGGAAATGTTTGGCTGCCAAAAGAAGTTCACTGCCATAGTCTGCTTATTATGGCCTATGTACTTGACAACGGCAAAGTATCTGGAGCCTTCAAAGTAACCAGTGGCATGAAGGCTATGTCCTTGCCCCAATAATCTCCAGCATAATGTTCACAACAATGCTGACTGACACTTTCAGAGACACAAACCCTGGTATCCATGTAAGGTCACCATGGCGAGCTCTTCTGCTCAAGGTGACTGCAAGCAGTTAAGAAGGTGAAGGAGGCAGTCATCAGAGCTTTTCTCTTCGCTGATGACTGCACCATTAATGTCCATCTAGAGCACAAAATGCAAGGTCAAATTCTCTTCAGCCTGTGATAATTGTTTACTGATCAGTATAAGGAATACTTTTGTGTTGGCCCAACCTGCCCCTGGCACCCCATACCATATAACAGTAAAAGGCTTGAAACTGCAGTTTGTAGAGAACTTCATCTATCATCTACACTGACACCAACAAACTTTTCAAGGCAAGCAGTGCATTTGGGAGGCTCAGAGAGAATGTCTGACAAGCAGCATCAGTCTAGTCACCAAACTGAAGGGTCACTTGTGCAGTTGTCATCGCCACCCTGTTGCATGCATCCACGTTTTTGGACTACAGGAGCTATGAAGCATGATTAAACTATTTCTGTCTCTGATGTCTCCATAACCTCCTTTGTATCAGATGGTATGATAAAATTGAGAAGCCTAAATGTTCCTCAATAAATACAGATACCTGGGAGTCCCCTGCTGCCAACTGTCCTGCCTGGCAAACCTCTGTATCTTTTCTTTACTACTTAAACTGGGGCCTCCTGTCCTGTCCTGAAGAGACTACTGAAAAGACTGAAATAATCTTTTCTTTCCCAACGGATCCAATTCCTTCTACAATGCTTCAGACAATCTCACAAGACCTCCTCCACTTCATGCAACTGAGGTCCTAGTTCAGTCCCTTGTCATTTCAAAACTAGACTACTGGAACTTGCTCTTGGCAGCAACATTGCAACTGAGCCAGAATACAGATGTATGACTTCCTTTCAAACTTTAGTTCTCCCACACCATTCCATTGCCAGAATTTCTCCACTGGCTTGTTGTAGCTGTCTGCATCAGATTTACAATACTTATGCTTGCCTACAAAGCCAAAAATGGACCAGGTTACACTTACCTCAAAGCACTTTCCCCAAAAACCAGACCCCCCACTTCATCATGCTCCCTTCTAGTACTGCTCGACTGGTCCCACCATTTTTTAGGGTACAAGGAAGGGATGCATTAAGACTTTTTCATTGTTCTGGCACCTAGGTGAAACTTATGTCATGTCAAACAGCTGAGTCACCGGCAGTCATCAAACAATAAATAACTGCTTTTTTGAACTATTTAAAAAAAAAAGTTGTCTGCGTGTTCTGGATAAGGGTGTCTACCAAATGCTATAAACATAAATGTAAAAGTAAGAACTAAAGTTTTAAGGTTTTAGACTGGCCAGGTCGATGACGAGACCTTAACACAATTGAGACTGCTTTCATCTACTGAAAAACAGATGTACAGGAGAAAGTCCAAACAAACTGAAAGAAGCTGGTACAATCCTGGAAAAGAAAGAATGCAACAGTTTGATATATGGGTCAACAGTTTGATGTTATTGAAATCAAGGGATATGCAACCAACTATCACGTGTTATTTACATAACCAACTATTACGTGTGATTATCAGGACATGGGGGGGGGCGGGGGGGATTCTGGTCCATCATCCCATGTGTCCTTTTCATTTCAAACACCATCATCTCTAAAATTTCCCTTGCCGTTACCAATTTTTTCAGAGGGGACTGTCTAATTGGAGCAAGAGTTAGACCAGTTGCAATTTTCTTGGCTGTATTCAAGTTCAGATTTCTTCAAAAGTCAGATAAAGATTTTGCACAATTCAGATGTTTAAGCTAATTGATAGCAGAACCAAACTTTTTTGTAGCTCAATCAGAAGTTTTATTATAAATACCTGTATAGACTTACTCCAGGTTACTGGTCAGGGCTTTTTTTTTGTTGTTGTAGAAACACAATCTGAAAACAAGGAGGATGAATGCTACCACATACTTACTCTGAGACGCAAACTTTTTAAATTGTCATATGCGTTTAGTTAGGGGGACAAAATAAAACGGCTACACAAATGATCAACTGGTGTCACAACAATTGATGCGAGAGTGCAACGTTCTGCCCTGAGGGAGCTGTAATAGGGGATTAGGTGGTTAAGGCATTGGACTACGGTTCGGAAGATCCCAGGTTCAAACCCCACAACCACCAAGTTGCCACTGTTGGG
>JAQMYL010000015.1:12299317-12318166 GCA_030014365.1 Clarias pachynema | reverse complement strand
CCACAACCACCAAGTTGCCACTGTTGGGCCCTTGAGCAAGGCCCTTAACCCTCAACTGCTCAGATGTGTGATGAGATAAAAAAACAAACAAATGTAAGTCGCTCTGGATAAGAGCGTCTGCCAAATGCCTAAATGTAAATGTAAATAACCAGTAACCGGTCAGCAGAAGAGTATAGGCAGGTAAAGAAGCAAATGGGGACCAGCTCTGGGCTAATGCCATTTGTTTTGGAAAGGGCATGTAGGGGTAATAGACAGGGTTTCATATAATTTGAGCCCTTTAGTGATATTATAATAGTACCATCTTTATAGAAGCAAGAGATTTAATGCTGTTTTGACGTTAGATCAGGTTATATTTCGTGTGTTTATTAGCCCTCTGAATGACGTACCCATTATACTTTTTGACAAATTATGTCTCCAGTACATAATAAAAATGAGATTGCCATATGAGCTCTCAAGTACGACAAATAAAATGCGTAATGCTGCTGTGATCCGCTTTCACTCCAGTACAAACATCAACACTTTTTTTTTTTAAACAAATTAGTACCGATTGATTATTTTCGACCAGAAATCCACAGATTTAGTTGAACACATGGAAAAGCCAATATATTGGTAAAATGAAGACACAAACTGTCTCCATGCTTAAGAGACATTTATGAAACAGATCTTGTATTCCAAACCTACAAAAGTTCATGATTAAAAAGAAAATAAAGAAAACAAAAAAACATTTTTGCAGGGCGAAACTTAATTCCAATGCTGCCACTGTCCCAGCTGAGGAAAAGCTGCCCTCTATTGGCCAGAGAGCAAAAGTGTGAGGTTCAAAAAACTGAAAATGAATGATTCTTTGAAAAGCATTAAACATGATTATAAATAAAAGAATCTCAGTGTGATATACTCAACACAATATGTTTATACAACCTTGTTTAATAGGACATTTGTACAACCAAGAATGTAAAAAAACAAAACAAAAAACAAAACAAAAGCAGCTAAAATGAAGAGTGATTCACTTTTTTCTTTTTAAAAAAATATTGTCTGCGTTTTGCCCCTTGTTCACAAACCATTTTGAAAATTAGAACACAAAAAAACATTGAAAGGCAATTACATTTCTTGGCGATATAAATATAGTGGTTTGAACAAGGTTTCAAACAACTTATTAAAGAAGAGCATTTTTGAGTGACATGAACCATGTCACAGTCTGATTTGTTGATCTAATGGTACAAAACCAATTCAATTTCTTTTTTCTTAGTTTTAAATGTGCTCTTCATGTTGAATATATACATTCTGTATGGCAGTAGTCTATAGTTACTGACTGCTCCCAATGTTTTAGTAAGTGTAGTCTGAGTAGTAATCTTTTGGAGGTCCATAGCCCCGGTTACAGTGTGTTCCTCCCCACATTGACCCTCTGCCTGGTCTGGACCTCATGGGCATGGGGGGAGCTCCTCGTCCTCTGAAGCCTCCACGCCTCATGTCCATAAGCCCTGGAATGGGCCCTCGGGGGCCGAACATGCGGTTCCCACTGTGTGAGATCGGCCCATGTGGCCCACCTCGGCAAGCAGGTCGCATGGTTGCCCCAGGACGGGGTAGGAGCCCTCTGGGGTTGCAAGGCATGCCCCCGCCACTCATGCCATGGGCAGGCATCATGCCACCTCTGTGGCTCTCTGTGCAAGAGTTTACTGATGTCCTATTGCCCTGAACCCTGGGCATTACACTACCCGATGTGCTGCACTTCTCAATCCCTCCGACCTCAAACTGCAAGGAGGAAGGCGCAGTGCAAGATGTGCTTCCATCATCCGTATTGTTAACAGTCAATCCTTCACCAGTCCCTAAGCATAATCCTTCACATGAAGCTGCACCTTCATTATTCCCGAATGGTGCCGGGCTTACTCCCGGTACATAGCTGTTCTGTGGCCCTGTTGAGGGTGGCCAGTTATACACGGGTGGCGCAGGGGGCGTAGGTATGGGACCAGGGAATATGGGAGCATCTGGGTAGCTGGGCAAAGTGCAAGGTACAGAGGATGAGGACGATAAAGAGAGGGTAGGAGTTTCCATGGCTTTAGTCTGTGTATCTTGAGAGCCAGGCAAAAATGGCTGACTGTCATTTGCATGAGACTGAGTTTGAGCCTGAGGCAAGGCTGGAGGGCAGGACAGCCCATCTGGATCCATTTCCCCTTTGCTGCAGGAGGTTTGGGACAGGCATGGGGGAGCAGTGTTCGCAGGTGGGTTCACACAAGAAGTGAGATTAGCCTGATCAGCAGGTTGGGACAGGGGAACAGGGTTGGCCAGGGTTACACTCATGCTGTTCACTTGGCAGTACTCCTGTCCTTGAGTGGTTGAGCAAGCAGGTGAGGAATAGGCAGAGCTCATGTGATAGCCAGGAGACCCTGAATAGGGGCTCCACTGTGCCGAGTTGGGGTACAAGTAGCTCTGGTGGGGGTTCACGCCAAAACTAGCCAAGTTGTCTTCCCCCTCAGCCATGGACGTTCCAGTCTGCTTGGAAGCTTTATACTGCGAGATGGCTGCCTTAAGAATGGTGTAATCTACGGGATTTGAGGACAGAGGGTCAGTGCTGTTCGGGTCAGAGATGGGGGGCAGAATGTCCTCACTCACAGGCTGAAGAGGTAGAGCGGTCTGCTTCTCTGCAGCCCTGTCCTGTGCTGGCACGGCTGCTTCCTCATCTGAGTCTAGGGACATGTCTTCCTCGTCCATACATGCGTCCGGCTCTGAATGGAAGAAAGGCAATTTAGAAATGGTCTGTATAATTAAAAAGTTCCAAAGATACAGCCTTATTCTAGATGTACAAAAGAAATAAAAAGGATCGTAAAATAACACAGCAAGTTAGATCTGCTTTAGAAATTAGATCCAAATGTCTCATTAGTCACAAACTCCACACTGTGGACGTCACCTGGAGCCGGGACAACAGGCAGGGCAGAGTCTTCACTTCGAGCCCTGATTATCAGGCTCTCAAAGTCCTTCATGATGTCATTCAAGCTAGCAGTGATGATCCCGTTACTAGAGAACTTGGGCACATCAATGGACTTATCTGTTAAAAAATTAAAAGCTGTTAAAAAAAATTGAAATAAATGAAAATCCCAAATGATGATGTAAATGATTATAGAGAAATAAGCAAGCATGGGGTAAAATACATAGGATTGCAGTCTACAGTATTACTATTCGAGTGTTGGTGCATGCATGTACCTGTGAGGAAGATGATGTGTCGGAGCTGTGTGTGCTGAGCCTGTAACTTCACCAGACAGTCCATATCTGGTGCTTGTCGTGAAGGAGCATCACATTCGTGGTAAGGTAAGAACTCCACCAAGTGCTTCTTTTGATAAGCTGTCAGGAGATTCAGCAGATTCAGAGCTTCGCTGTTCGACCTGTTGGAGTGGAGAAAGAGCATTAGAAGAGTCAACAGTCAAAGAGAGTCAGAGAGCACCGGTGAAGTGAACTTATCAGCATCAAACAAGTATTAGCAAACAAATGAATGCTCTTAAATGTTGTTAGGTCTCTAAATGTTATGACTTAATTTGCAGACAGACAAATAATATACAGTAGAATAACACTGGTGTAGTAATGCAATGTGTTTTGCTGTGTTGAAAGTTCTGACCTGCTGAGCTCCTTCAGCTTTTTCTGAGTCTTACAGTGCACCTTCCACTTCCATGGCATGCTCTGCTCTTCCAATAACTGTAAGAATGCCTGAAGCTTCTCTGCAACGTCAATAAAAAAACATAAAACATAAAGCCACAGACCAGCAAGTGACCTTTGTGACAAGTGAACTCATGCTTCTGATCTTTCTAACACGATGAAAGTCCTGATAGCTATCTTCATCCAGTGTCAAGAGCTTACCTAAAGTGATGAAGTCTGGGTTGAGGATGAGCTCGTCTGATACGATTAGGCCTCCAGACATAAAAAGTTCATTGTAAGTGCGATTTTTCACATCATCTAGGCTGTCCACGCCAGCGAAAGACACCGTAGGCAACTTCTTTAAGGACACCAATCCTGGAATCTGAAAGAGCGTTTTCGAATGGTTTAGAGATAAATGTGTCCTCGATTTGTAAAATGTAGAAAATAAGTAAAGAGAAATGAAAATAAAAGGAACCTTATGAACATGAGAAGCTATGTCTTCATTCTGAATTATAACCATAAACTTCTGCTGACAGCTGCTTTCCAGATATGTGAGAGGATTGCACTCAATGTTGCCAAGGCTTTTCAAGTACCTCTGTGATAAATCAGAACATACAGTACACTCAGAACAGCGGCAAACTAAATCTAAAAAAGCAGAAAAAGTTCGACAGTTGACAATAAGATCCTACCTTAATCTTAGCACAGAGGTCATTTTCCTCTTCATCCCCTTGCTGTATGTAAAACCTAACTGCATTCATCTGCATGATCTCCACCAATGTGCACAGCACATTTGGCTCAATCTGACCAATCACGTCATTCCCAGGTGCACCAGTCTGGGCTGGTTCGGGTGGCACCTCGGGTATCAGTGGGAGACCGGTGCTGACTGCGGGCTTGCATTTGGGACTGTCTGCAACATTTGGTACCATTGGATCTGACTTTTTCTCTGGGTGAGATTTTCTGGTAGGGGACGGCTGTTTCTTGGGGACAGGAGGAAGGGCAGTTGGGGTAGGGGTCGGGGTCGGGGTTGACACAGGTGTTTGTGGCTTGCTGACTGCTTTGTGTGAAGACTCCGGCGATTTATCCTTCGAAGCTGACTGTTTGGAGGACGCGACAGCAGCAGCAGGAGGAGGAGGAACAGTAGGAGGTGCAGTAAGTGCAGCAGAAAGAGGAACAACAGGTGGAAGAGGAGGTGGAGGAGGAGGAAGAGAAGCAGGTTGAACTGCATCACTGGGAGTAACATGGTATTGAGGAGGAGCACATGTGCTAATCATGTGGTTCATCTTTTCACATAGCATGCTGATGCAACCCTGTACTGGCAGAGGTGAGATAAATTTCGAGACATACGGAGAGAAGGTGGACCCTAATCTGCTGGTCGTGTCCCCATGCTGAGGAAGTGCAGGCTGGGAAAGGTAAAATATTTGATGCCTTTCCATCAGGTCCTGAATGCCCGTGCAGAGAGTCTGAAACTCCTGGTCCAAGATTGAGTCTAGTGTTTGGCTGGCTGCTGGTACTGATCTGTCCATCACTGATGTACCTGATGTCCCAGGTTCATCTGTAGGATCCGGAACTGTGACCAGGGAGAAAAAGCAAATACTAAAGATATCACACAAATCGGATCACTTCATATGCAGAATGTCAACTTTGGAGAATAATAAAAATTTGCATTACCGTTTATATGTATTAATGTCAATATAGACAGATTATATTGACTAGTCTTAATATTTATAATCATTTGAGCTATATTTCTAGGCAAGTCCTTTGTTAGGTCACCTTCACATTGCTCATGCATACAAACAATGCAGAATTAATTAAGCATTTCAATAAAGCAGAAGGGTGAGACATACCCATTGAGGCTGCTCTCCACTGTAAGAGGTTATGACTAGGTTCAGGAGGGAGCTGCACCTGTTGCTCGAAGCTGGGTGGTGGACTGCACAAATCCATACTGCTAACACTGCATGCCATTTGATCCTGCACAACACAAACACACACTGAAAAATTCCCACATCTACTTATTACGCAGGCATAATATTCACACCATGCATGTAGTAGGGATGCGCAAACTGTTGACTATAAGAGACATTATGATGTATTTCTGTATAATTTACAGTCATTTATATCTTAATCTTCAAACAAATTTTCTTTACTTTACTGTAATTTGTGATAGAAATGCTAGCCTCTTAATGTGATATAAAATTTATCGGGGGCAAGGTTAGCTTGGTGGTTAAGGACTACTAGTCAGGACTATTTATGCGAGTTTCTATTATGAAGAAATATTTTCAAAAGAATATTTGCTTATGGGATTTTAAAAAAATAATTTTAAAAGACATTTGTACAGTATTGTAAATAAAAAGGTTTTACTGAGTGTGCTGGAGAATGAGTTCTTCTGGTCAATTTTAAGGTGTTTGAGTGGTTTTGTAAATACTACACTAAGTTTCCTACATAAGAATGAGTCCCGTTCCGAGAGCTCATTCATAAGTCCAATTTGTTCGTAAGTCCAACAAACATTGTCCAGGTACTAGGACACACAATAGGCTAAACACAGGATAAAACTAACATGTTTTACACTTGCTTCCAGACATCCTGGAATGCATGCTGAAATGTGTGACAAAGTACACCAGAAATGTGATCTGACTTCTTCCGCGATTGAACATACACGAGTAGGGGACTTACTGTAATGCAGTGTGTGTGCTCAAATAATATCATCAATTGTTACCTCTAGGTAATCCAGCGAGATCTGCTCGTCCTCTGCTGGTCTGGCTTGCGGGTTGTGCTCATAGTGGGCGGGGGGTTCGGCGGGCTCACAAGGCCGGTCGGGTGCCACACTCTCCTGGAGCTGCGTGGGCAGCAAATGATGGCCAGCAGTAGCGGGAGCAGGAGTAGCTGTGCTTTGAGACACATTCTTCAGAGCAGTGATGAATAACTTAAGCAGAGTCTGTGTGTCCTGGATAGGTGTGGTGTGACTAACATGTTCACGCAGGTCCGTGTCACATATCCCCATGCTGTCCATCACCGCCGACATAGATGTGGACCTTTCGCCCTGAGGAACTGCAAAATAAAAGAACACAGTTATAAATCGACAGTGTATCTGGGACAAACAGGTGAAGCACAAGCTGTTCATACTGCCATTTTTGATCTATAGCTCCACCCATAAACACCTCGGGCCTTCCTGCATCGCAGAGACTAACTAGAAGAGTGTTTGTTAAAAACGCTTCCTTTACAGTAACTCTGAGCCTGAAATGTTTTTGCTGTGATGTGATTAGTTTCTAAAATATAGCATTAGGTTACACAAAAAATGAAAAATGAAAAAAGAAAAATGTCTTTAATATTGAGCCGGGTTTACCATATGTAGTGGCAAGAAAAACAAAACTGAAAGTTCACAACAGAATTATGGATTGTTCTTTGTGTGTTTTTTTTTTTTTTAAACTACAAATGCAAAATGCGGCACGGCAGCTATTATTTCTTTTTCAATAAATTCCCTCTTATACATCAGTCTTAACATTAAAGTGCAAAACATAAAGCCCAATACTGTATATATTCCAACTCTGGTCCCTTGGGGCATGACTCCATAAGAAGGGTTCACATACTGTATAGACCTGGAGTTCAACAACCTTGAACTCTTTGCCTGCTAAGCCTGATATGCAGCAGGCTGTGATGCACTGGATATTCTAACTTGGTCGTTGATCACATATTCTTTACAAATATCAGAATTTCAGGATTTTAAGAGTCTATTCCTCTTATCATCCAGAATGTGTGCAGCTACACTGAATATTTGCTCACTATTGTAGCCGGCTTTAGATGGGTGGCCGTTAGATCTGAGCTGATAAGCCTGGGCTGATAAGTCTTGATTTGTGATGCAACATTTTGATGTGAGGATCAGAATTTGGCATAAACACCAGGAAAGCCTGGATTCATCCAGCCTCGTATCATTGGTTCAAGGCCCCTGGTGGTGGATGGTGTGGAGGATATTTTCTTGGCACACTTAGACTCAACTGAGTATTGTTTAAATGCCACAGCCTACCCAAGAACTGTTATTGGCCATGCCTATCCCTCAATGACCACAGGATAACATGGCTGTCACAAAGCAACTGTAAAATCACCTCAAAACTGGCTTCTTGAACATGACAGTGAGTTCATGGTACTCAAATGGCCTCCACAGTCAGCAGATCTCAATCCAGTAGAGCATCTCTGGGTTATGGTGGAACAGGAGATTCGATTGCGCAGCTGACAAATTGATGTGATGTGTATACAGTATATACATATGTACAGTATAAATTTATGTCAATGTGTGTATGCATTCTTACACAAACGAACAAAATCAAAGAAACAGCAGAAATCATAACTATGTTTAATGGTGAAAGTAAGAGCATTTCCACATGCACACCGTGACAAGAACTCACAGGACTGTAACAATGACTAGCCTCAGATAAAAACGATTCTATGACGAGCGCAGAAGCTTCCGTGTGGCGCAATAGAAACGCATTTTCGCAGTGTTACATTATCAAAAATCACACGTTAAAAGCCTTCGATATGAATTTTTCTCCAAAGTTTGTGAGAGAATTAACCTCAAACCCACTTATTACACATGCACATTACACCAGTCTTAGAACACAGCGAGCGCAAATTAGAGTTTTCCTGTCCTGAAGGTACGGTCTTATTCTACAACTCAAATTGTGAAAGAGTGTTGCAGGGAACATGAGGAATTATTTTCACACATGAATAATAAATCACTATTTCTTTTGGCCAGTAAGTGCAGATATAGTTTTACATAACTCCTCGTCTGGGGAATCCTAAAGGTTCTATGTAAAACCTTATGAACAACAGAGGGTTTCTCTATCAAGGCGGATTCCAGGTAGATCCCATTAATAAAGCTAAGAACCCTTAAATATCTAAAGCCTCTTTGACAAATACAGAAGAGTTTTTAAGAACTAAATCTCAAAGCACAAATAAACACTCTTTTGTATTTGGATTGAAGTTACAGAAACTCACCTCTTCCTAGCTCTCCATTGATCACGGCATCTGTCTTTATGTACTTGCTAGCTCCGGCTGAGAGGTCACCCTCAGGCCTCCTCTTGTGCCCGGCCGGCTCCCAGTCGTCACTGCGCTCCTGCATAGCTCCATCCTCCTTGCCCAGTGATCGTTTGTGCAGTTGGATCAGTTTCAGCAGCTTCTCCATCTTGTCTTTGTCATACTCCCCCTGGGGCTTCTGAGCACCACCACCACCATTAGATTGCGCCAGTCCAGTCCTAGTGCTGCCCGAGCCACTCCAGTCAGACACAGGGCTGTATTCATCAACCATGGCAGGACCAGTGTCCTCCACATCCTGCTGCAGGCATGTAATGGCCAGTTTGAAGTTGTCAGGTGCATGGAAATATGTATTCAACGATGAGTCCATGTTCTTGGGCCGTTGTGGTGGGTATAGCCCAGGTCGTTCGTCCAAGCTTAACCTGTACTCGGGTAAAGAGAAAAGCCGTCCTGAGCCATGTTCCCTCAAACTCAGATAGTCCAGAGCCTGCGTTTTCACTGCACTCGCCAGGTCTTTGGGTGGATTGGTGCGCAGTTTATAGAAAGCATGGTGCAGAGCAGGAGCAACGGTCTCTATGTGCTCAGTGTTTGAGTCTCTGGGCTCTAATGGAACTAGAGAGTCCACATGTAGGCCAGCGTGCCTGGACACTTTGGAAGAGAACACGTATGTAAATCAATAGTAATGACAGGCAACAAAATACAAAGCATGTCTCAATTTTAACTATGGAGGCTCATACGTACTTATCCTGCCCGTGAATCTCGGTTCTTGAAAAACAAAAAGTGCTTGTAATCCTCTGTCGCTTCTCCCTCGCTTTTCTAAATTTCAGAAAAAGAAAAGGAGAATGCTATAGTATGGTGTAATAAACAACAACAATAACAACAAGGTGTGTAGAATATGCACCATGAGTGTACCTTTTGAACTGTGCAGGTGTGATGATGAAAGAAGGAGAAGAAAGCCTTTTTCTGCCAGTGGCTTCACAAGAACCTGTATAAAACCATAGAATTATTAAAAAAATTAAAAACCTCTGCCAAGTGTACCACATGTGTACCAACTGTGTGTTATTTGAGTGAATGTGTTTGTGCATTTTTGTGTGCGAGTCGGTGTGTTAACATTTGTGTTGTGTGTTTGTGCATATGTGTGTGTGATGTTAAGGTTATTAACCACTTTTTAGCATACGTTTGAGGCATCGTCACGGCTGACCCATTTGAGATATCAAAAATCCCTCTACAATTTTGCATCTTCAATGTCTTGAGATCACAGGCCCGGTTTGGTGGTGATCGTATAAATTCTCTCGGAAGAATGTATCAAATTCATTGGTGGCATTTTGCAAATGACCCAAAATAACTGACATCCTGTTGAGCACAGCTCATGACATGCAATATGAAAGGTGTTCGGCTCAATGAGCTCTAAATGTATTGTACATGTAATTTTTTTTTAGTTTTTGCGCATATTAAGGCCCCCAAAAAAGCCCTGAATTGGGGAAAAAAAATTATCAAGAGGGCCCTTCACTATCGGACATCAGCACTTTTATAGCAATGACGTAATAACCATGACATCATCGTAAATAAATCACTTACCATTTTTTCCTTCTCCATTTTGTGTAGAAGGCCAGACAGGCTGTTTCCCTGCTTGGTCTTAGCCATGACATCAAACAGGCTGCAGTACATCCCGCATTTCATTACTTCCATAGAAAACAACAAATAATAAAAGTTTATTATTCATTATATTAAAAAAACAGAAGAATTTACATATTTGTTCAGAACAGTTTAAAGCTATGTTCCTCTAAATGTACGATTAAATTAAGAGACATTAAAGCTATCAGCACTTATTTTCATACTGGTTATATAATTATTTTACCCTCTTGTGTTCCACTATATGAATCCCATGAAAGCAGTGTAGAGGGAATTTTTCTTTTCACTTGATCAAGGTGCATTGCCATACTTATATCAATTTTGTCAGGACTAAAAAAAAATGAAGCAAAAGCACACTTCAGTAAAATGCCACTGAGGAGGATGCATATTAATTTTATAATTACAGACTTAATTATATGACAGAACAGTCAGCATTATTTAACTTAATTGTATTCATGTATGTGATGTCATTATTTGCATTTAAGCATCTTCAAATAAAAATACCATTAAGACCACTTACAGTTTGAGAGGCAGAAAAGGGAGATTGGGCGACCGAATGCACACATGATACAGCTCTTCTCCCCTGTTTACCAATGAGCCACTCCATACCGTATATCTGCGCCATCCTGGGAAACACAAGATATCAGTCGGTCTTAAACAAGAATGAGATTAAGTGACTTGAAGCATGCCGGGGGTCCTAATGCACATGATGTTCGACTAATTATCGCTCGCAGTGTTTTGAGAGTGATGTGAGCGCTCACAGAGTTTGGAGAAAAGGGCAGATTGAAGGGGTTTTTTTTGGGATTTTTCCCCAGATTTTCTCCCTATTTTTAGTTTAATTCCTCCCCATCACTAGGGGGCTCCCACATTAAGTTACTACAACTACACCTCAGTTGGGAGGGCCGAAGACTATCATGTGTTTCCTCCGAACCACGTGACGGTTTTTTTTTTAAACTGATCGCTCACGCCCGTTAGGGGCAGCGTAACACACTCGGAGGACAGCGCTATCTGCTCCTTCCACTAAGTACCTCTCATCCCACCCCTGAGAGAGCTCGGCCAATCAGCTCTCTCTAGACCTCCGGCTGCGTGAGGCTACAGCATCACCCGGGGATCGAACTTGCGATCTCCAGATGATAGGGCGATACCACTGCGCCACTTGGAGGCCTTTTAATGTGCATCAATATTGGTATAAAAATGCATTGTTTACGTTACACTGCGTTACAGAATTGTTTATCTCTGAGACTAGTCATGGCCAATCAAACTAAAATCCAGCCAATTCTGGTCACTGGCTGATCAACTGGTTAATCTCTATTATAAATATTATTATTTTATCGATCCCCCGAATCTTTCATTAGTACGGCAAATCAAACAGTCCAGATGGAGGCATCTTACCTCTATGTCCTTCATACACACCACTGCTTAACCTACAAAAGAAATAAAAAGAAAAAATGTTTGTATAAAACAGCCATTCACTAAAACAACACAGTCTGGATAGTTGCTATTATTTTTATACAATTTTATAACATGGAATAAAATACAACTGGTGATCTGAGTGAAGAGGAAATGCCATGGAAATCACCACTATACTGATTCTTAGATCCTGTACCTGTGAGCAGCCGCGGCCGACTCCTTAACTTTGTATTGAAAGGACACCACAGCATAGGGACACACGTGTCTAGGTCGTGACCGCAGCTCCTCAAACGTAAATTCATAAAAATATTGCTGTATATGACATAGAGAAAAACAACATTAAATGCAGCCACAACATGCAGCAATAATCCAGACAAACAGAAATCACTAACGCACAATACCTGAGTGAGCTCAAAGGCCCTATACGACAATAACGATGTGACTTTGCCGGCGTTTTTGTGCACGTGGCAATCAAACTTAGGCGTAGGTTCCACATTGGTCTTGGGCGTATTTTCAAATATGCTCTTTAATCTACCCTGCAGAACAACAAGAACAAAGACAAAATAGGCCATGGACCATTTGAAGACACAAAATTTATACATTACATTGTTTGTAATAAATCAAGAAAATATTACCTTCATGACTTTAAATATGATTATGTCTCCAGAAGCACCAGCTTCAAATGGGTTGATTTTCAACAAATCTGAATATTTTGAAACGTATACACCTAAAAGAGAAAGGGAAAAATAACAGAATATTATTATTCTGTTGAATAATTTTTCATTTCACCTCAGAATATTAACATGATAAAGGAAAAGAAAAACAGAAAAAAATATATGCATAGATGCGCTTTGGGGGACCCGTGTCCTCCATATTTTAGTGCTTCCTCAGTTCTGAGCAAAATTAGTTAATTAAAAGTCTGCTCCTGGCGAGCAAGTACAAGTCAAAGAATTTTTTTTTTCTAAACCTTGTGGCAACTTAAAACATGCCAGTGTGATTTGCAATCAGGTGTAACATGGAACTCATACACGACTCATACACATGTTTGTAAGACCAAACATTCAAATACCTTTAAGAGGATTTCCCAAATTGTTAATACGTGCATGTCCTACTGAAAGGCCCTTTTCACAGATCCAGCGAGTCTGCAACAAGAAGGTACAATCGTTACACATCTGTTTGCATCCTTGAATACAGGCTTTAAAATCCAACACTCCTTCACCAGCTCTAACACACCTGAATCTGCTCTTTACTGAATGTATCCAGTTTTGCAAAAACTCATTCAGATGTGTTAAATGCAGGCGGACAAAAAGTTTCAAATTTTTCTCTAAAAATAACTTTAAATATCCAAGAAGGAACGAGTGCAGCTTGATAAAAATGTATAAATATATTATGTTTAAGTAACGAATTTTTTTTAATAAGATTTACAGAGAAACACATTCAGTTGCCTGCATCACCTTTTTTGCATCAGGCAGCAGAAAAGCATAAGAGTCAGTAAGCTCAGCGTCCGTCCGTCCAGCTTGCTTGAGCTCTCTTTTCTTCTCAATATACTGGACAAATTACAAAAACGTACATTAGAAACATGTTCAGTTAAAGATAGTAGTCAGTAATGTAGACCATAGCAAGAATAGGAGACAAAACATGGCCTCTCTCAAACGAGACTTAATTTAGCCTGTGACATCATGGGACTCGGTCTGGCGTTTGTATGCGAGGGCTGGTCATAAACATATTACCTTACAAAAGCCCCAATCAGAAGTCAAGCAACATTCAATCTGGTTTTATATCGCTATAACAACATGAACCTTTAAATAACTTCCTAACGACAACACGTAGCCAGTACCTCTCGCACCCGCAATTAATAAAAAAACAATAGCGCGTCACTGGTAGTGTGACGTAAGAAGCATATTTTTCCCTCCCAAAACAAAACAAAGAAAATTTTTTAAAAAATGCATTCATCCCTCACTTCTGTTTAGGAAGCATTATTTAGTAAGCTTACTGTACCTCTTTCTCCAGGAGTTCGTTGTGAATGAGAAACGCTTTAGTGTAAGTAAATGCTCCTCGAGATGAAGTATCCAAGTATGAGGAAGAGAGGAGTTTAAAAAGCTCCTCCAACTCTCGCGATTCGGGCGCTAAATGCTGGAGCAGACCTGGACAATAAGGAAAAACAAACAAACAGCGTAAGAGTACGGCATATCGGAATTTAACTGCATACTGACAGGACGCACAGAAAAGTTGAAACATATCAACACACTGTTGAATGAACTGCATGGGAGTGAGTACAGAGGAAATAATGACAGTTCTTTTGAAACACCTACGGGTATTTGTATTGTTTTGATTCCGACTTGTCATGACACCTAACTAAGTGAAAATTCTTTCATTTCCTTAAGTGCTGCAAGCAGAAAACGATGTCGTGGGAATGACGAAGCTCAAAATCAGTAGCACATGTAAAAACTCACTCACTCAATGATTTTTATGCGCTTTTCCCTGTGTACAGGGTCAGCACGAGGTGACGTACACCCTGGACGGGATGCCAATACATCACACATCATACATACACATTGTCAGAATCACATGCTCATTCACACATTATGGGCAACTTGGGAATGCCAATTAGTCTAATCTTTTGGAGTGTGGGAGGAAACCAACCAAGCACAGGGAGACCATGCACACAGATCGAACCCGGACCCTGGAGACGACGGCGCTAACCACTGAGCCTTCAGTCTAATATCAACATGAACACGACTACAATAAGTGTGTTTCACAACAGCATGACCTGCCATGACATTTACAGCACCAGTCTACAAACTGGCTGCTGACTAGTTTTGATTCAGACAAACTGGAAGTGAATCTGTGCTAAGAATAATATCAAGCCCTGATTGTTAAAGGATCAAATGAGAGCTGCATGACTTAAAGTTGGGGTTTTTCTCAATGAGGTCCTTTTAACCTTCCCCATGTCTGATTTAATGGTTCTTAAAGAGAGATTTTAGCTGTTAGGAGTTTGTGAGATGAGACACTGGAGTGATGTTTTGGTGTGTTACATTAACGCTACAGTACGTTTTGAATGAGGAGTGGCAGAAGTGGTGGCACCAGTGTTGGAGAGATTTCTCCAGCACACACACACACACACTCCAGCACGACCAGGCTCAAATTACAGACAGAATAAACACAGAACGCAGGACATAGCGAAACTAGTGCATGTAAGCAAAGAGACGCGTTGCGATCTGGTGCTTCTCGCTAGTTAGCTATAAGCTAACGCCTGTGAACTTGCATTCGCAGGTGGTGGCCCAAATAGCTGAAATTTACGGCGAATTACAGAAGTGCAAACCCAAACCAGCACTTCTGCACGTGCAGGAAGACACACCGCGACTAACTAGGGCAGTTTAACGAAGCCAGGGGCGGTTAGTACTGGTGGCAGACATGCAGTACACACTATGAAGCGCGAGCAGCTCGGTTTCGGGAATGCCAGTGAAGAGGACACAACCTTTGCGCTCCTTGATCTTCCGCGGGATTTGGAAATTCTTGCGATGCCACTCCTCGGTCGATCTGTGCAGCGCCGACGGTGAAGTGCTGCAGTTCTTGAAATCTGACAGCCCGCTCTTCCGCCGCTCACAAGCATCTTGTTCAGACATTTGCTCGTCTTCGCATCCAGCTTGATCGCCATTTTGCTTGGATGTAGTCGTGGTAGAGGCTGACAATTGTTCCTGGCTCTCGGTGCCGTCCAGACGTAAGCCGCTGGGCTTGATGGCGTCCCGCTCATATTTTCTGTCTTCGTTCAGATTGCAGGCCATTTTGGCCACCGATCACTTCGTCTACGGGCGATGAAGTTGGTTTCAGCGCCGCTTCACGGAGTAATTCTCCTTCTCAACCAGCCTCCGCCATTATGCCTCTGACGTGCTGCTTCCCTGCGCTGCGAAAACTCTGGCGTCACTGTGTTTACGAGGAGCCGAGCGCCACCCAGAGGCCAAATCCGAGCCAGCAGTCTGTACCAGTGCCACTCGGAGTCGGCAATACAACCAAGTGACAAAATGTTTTTATTTTATTTTTTTTACAGTTTTGTTTTTAATTAAAAAAAAAAATTTTGTTACAGTTCACCTGTTACAGAAATCACAGTGTGTCAATACTAAATACATGTATTTATTCATCACTGCGTCCATATCTATTATCTGGGTGTTCTAATCTAAATTAACTTAGACCAGGAGCAAAATCAAACAGAAAGTGTACTACAAACCCCAGGGACTAAAAACCAAGTACTCCCTGCTAATATATAGTAAATAAAGTCAAATTTTAGTCAAAAGTTCAGAACTAGACGACACGGTGGTACAGTATAGGGATTAGCACTGTCGCCTTGCACCTCCAGGGTCCGGGTTCAATTCCCAGACAGGCTCGATTCCCATCTCCGTGTGCATGGAGTTTGCACCGTGCTTGGTGGGTTCCCTCCGGGTTTACCTCCCACATTCCAAAGATATGCAGGTTAGGCTAATTGGCGTTCCCAAATTGCCCGTATTGTGTGAGTGTGTGTATATGCGTGCCCAGTAATGGATTTACACCCCGTCCAGGGTGTACCCTGCCTCGTGCCCTAAGTCTCCTGGGATAGGCTCCAGGCCCCCCCGTGACCCTGAATACAAGATAAAGCGGTACAGAAGATGAGTGACTTCAGAACTAAAAACAGCTTTATGGCTCTAAAAGGTAGCCAAAGTCATCTTTACTTTTACAGTTAAATGGGAATGCAAAAGATGGAAAGAGAAAGTCGTTCGGATGGACAGCTTTCCATGCATTCCAATCTTTGTCCGCGCCCTTTCACTGTCTACTCTACATCATTCTCACAGATTATCCTTTTACCTCTAAGAGTCCTGCATCCCCTTGCTACACTTATATTGGTATCAGGTTAAGGGCCTAACAGTGGCAACCCGGCGGTGGTGGCACTTAAACCCCTGACCCTCCATCAGCACCCTCACCTGAATGAGCCACCACTGCCTCCTTTAAATATATGGGTGTTAAATTATAGCACAAAATTACCCTGTTCTTTATAATGTTTGACATATCTTTTATATACAGTAGGTATTTGTGATATTTAATATTATCCCTGCCTTCTGTCTAATGACAATCAGTGAGTCATGTTGCCAAGTGTATTCACCAGGCCATCATATGCCAAAACTATGTAATCAAGTTGGCTATTGAGGCAGGTTTCTGGGATACACAGTGTTCTGCCTTGAGAAATATAACAAGTAGAGGGCTTTGTCATAAACGAGGGTGTATAAACTTGCCCAATCTGATCATCTAACTGTGTTAACAAACAATAAATGGAGAAATCTTGTTTGACAATCAAACTCTCTTGGGTCTTCCTACTGGATTTCTCCCTCAGACACGTCCGATTGCTTTTATTCTTCATCAGCATCATAATAAATCAGACACCTGGCAACCTACACGGCACCATAATAAATCAGACAACTGGGATGGCGACAAGAACAAGAACACGAAACCAGACAAGAACCAGAAACTAAACTTAAGAAGTTTACTACAAATTTCAATAACTTAAAACAAGTAGGCCTAGTAACATATAGTAAATAAAAAGTGTCTCATTTCAGTGGCTCTAATAGGGAACCAAATGTATTTTTACTTTTAAAGTTAAAATGTAAAGTAAAATGTTTGAGAATCACAAACCACAATTCTACACTTTTAGGAAACATAATGAAATGCTAATATCTGTTTACACCTCTGTTGTAAATAAATATATTAGCATTTCATGATTTTTTCCCTAAAAGTGTATCATTTTATCAGGAAACTTATAATGTCTTGGTATATCTAGAACCTATCCCAAGAACACTGGAAATGAGATGGCAAGGATCTTCCATTCTTGCTAATTCCCCAAGAGCCTAAATCTTTCCTTCGGAGTCCCATATGGCCCATTCCTATGAGGCTGTGCATGATGGTTTGGAAACTCTGCTTTGTTGCTAGTAATCATGTCAATGCAAAGAATAATATAGTGCTGCTTCAGTAGCCAGATGACTCCAGAATAGTTTCACCTAAGGTTTCTCTACAAAGAGAACAAACAGATCGATTTAGATACATTCCATGAAAGCTGCATAATGTTCTTTGTTGTTCTTATTGCATGTTCTACTCAACTGACTTGGTGGTGGGCATCATCACCACGGTTTATATGAAGGCTGGATGCATGTGCCTGATCTAGCATCCCGTTCTATGAGGAATGTCCCCAATCTTCATTCCTACTGTACCAATGGTATGAGTGTGACAATCATCTCAGAACACTTAGGGTGGTCTGTTATTCAGGATATTGTGGCACAGCTTGTCCAGGTGATTCTGGTATATCTCTGGTTCTATGAAACCCAGATAACTACCAGGGTTCCTTGTTATTCAGAACCAACACTGACACAACATGATCTGGTAATTCCATGGAAAATGACTGTGTGATCATGATATTTACCTCTGTGCAATTTATAAACAATAAAAAGGGCAAAATGCATTTAACACAGGATTTCCCAAACCTTATGTGAAAACAAACCTAAATTTAGACTTTTCTACAACACTATATCTTGGCACAAATAACCAATTTGATACAATTAAATATAAGTGGATAGGGACATTTGTATGTTTCTGTTTTTGAATTTATATACCAGTGGAAGATAGTTAAAAATGAAAATAGAATGTACACTTTTATTTAAATGTGGATTGATCTGTAGATATTTTCTTTTTTTAACACTGAATTTAGGTACATTAGATAAGATCTGTATCAAAGTTTTAAATGGGTGGCACTGAATAGGATTTAAATGATTTCTATAAAATGGTTGACAAGAAATCACTCCATCTACCAATATACAATATACAGTCTCCAAAATTAGTTTTTCCAGCTATGTAATAAAGTATATAATTTAAATATTCTTAAATAATTTCTACATAATTTTAAAATTATTTGGAAAAAGCAAGTCATTACTGTATTATTATTATTATTATTATTATTATTATTGACTAAAAATTTTATTAATCTGACCTGTCTTTAAAGAATGGTTAAAAATATATTACATTGTACAACATGAAGAAATATCATGATCAAAATATAGAAATGGAAATTCATATTTATATATACAAACCGGATTCCAAAAAAGTTGGGACACTTAACAAATTGTGAATAAAAACTGAATGCAATGATGTGGA
>JAQMYL010000015.1:12287099-12299217 GCA_030014365.1 Clarias pachynema | reverse complement strand
CCACATCATTGCATTCAGTTTTTATTCACAATTTGTTAAGTGTCCCAACTTTTTTGGAATCCGGTTTGTATATTAAAAAGTATGCACAATAAACAGGTAGGCTAATTGTGACATGTGGCAACAATTGGCATGACGAAAAAAAAGGCAAACTCAAAGATAATGTAAATGCAATGTTTGTCTTATTCAAACTCTGCCGCAGATCCCTTGTTGTAAATGTCATACTCTTTGAACCGGATATAGTCCTTCAGAGTGTTTGGTAGAGGTAAAAAGCTGATAAAAACTGGAGCCCTAAGTCGCAGGCGACCGAGGCTGTCACGGATCTTAAGACGACACAAATGCTTCAGGCTTCGAGTGTTTTCTGTAAAGAAAATAAAAATATTGCTGTATTATTCAGCTAACTTTAAATACTTTTGACATCTGTTTTGGGGGATTGTAATTATTATTGTATAATTTTGGGTTAATATAAATCTTGTTAAAAACTTTCATTTAAAGGTTAAAGAGACGGCATGAAATATTTATGCTGCTGATCACACACCTTGAATTTTGCATATTTCTGACCACTGTTTCTGTTCTGTCAGGACACTCTTCAGTTTGGAGCAGAAAATCACATGGTCGACATAATCCAGCAAGATTCTTACCACCTGGCCGGCAAAGTGATTGAGCCAGGGCACTGTTATCACTTCACAGAACTGCAGACAGAAAAATTGTGTTATTATTGCTGTGTGTGTGTAGTTTTTTAGACTTGGGGTGATTAAACACAACTAGAAAATATAGCTGTTTGAGTGGGCCCAAGCACTTATGATGTACAGTATAGTGTGTGTGTAGGATACTGTATGTGTAGTGTGTGTGTACAGTAGGATGCGCCGCTTCATGCGCCGCTTCATGAAGTAATTCTCCTTCTCAACCAGCCTCCGCCAGTATGCCTCTGACGTGCTGTGTTTACAAGTGTGTGTAGTATATGTGTGTAGTGTAGTTTATGTAATGTGTGTCCATTGTGTGCGTCTTGTAAATGACCCAAAATATCTGACTTTCTGTTGAGTTGAGCCCATGACATGTATATTTAAAATTGTTTGACATGTATACGTGCAAGTTTGTATGAGCAAAACCTCCTGTAAAGTAGAGGGCTCTCACATATTTATGACATCAGAACTATTAAAACTGCATTATCAGAGCAATGATGGCCCTAATAACATTACATTGCTTCTCTAGAACAAGCTCACTTATTGTTTTACTTGTCATCAGGTAAAGCACACCCTGTATCCATAAGTAGTCTTTAATCATTGTAACCCTATTATTTTCTTTCAGATTTCACATATTATAATTTTAATTAATGCAGAGTCGGTACGTCCCAACCCTCCTTCCCAGCGCCAGCAGCGGCCCCTTTCACCCACCCTTTGAGACATCCCTGTCTCCAGAATTCATATTTAAAACTAAAAAATACTGAATTTGACATCAACCTAAAAATTGTTGTCTTACCACTACATCTCTTATCACAGAAGTGCTCCAGCCTTCATAGTCCACAGGGACATGAGATCCCTGACCATAAGGACAGTCAAAGCAGCGCTGTACGTCATATCCGTGATTTAGCAGCATCCTGAGCATCACCTCGTCCTTTAATGCGTATTGTAGGGCTGAGGGGAAGTGTGTCGTATTTACACGTGAGTAGTAGTTCACATTCGCTCCATAGCGCAGCAGCGTGTCGATCAGTTCATAGTTCCCCAGGCGCATGGCTACTTGCAGACATTTGACAGGATCCTGGTTTGGCATAGCACCAGCCTTCAGAAGTAACCTCGCTGACTGCACATCGCTATTTGACACAGCGAAATAAAGTGCTGATCTGCGCTCATCCTCGTAGTTCCTGCGCACCCGAGGATGGAGCATGAAGTTGGGGTCAAACCCAGCATTCAACAGCAGCTCAAGACATTGAGCATGTCCACCTGCAGCAGCTGAATGTAATGGGCTCATACCACTCTCCTTTATGGCCTCTTTTTTTGTCACTGGGATAAGCTGTTCCAATGCTCTGTAATGGTGGGGTGAGGATAGTGGGCAATGTTAAAGCAATAAAGTGAAAGATTAGCAACTTTATTTACTAATACACCATATGGCCGAAATTATATGGACACCTGACCACTACCCCATATTTGATTCTTTCTCATACTGGAAGCATCTACAGGCAATTGTCTAGAATGTCTATGCATACTATTGCATTACAATTTTCCTTGACTGGAAATAAGAGGTCCAAATATTTTTCAGCATGACAAGGCTCATGTGTACAACGTGAGATCCAAAAGACATGGTTTTTAAGGCTGGTGTGGTGTAACTCAAAGTGAAAGAGATTATAAAGCCTTCCCAGAATAGTGGAGGTAATTTTAACAGCAAAAAGGAGGACACAATCTGGAACTGGATGTTCAACAAGCATACTGTATATGGGTATGATGTGTCAGGGGTCCACAAACTTTTGGAAATGTAGTGCACCTTCAAAATGTAAACAGAATATTACATCAAAATACATATATTATTCTATTACAACTCTAAGCAGGATTCTCTATGGGTCAGGACAGTTATGAGAATTCATATTGTAAAAGAGACCATCACTCACAGCAGATGGCCTCGATAAGCGGTACGGTGAATGGGCAGATGGCCTGTGTGTGTGGGAGTGTTGGGGTCAGCTCCGTACTCCAACAGTAGCGAGATTATATCGGGGTTTCCAGATGCTGCTGCCTCAAACAGCACTGATACAGACTCTGCAGAGTGATGCTTTGGCCATATACTGGCTCCTAAGATTGAAAGTGGGAGAAAGAGGAGTAGTTCAGGTGCCTCCACTTATCATTCACAAATAAAATAGGCTAATTTATATACAACTTCAAGGTATATAAATACATATATAAATGCTTTACTACTTTTTACCAGTTTAGTCTATTAAATTCTTATATATTTATACTATGGCTCATAACGGGAGAGAAAAAGCTTCCAACAGAGCACATTAAGCATGGCATGTTTTCAAACTCTGAGCAACACAGCTGTGTCGGTGTGCTCAAAGATAATTAACTTCTCTCACACATCAAATGCTTAATTGGCCGTCACAATACTTCAGCAGCAGGGGAGAAAGGAAGCAACAGCCATGGTTGAGGTTCAAGAACCTCCAGGTAGCACATGCTGTAGTTGGGATTCAAAGACAAACTGAAATGATGGTTATCACCTCTTGAGCAATCATGTTATAAAGGTTTTAACACAATTGAAATAACCTTTCTGAAGTAGAATTTCCACGACATTTAAATGCCCAGCTTGGGCTGCAAGTCCTAAGGGTGTATGTTCATTGGCATCACATGCATCGGGGTCGGCACCAGCCTGGAGAAGCTGGTACACATATTCCTCTAAACCCAGAAGAGATGCTTCATGCAGAGCAGTTCGCTGAAGGCTGCCTTTTTGGTCCACTGTAGCATTATAACGCAGAAGAAGACAGGCCAAGTCATGTTGATTATTCTTTAAGG
This sequence comes from Clarias pachynema, assembly GCA_030014365.1. Classification (NCBI taxonomy): domain Eukaryota; kingdom Metazoa; phylum Chordata; class Actinopteri; order Siluriformes; family Clariidae; genus Clarias; species Clarias pachynema. The sequence continues at coordinate 12,295,726 of JAQMYL010000015.1, read as the reverse complement.
CTGTTCAGGGAGACAGTAAATACACAAAAGATTGTGTTTTGACATTGAAGATCTACAGTGCATGTCATTAACTACAAACACAGGACTGTACTGTACATAGAAGTTTGTCTTAAAACGTTTGTCACCTAAATACGACAGTATTCAGTAGCTCTACGATAAAATAACCTTGTTATTACTGTACATACCCCCAACTAATGCAGAGTCCTCATCTTCATTCCTACAGTCAGGGTTGCAACCATTCTGGAGCAGGAATGTAGCATTCTCTCTGAGACCATTCACAACAGCAAGAAACAGAGGAGTTTCTCCTTTCAGTGTGCGGGACTCAGCAGACCCCTGAGGAGATGCTAATAATATAATCAATTTAATTAATCTAAATGCCCAATGCTTACTTTAACTATTTTGTTCTGTAAACCCTTTAGACTTTGCTGAAATAAAGAATGTAGACCTGAAAAAGTGATCTCCAAAATGTTCTTTTTCGGCTGTACTGCTGCTTGATGCAAAGGTATCCATCCCCTGTTGTCTGCCATGGTCATAGCTGCTTTGTGCTGCACAAGAATCCTCAAGGCATCCTCGTTTCCTGTGACCATACACAAGGAATGTATGGAGGAGGATGTACTATATGGTCCATAAAGTATGAAGTTTTAAATATTTTTCAGTACAAACAGTGTTAATGAATTAGTAACTAATATTGAATTTGTAATACTAACTATGACAAATTATGAATTTGTAACTATTATTGACCTGTAATAGTAAGAAAGGGCCTCATTTATCAATCTGGAGAAAAACAGTTGGAATTCAAATTAAATTAGAAATATGTTGTTAATGAAAATCCTGTACATTTTGAAAAATGTTAGTCTTCCACTCATGCACCTGAGTGTAAATACAGTATATGCATATTGATTAACCATGTTTGATTGGTTTCAAGTCATATAATTTGCAAAAAACTGTTTTAAAACAGTGTATTCTGTATGTATTAGGTTAAATTTAAATCACTTATTTTTCAATTACACCACTGTCTTTTCCAAGACGTGGGTTCTTTGTTTTTCTCCATTTTTTGGCTTTTTCATGTGCTAAGACTCCACTTATTACACTTCAAAATAATATTTATTTTCATTCTCATAGAAATGAGTTAAAAGTACTAGGACTTTCAATAATTCTTTTTTTTTTTAACTGTTTAGTAGCTGACAAGTCATTTTGTGCTTTCCACTCTGTGAATTTTCTCTTTTAAGGAGTTTTGTGCACATGTCTGGTAAATTACATTATTGTATTTTATCAATATACTGTACAGTGCCCATGTAAATACCAAGACGATCAGCATTTTCAAAACCTGGTGAAAAATGTTTGTTCTGTTTGGCTTACGCAAACAGTTAATCACAACACTATTAAAAGATTAATGAATAAGGCCCAGTAATCGTGAATCAGATCTTACCTGCACATATGGCTGTAAATATTTCTTCATGGTCAATATATTCTAGTGTAGGATCACTATGGAAAAATCACAATTATAATTGTTATAAACACATATAATTTTATGTGTTTATAACAATTATAACCACAAGAAGGCAGGTAGATTGTTATGATCTGGAAACATGAAGAGTGTTATGTGTAGTCTTACCTAGGAGTTTCATCTCTGCACTTGCCATATTCCAACAAACTCTGCTCTATCATGTATTGTGTCGCTTCATCATCATCCCACTCTTCCTCATCATACATGCCTTCCATCTTACTCGCTTTTAATCCAGTTGAACCACAGAAGCCGAATGAAAATGGTAAATAGTACCTCTACAAGTGTTTTGGGGCACAGTGGTTTTGTCAAAAAGTTGGTTAAGTTCGCTATAAAATGGATAGGGTTAGGTTTCACTACACATACTGCCTGTACAGAGTAATCGGGTCATAGAAAAACATTTGCTAAGTGCGGTATTGTGTAATACCATTAATGTAGTAATCATTCTACTCATGCAACAAGTTTTATCCAATTAACACAAACACATGAGGTACAGTATAAACATTACTAGCAAGCAATTGAAACCGTTGTGTTCTCAGAGCCTCTGTAAAAGAGAGCTTGTTGATCCACACTTCTGAATGAAAAGCTGGTTACTGACTGTTTTGAACTGTGGTGGCTGTCTTGTTAACATGCAACACTCCATGCCATGCAGCACTCCACTGATCTCTGGCACCCTTCCCAAAAGAACAAGGTTTTTACATATACAGTTGGAGATGCAAATGTTTTCTTTTTACCTTTCAACAATGGACACTGCTGCTTTGTTGTACTTATAACACCCAAGTGTTTCGTGCTGGTGGTGGACAAACAGCTATTTATATCCTGACACAGTTAAAAATATGCAATCATGGGACTAGTCCAGCCAATCCCTCTCTGACATAGATCACACTGAACCTGAGCTTGGCCACCCAGCTGACATACTGGGGCTATAAGATATCAAGGTTGGCAACAGAAAACCATATTATATTTGGTAAGCACACAGGTTACACATTGGAAAGTATGCACGCAGTTTGCCTGATGTGACACTAGAAGCACTGCAAATCATCACTAAATCAACTTTCACTAATGGCTTTAATATAGAATTCAACATAGGATTCAAATGCATTCAGAATAGATTAAATACAGAGTTATTACAACAATTAACTTCTATACTGTATATACTGTAATTCGCTGGGCTGTTGAAAAGTTAGAATTATGTTATTAACTATCAAGCTGACAGAGCATGGCCACTCCTCTCTTGATCCAGTGCTGTGGGAGTTTTTTTGTGGGTAGCGTCATGGAGATCACAAAGTTAGTGGAATGACCTGTGGTGGACAAAGTTCCCTTACGCTCACTCGTCTTATAGAGAGGACACACATAGACGTTCTGGGGTTGCGTCATAGCCCGCTTATCTGCTAGAATATAAAAATTGAAAGACAATAAATACATTTATAAATGGCCATGACAAAATAGTGGATTATCACAGTTTAAACAAATTTTTTCTTATAGTATTCTGGTGTTGACTCACTTGGCTTTATCCATATAACAGGGAGTGAGTCAAACAGGGTTTTAGGGTACTGTTCAGCTAAGACACCACTGCATGTAAAGAAAAATTGCCTCAAATTAGATTTCATTAAAATGTAGACCCCATGATAAATGTATAATTTGTTCTCAAATAAACAAACCTATTTCTATCCCATCGAGCTCCATCCAGAAAAAGACCATGAGTATAAACTCCATCTTCAGGAGAGGTGACTGAAGTATCAAATGGCATAACCTGCATGATATAATCAGTGGAAGATGGAAGGACCACTAGATATCTTATTAAACATGTGTCATTCAAAACGTTCTGCTAGCAGAATACAAACGTGCAAGAAGCAGATACCTCATAGTCAAATACAAGGTGGTCAATAGGGATGGAGTATTTTCTGGCATAGTTCTGCATGGCTCCTGTCAGAAAAGCTTGAGTAAAGAAGAAGCCAGACAGCCAGAAAACGTTGGGCTTGGTTGTGTCATACCAGTCCTAAAAATGCATAAGAAGTTAGGCAATTCCTAGAAAAAGTAAACCATCATAACATTTTGAAACAATTTGGACAGAACATCTAAGCATTTTGTATCACGTCACTACATTATTTGCATATTCAACCTAAGGTGTAAAATCAGATGACTTTACTGATATAAATAGCACTATTTTCATAAAATACATCTATTCTAACCTGAAGAAATTTAAGCCTAGCAAGTAAGTCAGTGATGTAGCTGCCCAGAGGCTTTAAACTGGGGTAGGAGCGCTTTGCCCACTTCTCTGGCACTTTTCCCACAAGCAGGTTGCTTGCTATAGCCTCCAGCTCTGCGTCCATAACAACAAGCCCCTTAATGGCCTTTATCAGGTTCTGCAGGCTCTCACAAATTGTTCTGCACAAACTGAGGATAAAAGGATTTATATATACATGAAATCAGCATGACATGAAAAAAAGACAAAAGCAAAATCATGCATAAAAATAAAACACTGAGTAATAAAAGGACCTACTTATTATATCGTTCCATCTCCTGAACAAGCACTGTGTTCATGCTCTCTTCATACTGCACTGGGAACTTCGCAAGGGCAGCCTCAATGTTAAAGTTTTCTGGAATCTAGATATTTCATAGCAAAATATTTAAACATAATGCACTGCATTACATAAGAGTTCTTGTATTACATAATAGAAACTTATAGGATTGCATCACATTACAGATTACACATTGCGTTCCATAAGAGTTCTTGTATCACATAATAGAAACTTATAGGTTATTACTTTAGATAGGATGTCACTAGCAATATCCAGCAGGTTGTTGTCACCTCCAGAACTTCCTCCTCCTTTTGAGCCACTGCCTTGAGTCAGGATCAGGGAGTCAAACAGTAGTTTGGTCTGCTGTAGATCTTTAGAGATGTCCACATTTTCATGCATACCAAACACTTCTGGATGCTGGGTAGCGGGCAGATTCTGCAAGCATAGAAATCTTTTCCTTAACATATCCTTTTACTTTATATATCTTCTGTGGTTTAGAAAAAAATTCATGTATTGGTTGTTCTGCACATATGTCACTGTCCTTCATTATTTTTACCCTGATGAACTCTATATAGTCTTCATAAGTGGACTTTGGAGGTGCATAATATTTTTCACTAGGAGAGAAGTTGTATCGGGGGTTCTTGATGATGTCCTGATTGTAGAAATCAGCCAACATGGTCAAGAGGAGGCGACGGTCCCAGTCATCTGTCACCCGCCCACCATAGTTACACTCTCCAGTCAGATATGTGATGGCCTCAAAGGGAACTTCTTCATACTCATTCACAAAGAGCTGCAAAAAAGGGATACTGAGTAAAGCACAAATGATCATGTTGCTGCAACCTCAATTATCTGAACCCTATTCACACTGCCAGCTATGATCTGTTTTTAGCATAAACAGTTTATGTACATTATTTACACGACTATTTACCTGTAACTGTCTGATGCTGATACGCAAATCCGATTCATTAAATCCATATTGAATGTTCCAACCCAATGGTCCAAATTTCTTCCTTTCCTGCACAAGGGCATGGAAGAAGCAAACTCCATACAGAAGCTTCTCCCAAACCTTTAAACACAAAAGGGGAATTCATGTCATATTTGTGTATTCAACATGACAATTCTTGATTAACTTTAAGTGTCTACACTCACAGGCTCTTTGCCTGGACATGCTGAGTAGAACTCTGGGTCTGAGATAGGATCTGATAGATAGGACTGTAGCAGATTCAGCCTAAGGCCTGTAGGAGGCTCATTTGTCATCTTTACTCCATTCTGCAGAATGGTCACTGGAAACTTTCATAGCAGGTGATGATGTAATTTGTTGAGAAAATGTATAATAACAGATATTAGACCAACAACAAGGACAAAAGACAGTATCTTCTAAATATGTACAGTATCTTTAAGCACAACACTAAAATGTATAAACACCATGGGGGAGGGGTAGCTCGTTAGCCAGAGGCGGAAGTCTGGGTGGCATGTGTCTGGGCTGAAATCTTCACAGATCTTCTCAAGAGTGGGCATCCAAGATACAGCCAGGTGGCAGTTCTGTAGGCACACCCATGTGCCTTCTTTCATGGCAGATTGAATCATTTTTACAGCTATAGGACCCTGACCCTGTCCAAGAGAAATTGACTTGAACTTTGTACCACCCATGTTCTTGTCATTCGCAAACTTCAATAAACCTGTGGGGGGAAGAAAGCTTTAAGAGTCAGTAAGGAGCTCATAAGAATGCATCTAAATTATGGCCAGTACAATAGTGCTTACAATAACAGCCATTACTTACTGGCCATTGGGTCTGCTCCAGGAGAGAGCACAAACACCAGTGGAATTGTAGAATTAGAATCATTGTAACTCCTACTCAGATCAAACGGCGGTGGTTCAACAAACTTTTTGCCTAGTTTGTCAGTTACATAACTGGTAATGGCTGGTTCAATCTGTAATATAAGAGAAGTAAAATAAGAGTGTTATGAAGATACATGTAATTAAATATACATACAGTGAACAAAAGCACAGTACATAATGTACTGTACATAATAGATAATATACATAAGTCAAGGACATTATCTATACATATGTCAGTAATATGTATGTAAAAATGAAAAACATCTCACTTTATCTGGTCTGAGGCAGCGGTAGATGATCATTTTCTGAAAGTCATTAAGTTTGTCACACCATGGGCTTGGTAATGGAGTGTTATAAGGCTCTTTACTATCGTAAATACGCAGGAAAGTCTCAGGTGTCTTGATGACACTCTCCCTATTTAAGACAGAGATATATAAAACCTGATAAGATTAACAGCAAACTTTCTTTGACTTATTAGATATGAACTAATCAGCCATAACATTACAACACAAAACATTATGCCCAATATTGTGTAGGCTGCCCTTGTGCCGTTTAGGCAGCTCTAGTCCCTTGGGGAATGACTCCCAAGATGTCTGGGGAGTGCTGTGGTATCTGACACCATGATGTTGGCAGCAGATCCTTGCTGGTTCCTGTGAGTTTTGGGGTGGGGTCTCTCAGCGTATCCCATGAGTGTTCAATCAGGCTGGGATCTGGGGGGATCTAGGTCAGCAGTCTTGGCCTCTTTGCCTGCCGGGCCAGTGAGCAGCACATGGCAGTGCACTGGCTATTCTGATGCCTTTCTAACAGGGCCAGCATTGACCTTTTTGCCGATTTGTGCTGCGTTAGCTTTTCTATGAGATTGAACCAGGTTTTGGTCCCCGCAGGCATGGATGAGCCATGGGTTCCCATGATCCTGCCACAAGTCTTATTATTATATAATTGATGATCAATGTTAATGTGTTAATGTTTTGTGGTGGTAATGTTACTGTATGGCTCATGAGTGTATTTAAAACAAGTTAAGCATACAAAGATGAAGAGATACAGACCTGAGGCCCTGCAGGCTGGGCAGTTCACTGGCTCGACAAATCTCATCCCAGCTTTTTTCTTGGAGCCATCTGGGATCAGGATTGGGCACATTATTCTGCAGACCCACTCCACCTGTGAGCAGGAACATAAACTCCAAGTACTTAATCTCCTTCTTAGCCCTGATTGAAACAGAAAGAGACAAAAACACAGTTTAAAACCAAATATAATTATAATATTATTTTATTTGAACATTTTAGTATTAACTTAAATTGCATTAATTCATATAATATGTTTATGGAAAGTTGCTGTGCTGACATACAAGAGCAGATTGCAGCAGAGGAGGAAGGAGAAGAGCAGTTTGTCCTTCTCAAAGATAGAGCGACACACATTGCAGTATAGGTTGTAGGTAAAGTGGTCGGTCAGATATCTCAGTCTCTTTTCTAGAATCTTTGACTTGTTACTAAAACACAAAGTGCATGCCAATTAACATGTGCCACATGTGAAAAAATACTTATAAAACTGAGTCAATGATTGAATGTGTCTATCAGCATATATTTGGTTACCTGTCCTGTATAGAGTTGATATACAGGTTGACAAACCAATTCAGTGAGTATTGATACATGGGGTCAATGTTGGCCAGGTCTGCAATACTGAAAAATAGGATGGATGAGTGCTTGGCAATTGGTCTATATCCTTCCCTTGACTCTGCAATTTTAATTTCAGTCTGCTCTGCAATCTAAAAGATGACAAAGATAAAATCAGTCATTGTTACAACAGGTTATTCTCTTTAAAACCAAGATTTCTCAGGACCAGACCTGCTGTTTCTTGGATATCTCGTTAGACATTGTCTTTGCAGAGTCAAGGATCTGAATAGCACTCTCATCCTCCAGTATATTCCCCTCTGAGGACTGCAAAGTCTCTAGGATTTTGTCCTCAATCTCCTTCAGCTGCTTCTTATTGGCAGCAGATTGAAGAATGAGAGCATTCCTTTCTTCTTCCAACTCCGGCCTATGAAACACATGTTAAGTAGACACAAATATATTCAAGAATGTTGAGAGGAAAGGTTGCAATAGCAAACAAGGCTTGACCTACAGTATATAAAGAATATTTTCAGCATTGAGTTACTATGTTTCTCACATTATCTCTTGCAAAATAATAACAGTTAATATTTAGCTGGGCATGCTGCATTCTTTCCCAAATATGTGTGTATGTACAGGCACAGCTGTGTGAGTAGCTGTTTGTTTTATTCGTTCATATAACCTGTGATCTAGATGTGTGTTTGTCTATTTCATCACCTCTCTTTAGCCACCATAATTCCCAGCAGCTGGTCCTCTAGACCCTCTGGAGTAATCATGAAATTGAGGAGGGACACTTTGGTTGCCAGCTCAGGAAGATAATGAGGGTTTCTAAGCTTAGTAGTGATATAAAATCGAAAATCACTGGAGTACTCAATCACACTCTCCCCCAGTCTAATGCAGTCCATACCTCCTACATACAGACAAAAGAAAACATGATTCAAATGCCAATGTTTGAATCATTGGCATTTAGTCCCATACAAAACATTAACAAACTTCTTGAAGAGATTCTAATAAAAACACAATGTATATAATACAGTGAGTAAATCTTGGTTAAAAAAAAAATCCTTAAGCCTACACTGAAAAAAAAAAAAAGTTGAGTTAACTTAAAATAATAAGGCAACCTATCACAAGCACTTTTATGAGTTAACTGAACAAACA
>JAQMYL010000015.1:12269107-12282173 GCA_030014365.1 Clarias pachynema | reverse complement strand
AAAAAACTTTTTTATTGCCAGTAAAATACAGATGCCATAGACAGATATTGGCCTAAAACACTACAGTATTTGTATTTTTTCTATATAAAAGAAATAATATTAAACAAATTCCATGATCGCTTTAAGTGTTCAGCTCAGTTTTTTAAAATAAAACTGATCAGGAGAGTCTCCAAAAAATGTTTTGTGTACTTATTTTCATAAATATTCTTTATATTGCACCCAACAATATTTTTAAAGGCAGTTACCGAAAGATGACCAGGTTCATACGATTCTTATGTGTCTGGTTGTATTCTGCCAGACATGACTCCACAATCTGACTGAAGCTCTCCATGCTGGAAACCTCTGTGTAAAGTCTCTCACTGGGATCCACATCAGGAGTCATGTAGTCTCCAAATAACAAGCTCCTCATGTCCTCATCACACAGCTAGGACGCAGGCATAACATTTACAACATGTACCAGTTAATAATTTTTAATTATAATTAACTGTCTCAAAATCACCTACTTGGTACTTACAGAGTTTTTGTCAGATTTGAGGTGCTCAAAGACTGTATTGAAGTTTTCTTTAAAATGTTCCTTTACAATGCCTTTCATTAGGCTGTAAAGCCAGGCTTGGTCATTGTCATCCACCAGGCGATCATAGAAGACTCTGAAAACCTCATGAACAAACAAGCGAATCAAGGTGTGCTTGCTCTCTAGAGATTCCTTCTTTAGCAGCAGGCAGCCCTGTACTACACGTGAGAAATCTCTCAGGTTGAACGTGTAATGAGATTTAGCAGGAGTGGGAAGGAGGTTTTGCGTCGCTTTTTTATAAACCTGTTAATATAAAAGAAACAAAACAGAGTCCCATTATGTACTGTAGTATGTATGAAACTAAACATTCTCTCGTTAGACTAAGACTAAAACATATAGAATCGACAATGACTGTAATGTTTTATGGTTTACCTCCAAAGTAGCAGAAACTATCTGGTTGCCTACGGTGAAGCAGTCAGTTGGAAAATTATTGGTGCGGAAGTAAAAGTTAACCACGTTAGAGAATATCCGCAACAGGGTGTCATCACTGAATGCATTGATACTACAAATGTTAAAGTGACGCAGGAAACGTGGGGTCACGGCATTCCTCCCACCACCAGGAGGACCCATTGCTGCAATTAGCTGCAGATCAACCAAAGTGATTTTGGAGGTGTCCTTTAGGTCATACCTGAAAGATCGACACACTTTAAAAATAGTAAACCTTCCTTTCAGAGAGAACCAACAAATAAAAAGAAGTAATTTTCTATATAAAACATACCAGTTTCCATGGTCAAAATACTGGCGAAGCAGCTCAATAGGCGGCTGTGCACCAAACACTTCCATTGCTGGCATGTTCATATCATCCACAAAAATAATGCATTTCTTTCCCATTGGCGGTCCAAAGACCCCCTTCCTTCTCTTATCAAGCTTGGACATAATTAAGTTCTAGAACGGATACAAGAAAATAGTGCTCGACTTATGCTGACATGGGAACAACAACTAGAGATCTGATAATATCATTTATGTGACCATATCTGGTCTAATAAAGAAGGTTATCATTTCTGTTACCTGAGTCTGGTTAGCACTACTGCGAGCTGAAAAGTTAATAAAGAATGGAAGGTAGCGATCCTTGTCTAGACTGTTCATCAGTTTCTCTTTCACATAAACAGACTTTCCAGTGCCAGTGGGACCAACAAAAAGAAGAGGCCTATAGCATGCGATGACAAAAACTGATTTATTTATTTTGATTATAAAGAAAAACATTAAAATATTGGCTTTAAAGATGATGTGGGAAAAAAAGCAATATATATACTGCCTAGCCACCATTTCAGAATGGTCAAATTATTGGGTTGCATCAAGCAAAGAAAACAACTAAGGGATCTAAAATTACTGGAACTGGGTTAAGAACCCTTCGGCACATTATCAAAACCTGTAAGGACAGTGCTGAACCATCAATTCTGTGAAAGAAATGTGGTCAGTAAAAATCATGAATGCCAATCACTTTGGTGAAGTCGCATGGTTAAAAATGAACAGGTAAAACCTTAGCTGTGCTTAACAATAAATGTAAAAGCATTTCCATATACAGTACACACAATGTGATGAGAGCTCACAGGTTTGGGATGAACCAGTTGTGTGGACATAAGAAAACAAATTGGTTAGTGAGGTTTTAATTTTTTAAGGAGCATAAGGATTGAACTATGAAGCAATGGAACAGGTCTTGCGTCTGATTAGTACAAATTGTGCCTATTCCAGAGCGATGGGTGTGTCAGGGTAAGAAGGTCCTTGCATTCCTTCTTGCATTCCATTATGCAAAGTGCCCACTGTACAAGTCTCTGGAGACAGTGTTATGATCTGGGGCTGCTTCAATTGGTCAGGTGTAGGCTCAGCAACGATATTTGGCAATAAAATGAAGTCACCTGACGACCGGAATACACTGAATGACCTGATGGCACAGGCATATCCCAGGACACAAATTGTGAAAGAGCAGTGGTTCTAGGTGCATGAGGAATCATTTTCACATGAACTTGTCATCACAAAATTTAATCAAAGCTAAAGGTGATTCATTGAAATCTTAGATTGTGCAGTTTTTTTTTTGATCCGGCAGTTTACTTGAAAATGTAACAAAATACAGGATATAACCTATACTAACAAAATATTGAAATAATTTATATGTTCACTTGTTAAGTTCTTTCTTTTATTAATAAAACCACATACTTACATTCCATTATTAATACAGAGGTCCATTAGGTAGGTGTAACGCACTGTGTCAATTGTAGGGACAATGATGTCCTGCACTTTGGTGTTTTTGTCCCCCAATGTGACATTCTTTATTGACTCATTCCAATGAATCCAACGGCCTTTACCTTTGAACTAGAAATTGGAATGAAAAAGATCATGAGTCAGGGTCTTTTCTCAAAGACTGACTGAGCTGTTTCAAGGAACATCATTTACAAAACTCACCTCATAAGAATAGTCATAAACAAGACCTTTTTCATCAAAATGGCATTCCCATTTTGAGACAGCAACAGGGACAGGGTGCTCTTCTAATTTTCCCATAATGATTTCCCTCAAAAAATTATCAAATCTTTCACGACTGTCACCATCACAGCTTCCACCAACAGACCACACCAAAGAAAAGGCAAAGGCAGCCTATGTAAATTGCATACAGTACATACCACATAATTTTTTTTTTTCAAAAAACACTGTTTAAACAGAAAAATTTTCACTAATTGCAGTAGGTGATACCTTGATATCTTGTTTTCCATGAGTCACATTTTACAAATGATTTTGTAAATTTCACATTTACTAGTAAGTGAATACTTGCCATAATCCATGTACGAATATTCTTGTTTCCAGGATCTTCATTTACAGCTTCCGTAAGAAGCATTTCAAGGAGCCGTGTAAGAGAGACAACCGTATTACTGTTACTGGTGAAGACAACCTCCTGTGACAGAAATGAAGTAGCTGATCAGGGCTGATTTACTGAGCAATAATTTATAACTAGCTTCTTAAAATGTCCTTATGTAAAGAAATCTTTTCTGAACTCCAATACAATGTTAATTTATTCAACTTAATTCAGGTCAGTGAAGGTCAGTAAAGATATACATACTTTGCAATTTTTTCTTAACATCCTATGTGCAGCGGGGATCAGCCAATTAAACAGCTCCAGCAGCAGTGTGGCATTCTCCTGGGTCTGAAGAGGCTGGGGTAGAGTTTTTAACCAGGATGACACCAGAGGAGGCCATCCCAGCTGAGACGGCTCCATGTAGATCATTCCACAACGGCTCACTGTGGCTGGCTGGAACAGAAGGTCAATACTGCTCTAACCAGTTTAAAATTATTCCCCCAACCTGGTCAGCAAATCCTCAGCAAATAGTGTTAACAAACCTTTACAACTAAGAATAATTTTTATGCAATATACTGTATAAGACAGTTTCATTAGGCAAGAGATCACTAGTCCACTTATCTTACCGAGGCCTGGGATAGGTCCATTGCCTCGAAAATCAGACTCATCTGATTGGACATCTGGATAATTTCTCCACTCATAAGGCACAACTGCAAGAGAAACATAATTTGTCACTTGATAATATAGCTTGTTATGCAACACTTTCTAAACTATGAAGAGGTTTTCTTAGTTACTTTGACCAAATTTTTAAATGAACCAATATATACACCAATAATTAAATTTTGTTTTCTGTTTAATATCAAATTAACGATTTAAAGCTTGAAAAAAATTATAGATTAAAAGCTTGCCTTTTTGTTGTCATCCAGGACAGTGTTCATGCTCTCAATCCAAAGTGTGTCAATCGGTCCATCAAACACCACCCACTTCCTGTCTGGTGTCTCAGCTGAAGCAAACTCCCGAAATGTATTTGCCACAATCCCATCAGTCCACTGGAAAAGAAAGCACATTTATACAAGCCACGTTCAATAATTTAACCAATATGGCAGATTTATACCCACCTCATGAGACACTGGGTCAAACTGACCAAAAAGCTGTCCCATTGTAATGGATTTGGGGTTGACAGTGAGATACTGGACTTTCTCCTCTTCATTGCAGCCCCTTTCATTCATAAGTGTGAGGGTGTCAGCTAAAACATGGAGCACTTTGGTTTTGCCAGCATATGGTTCACCCACAAGCATGAACCTAGAAAGCAAAATATTTTTACCTTATATTGTCAATGTTCAGAGATCTATGAATGTTGATTTCTAGCATTATTTGTTTTACACCTTCTGTACAGATCTGTGTTAATTAGCAACTAGGATTACAGCATGAATGTTATTACATGCTTCCTCAGAGTTGATGTACTTGGTAGAGAGTGCAACCTGCTGGCTACATCTACCTGGTCTAAAAAAAAAAGCTATTATGTCTTTCTTCTAGTTAACTCCTGGTCACGGATGGCAAATATATAGATGGAACTTATATTTGGGTGAATCTAGGTTGAGCATATACTGTGTGTTGCTTTGTGAAAGACTTTTCACCTACCCATGGCGTACAATCATCATCTCATAAGTCTGGACAATTTTATCCAGGAAAATGTTCACAGGTTGGACATTATGTTTTATGCAGCATTCATTAGCACAAGCAAGAAGGAGCTAGTGAAACAGTACAAATAATTACAAAAATGTAAGGCACTGTAGAAACATCATACTCTGAACAAACATTATAAGTTGACAAAATATTTACCTGATAGTCGGCCATAGGCAGAGAGACTCCAGGGAAAAGATCGCTGGTAATTCCATTAAAGAGAGGGATGTCATGGGAGAGAAACTTGGGCTCATTCACATCCTTAATAGACCGTAGAAGCTAGAAAGGAAAATGAGCACGTGAGACTTGACCAAAATAGTACAGTTTAATTATTTAAATATACTCTACTCAACAAAATTAAGGAAATTTGTCCCGGTTTGACTTAGACACCTGTTGTAAATACGAAGGTCGTCCAAGTCAAACCAGGACAAAGTGTTCAATAAAAAATTTTAAGCAGTTCATTAAGACACTCTTTTCTCTTACAAGAATATCTTCATTTTCATTTGGAAATTTGAGTTTGAGGTTCCCTGCTGCCACCAGTACTGCTTTGACAGCTCTCATTCCATAATCATAGTGGAACTGGGAGGACAACTGCTCAGAACACAACCTGTAGGTCATTACTATCTTCACGGAAAGTGGTTTGGCATTCAAAAAGCCATAAGAATACAGGGATATCTCTGCGATCAGAGCATAATTGGGTACCATCATCGCCACTGTTCTAAACAAAACCTAGAAAACACAGGAGAAAAATAATACGATTTATTCAGAATAATGCACAGAAAATAATAATAATAGTCAGAAAAGATAGAAAAATTTAATTCCACAAAAACTAAGCCAGCCAAGTTCTTACTTTAAGGTTATCAGGAAGCTCTGATCTTCCTGCATATCCAGGGTTCATGGTGATAGCTACAAAGCAGTTTGGGTTAAGGTGAAGCTCTGTCCCTTCAAAATCAAAAACCTCCAGCTTCATCTCGATAGCTCTCTGAATGCACAAGATCTGCTGTGCCACTACAGAAAGCACCTCCAGCTCAATGCGGTTAAACTCATCAAAGCATGCCCATGCCCCTGAGGATGCCAGTCCCTTAAAGAACTGTGATAGGTAATAAAAATAAAGAGTCAAAGCAAAGTAATAAAATTTCCCTTGTCTGTGTAAACGTAAAAAAAATCTTGTCATTAAATCTAAGAAAAGATCTACTTACCTTCCCCATGGCTAGGTAGTCGAGTCCATCAGAGCAGTTGAACACTACACACTGCACAGCAAGAGCTTTGGCCAAGTCTTTAGTGGTCTCTGTCTTTCCTGTTCCTGCAGGGCCTTCAGGAGCACCTCCCAAATTCAGATAAAATGCTCCAATCTGAGCAGATACAAAAAAACTTACATGAATCAAATGCTGATTTTGAACTGTTTGTTTGATCTTTTTTTCTGTTTTAACATACAGTAATGAGTAGATCATTGTAAAAAGTGGTTTGTGTTGATGTTTTGGTTTACCAAAGTTCGGTAGCATCTGTCTGTTAAAGGTGTGATGACCAAACGTGGTGAATTTCCCAAGTACTCATAAGCATACTTGACATCACAATTTATGATGCACACACGGACATTTTCATTTGTCCAATAGTAACGCAGCTGTGCTAACCATTGAAAATCTGTCTCATGAGAAACACCTGGGAGAAACAAATAAGATGCATGAGAATGCATTACTTGTCATTGTCATTACTGTTCCTGCTGTACTGTACTTTGACATTCCTTGTATTACTCATAAGAATAGTACAAAGTAGTGTCAATGTATAACCAATATTTAACTTTCTACACTAAAACCATGGATTATTTTTAAATACACATAAAATTATTTTAAAAATAAAAATAAAATTAAAAAAATAAAAAAATTTTTATTTTAAGTACAATGAATTATCTACGGTATGAGAAAGTTTACTCCCTTTATGAATTGATCTAAACAACCTTTTTGAATCAGATCCATTACAACATCACGAGCATGCACATCTATAGTGACCAGTGCTCCTAGAGTAGTACGAGTCTGTTTGGGCAGTTTTCCTCTGACTAGCTCCACAATGTCATTCAGCTGGCTCTGTAGCTGATCATAGTATTTCTTCAGACCCTGCCAACAAAATAAGTAAGTAAATAAGTAAATAAATAAATACATACATACATAAAAAAACAACTTTCTAAAGCACTAATGTTTTGGTAATTACTGTGTTTGACAGTATGAGATTTCCTTACATTAATTCCACTCCTGATAGCTTCATGCACCTCTAGGGTCCAGTATATTTGAGAGGTACAGAGCACCACCTGGCCAGGCCAGTCACAAACCCACTGACTCCTACTAGACTCTGGGTAAGCCTGTGGTGTAATACAAACAGGTAGGAAATGGAGATTGTGCAAATATATATATAAACAATACTGTCCCTTAAAGAACTACAAAATATCACAAAGAATATTTCCAGATGTGCCAGTTGCTTTATGTACAGGATGCTAATAGATATAAGATATGGTCACCTCTGAAAGTATTTTAATGACAGGGCCTTTTTTATACATTGAAGACATCTGGTTTTGAGACCAACTTAGATCATGGGCAATTTTGTATGAACAGGTATTTCTTGTTTACCAGGTATGCCCTGTTAGACAGCTATGATATACATCTGTACCAACTGCATTTGTTGTTAAAATAGAGAAACCAACATGAGAAAAGAGCTATCTATGGGAGAAAAGCAAGCGATTTTTAACCTGAGAAATTACTTAAAACTGATCAAAGGTTTGGTATGTCCTGAGAAAGAAACCACAAGTTCAGACAAGCAAAACGTTTTTGATGACAGAAACCTATCTCCCCACTCTAATTCATTCCAAAGGTGTTCAGTCGGGTTGAGGTCAGGACTCTGTCCAGGTCAGTCAAGTTCTTCCACACCAAACCCGCTCATCCATGTCTTTATGACTCTTGCTTTGTGCACTGGTGCACAATCATGTTGGAACAGGACAGGCCATCCCCAAACTGTTCCCAGGGACCGAAGCTGGAACAAAGAGTTCCTTTCACTGGAACTAAGAGTTCCTTTCACTGGAACTAAGGTCTGGAGCTATTAACAGAAAGTTGGCAACCTCTGTGCACTATGTCTTTCATCCGTTGACCCCGCTCTGTGATTTTACATGGCCTACTACTTTGTGGCTGTGTTGCTGTCATTCTCAATTGCTTCCACTTTGTTATAATACCACTAACATTTTGACTTATTGACTTATTGATGAAGTCAATATGATGTGATGATACTGTATGCAGCCAAATTGTAAGAGAATCGAAAACAGTTTGTCTTGAGTTTGTCTTGTGCATGTAATTGCATAAGAAAGTGATAACAATAAATATGAGAATGATAATAACACAGCAGATTTTTAGTACATTTGAAAATCTCACCAGTCTGGCACGGTTGATTATGTCCCTGACACTATGCAGCATCATGTCCTCCACTTGCACAAGCCACTTCTCTACTGCTCCCCGTGCAGCTGAAGTGGAGATCAGCTGAATCAGGTCCACGCGCTCACCCTCACTACTGTACATGGCTTGGATATCTAGATTGGGCAAGAAATCCAGCTTTGCAATGCCCTCAAAGCACTTCTTCAGGTGTGGCTGTACACGCAGAGGGTCCTTGGTTTCCGAGAGGATCTCCAGCATCTCATCATTTGACAGGAAGAAAAATCTATGGGAAATAAGAAGGAAATACTGTATAAAGCTAAATTTACTCAGTAAAGTGCAAAAGTAATATAGCTTGAAATAATGCTGCTTTGCTGAAAATTTACAGTCAGCATCATATAATAAGCTGGATACCGTGGAAAGAATAGTCTTTTCTTCTCAAGGTAAGCATTCAGTCCCTTCATAATGTTGTCCAGAAGGGCATTTGAGTCCTGAAGCTTCTCAAGTAAGCCAGGTAACGAAGTTGCAGGTAAGACCTGCAACACACAAGATTGTTCTAGTCTAAAACAGCTTTAGAAGTATGTGACTAAGATTATAACCTATCTGAGATAAAAACAAGTTTGAGATGATACTTGGAAGCTGTTATTACCTTTGAGTCTTTCACACAGTGTCTCATAACTTCTTTCCAGTGTTTGTCCACCATCTGGAATAAATGTCCCTCTTCAGGCATCTGCTGCATGATGTCCTGAGAGCTAAAGATAGGTTCCAAGTAGAGCCACTGGGCTTGTACCTTCAGCCATTCATCTATGGTGTCCTGGATATGGCTTAAACGTTCCTCCCAGGCCTAAGTAACAACAGTGTTAAACAGTTTCTATTTACAATGCATAAGACCCAGATACAAGCAATACAGAAGACTATTAGAAATTATTACAGTATATCCTTTATTTCCCAATAGTTACATACATTGCATCAACACAGAATGCTACGTAAATTACCTTGATCTCTGCCTCAAAAGGCTTGATAAAAGGGGAACCCTTCATAGTCTGTGTTTTCACTATCTGGTCATCCAACATGGTCTGAATTTCATCCACTGCACTAAGGATAGATACACCAGATTCCCTATATGGATGATGTTGGAATGACACAGTATCCCAGGCCTCCACCATATTTTGCATGACCTTTTCCAGAGAGAATTCCTGTACAAATGTACAAATAATTAATTTATCAATATTTTTTCTTAAACTATATCTTAAAATAATTAAATAATAGTGATCCATGACTGTTGTAAAGGTAATTAAATAAAATGCAGAATATGTTTTGTTAAAACAGCTGGAAGTGAGAGGTTTTAATGTATATGTCAATGCCTGATTATAGAGTGGAAATTAAATGAGTCTCACTTTGCTGGCAGCTACACTGATGGTCTCAAACTGCTCCATGTAAGGAGTGAGGTTCTGTTTAAGGACTTTACGCAGTGTGGTGCCAGAGTTGGGCATCATGTCATTGTTCACAATCTCTGACATCCTTTCCCAGTGTCGAACCCTAATTCCAGGATTGCACAGTACGGACACTGTTGGTATGTGCTCCTGTTAATAGGAAATTATCAAAGATTTTGAATGTGTCATCTCATGCTATGTAGTCAAAAAAAATCTGAAAGGGGAGGAACAGTACTTAAAGAGAATAAATAAGCCGGAGCAAACAAAATGATTAAAATTACAACACGGAAGGCAGAAATGTTTGGTGTACCACAAATTCTTTCATTTGTTCTATGACTCTGCTGCAGACCACAACAGTAGAACTCTCCTGTTTGGCTTCATCTTCTTCTCCAGACTGTTTCTTTATGCCCAGGTTATCTCTCGTTTGCTCAGCCTTCTTCTGTTTCTGCTGGAAAACTTTCTGAATCTTGCAGATTTCTTGGAAAAACTCATCTACCTCTACCTCCATTCTTTCACCATTCAAATCTAAGAAGGAACCATCCATCCATCTAAATAGGATCAGAGATAGAAGAAAGTAGAAGTAATTCAAACTGTAACAATCTCAAAATCAATTGATAAACAGCAACTCATCTTCTTAATAGGAAGAATAGAGATCATAAATAATATACTGTACTGAGGAATCGACCAAACCTCTTCTCAGTGCGTTGCCATTTTAGTACAAGCCCAAACAATTTTTGATATGGCTCAATGTTTTCCTTGATTATATCAACCTCTGGATAAACAGTTAAGTCCCAGTTGTACAGAACCTCCTCTTTGTTAATAAGAACAATAGACTCCTCGACTTCCTGAATCCTCCTCTGCACTGTCCTTACATCAGTCACATACTGCGCAAATAGAATAGGGAAAACATTGTCATTGTAATTTAATTAGAAAATAGCCACAATAATAATTAGAAACATTTTTAGTAGAAGTTAATTTGTACTATGCAGTTTATTTTCATTATTATTATTATTATTATTATTATTATTTTACCTGTTGCATCATATCCAGTTCTGACCATTCTGCAAACTCCTCCGTCCTTCGGCGAAGTTTGTCCAGCTCTAACATCAGCTTCTCCCTCCTGCCCCGCAATTCCTGTTCTCCTTTCTGCTTGGCTTTTTCCAACACCTACAGTATACCACAGAACCAAAACAACTATGGGTGGGATATAATTATATATTACAATGAATTAAAACTACATAATTCTAGCCAAATATGAATCATTACTGATGGACAAACATTACCTCAGCACTGAGCTCAAAAACAGGGTTAATAGTTTGTGGCCACATCAGAACTGTTGAATGAAGCTCCAAGTCGTTTGCATCAAATATGTGTACATCCAGTAGGTAATGTAACCTGTGATGTGCATCCTAGAAGAAATATTGTGTATATATTTTATTATTTTTGTCGTTTTCCACTGTGTACGTAGATACAAAGAAAATGTTAAACGCTCACCATTATCTTACTGCTGAGCTCTTCTATTCCTTTGGTTTGTGCATGACTAATATACGCAATCATTTCCGTCATTTCTTCTGTTGTCCTTGGGTTTTTTACAGCCTTGTCCCGAATGGTCTCAAATTCTTTACAGATTCTTCAAAAAATAAAAATCCAAGAAAATTCATATCAAAGACTTTCTAATGAACAGAATATGAAAACCTAAGCAATTACACTGTGAAGGAACTACAAAGAAATCAAATCTAGGTAGTCTTACTGAAGGCATTGTTCACGATGTGTGGTGATCAGTCGTGCTACAAGGTTCTGAGCAAGAGTCTGTGCTTTCTTTGCTAGCCCTTGTTTGAGGTCCTCACAGTCCAAACGGATCATGTCAAAATAAACCACTGAGGGGAGGCTAGTGATCTCTTTGGACAGATTATGGAACACCTCCACTTGCTGAGGAAAAAACAACAACTGCATAGTCACATACACAGCATCACATTGCATATTAACATGCCATAATTAAAGTCAATTAAATTACAAATTTACCTCAGTATACTGATCAAAACTGTGTTCCTCCTCCAGAAATATCTCTACCAGACTCTGTGCATTCCCATTGACCAGCCAATCATAGCTGTCAACTACAGAAAACACAAGTTTGGGTCAAGAACAAGAAAGAATGCAAGTAATCATAAACCAACCGAATTTACAGATGTTCTAAGAAAGCAGTCATGTAGGTTTTAACATTATTGGGATTAATATGTGAAAGGCTCACAATAATATTGAAAATGTTTTGCGGGTGCCTCTAGGTTTTGACGGACAGCATTCCTCAGCGTAGTCTGTGCTGATGTAACAATATGGTCTGGCAGTTTAGCATCAACCACTGAATTATTGGCCTCATCTAGCCAGGATTGAACAGTCTGGACATTCTGTAAAATGGTATGGTCTGTTAAATACCACCATTCATTTCACATGACTCTTTTGACTTTGGATAGCAGAATAGATTACTTTATTATGAAAAGATGTGTGTATTATGTATGAAGGGGAATGATGATCATCCCATAATCTTTTCACACCTGTAAAGTATAGATTATTGATTTGAGAATCTCTAACACAGCCTCCTCCAGATCCTGAAAGCTAGGATAGAAGTCCATCTTCTCATCATCAAAGGTCAGGTCCATCTTGAAGACAGGAAGCTTCTGCTTGTTGAGTGGTTCAAACAGACTGACAAATGCCTTCACACTTCTCTCAATCAGAGCCTTCATCTGCAAATGAAGAACAACTGGCAATGTTATATCTCATCTAGGTCTCATCAGTACTGAATGAGCAACAACATTTTTCATGGCTTTCTAGACTCACTTGATTGGAAAGAAGTGTTGAAACACAGTTATAAAAGGCATCCAGCTTATCTCCTCTGATTCTTTGTAACGTGTTCTTGCTGGTGACCAAGTGAATAACTTTTGGAAACCAAGTGTTCATGAGTTTCTCCTCGACTTTCTCACACTCCACAGCCACTCTGTTTTTTAGGGTCGAACAGTCCATGGGCCCTGTGAATCTTTATATCACAAATACAGTTGAAAATTCAACAAATGTACAACTGAAGTGGACCAGTAGAATTATCTAACAAATCTTGGCACAATGTTCAGAAAGCACAGACATTACTAGGTCTCCATTAATTATAGATCTGATCAACAGGCTGGTCCCACATGAAAAT
>JAQMYL010000015.1:12241023-12253290 GCA_030014365.1 Clarias pachynema | reverse complement strand
TGTGTATAGATATATATATATATATATATATATATATATAGAGAGAGAGAGAGAGAGAGAGAGAGAGAGAGAGAGAGAGTGAGAAATCCGGTGTGTGTTCCTGCTTCATCTTAATCCCACGCAATGAGTCTGCTATATTGGAAAGATGGACAAATGACTCATCCCTTCCAAAATAAGATTAATGATAAGAGAATAAAGTCATTTCAGGTCAGTAGCCCAGTGACCATTTCAGTGCACACTTTCTCTTTTCCTTATACACAGCCAAGTGAGGTCACAAAGCGAAATAGTCTCCATTATGGAAACTACAGTATCAAACCCATTTTCTTATCTATTGATCTATTGATCTTATCTATTTTCTTATCTATTGATCTACATGTGTGTTGGATATCATTTCATTATACCCAGCCTGTATACATTTTTGTTAGTTGAGTTTTTGCCTATACAACATTAATTTAGTACGGTAATGTCTCATTGTTTTTCAACCTACCTGTGTGCATACATGCCTATTAATCTGTCTATCAGTGTCTCTTTCTTTTTCAGACCCCTTCACAGTTAATGCTGCTGATCAATATTTCCCAAAAAGAGGCCTTGAATAGATTATTTTAACTGTGATTCTAGGTCTATACAGTGAATGCATGTGCATAATAAGTGACCTTGTGTCTACAGTAGCTTTGTCATATTAATAGCCTTACCACATTCCTAAAATGATTATATGGAAAATGTAGCCTTCATCATAAATTAATCACATATAACAGTTTTATGATGTCCACTGTCCACTGCATTTCGGATTCTTATGTAGTCTGGAAGAACAGACAGGTAACTTTTTGCTACTACAGTGTAACCTGTGCAAGATTACATTATATATTTAAACACTGCACCTTTGGTTTGAGAAGTTTCCTGTTGTAGCCAGTCCAATAGTCCCACTGGATGCTTTTACTGATGATGAGATTGTAGGCTTTTCAGATTTGAGCCTATTTCAATCAATGTAAGTACTGTATGTGTATTAAAAAAAAAAAAAAATCTGTATCTGTATGTAAAATAAGCTGTATTCTTGGTTAATTGCAAAATCCATACCGTAATTTAACAGCACAGTTCAAGCATGAAATTAGTTTTGCCCAATATAACATTTTTGGATGCCTTCAGAAAATGTAATAATTTTTTACTTACAGTATGTCATTTTACTTACAATACCTGTCAAAAGTCTGGATGCACCATTCAAAAGTTAAATAGAAGATTTTATACAAAACTATGAAAGAACACATATGCCATTAGGTAATTAAGTAACAACAACAGTCATTTGTTATTTAAAGACACGAACATCAGCTGTTCTAAAATAATTCTTGTCAAGTACATTAGCAAAACCCACCAAAAAAGCACCATGATGAAACTGGCTCTCATGAAGACCATCCCAGGAAAGCAAAAGCAAAACCTACAGTACCTCTGCTACAGAGGAAAAGTTTATTTAGAATTACCAGCCTCAAAATCACCAACTAACATCACCTCAGATTAGAGCTTTTACAGAGCAGAAAAAGCAGACATCTCATCATCAAATGTCCAAAGGAGACAAATGCCTTCAGCATTGTTTAACAATGTAGAAAGAAATATAAATCAGGGAGAGATAAAGGAATTAAAAGGTGTGTCCAAACTTTTGACTGGTTAACATCTTTTCATGCACTTTCTTTTCCTAGGACCACGTGCATCATTTATTTAAAATGTCCATACAATATCAAGACAACCTATGGCTTAGATTTCATGTTTCCGAACATATCACGAGGCTAAAGTTAATATGTGATGGGGACGACTGCTATGATGTCAGCGGGTCAAAGGACACGAGCACACAAGTGACCCCCTTGTATGATGCGGCCTACTCGAGTGCATCAGTCAACCGCGGCGAAACAAAGAGGCTGAGTGTGGCGGAGTGCAGCTGCAGCCTGCATCGGATGCCTCGGGTCGGATGTATGTGACCATGTGGGTCACACGGAACATCCTAATGCGCCGAACCAGGGTAGAACTTGAGTGGTTGCCAAAATCCAAACCGTCACATTTTGCGAATGAGAATAATCCGTATAGTGTTTATTCTTTTTAATTTTTTTCTTGCTCAATGAAAGTTTTGTCGCTGTCTCTGCAACAGACGATTTGTTTTGAAAATCTAAATATATTGTTTGGCGCACCCCCTCTCTTCAGAAATGGAATCGTCTGAGGTCTCTATCAGAAAAGTAAATGTGTGGAAGATTGGAATGCCTCAGCAGTGCCTCAGCAGGACCTCAGATTCAGCTTCAGTTTCATCGACGCCGAACAGCAGCAGAGTCATCAGGTATCATTTACTCTCTTTTATTATCGTTCAGAGTTCTGCTGCTTTAATTAAACGCATAAAATGTCGTATATTATAATTGATGCTACGCAAAATGTTGTCAATGTTGTTAAACGATGAGTCTAACTGGTTAATTGGCTTTGTTTGGATAATTGCGAAGGTTTAGACTGATGGGGGAACAGTTTAGTGAAAATGATCGAATATTTATTTTTTGTTTAACACCAGTGTTGTCTCTTCGTAGTCCTGTGATAGGAAGGAATAAATGGAGAGTCAGCAGCTGAAGGATCCACTGAATAAAGTTTCAATAATCAAAGGTACCTCAAGCAGTTACAGCTCTTTTACACACACACACACACACACACACACATACACCAAAAAAACAACAACAACAACAACAACCTTAAACTTACTTAGTAAATACACTGGAGTGTGTTCATGTTTGCCTGTTTCGAAAGCATTTTAAGTACATTGTAGCCACTGTTGTTTATGCAAGACAAGATCTGAGAGATTTCCATCACATTAAGTGCCCTGAACTGTGCGTTCCTTCTTCACGGACGTTGAGGTTCAGCTTGAGCGAGAATATTTTCAGTTTCAAAGCTAATATGGGCCAGAGTGTTCCTCTGTGTCCTCATGCTGCAGAGAGCTCGTGTGCCTGATCCAGAGTGGCACCGATGAGCAGGGACCGAAAGTCCTACAGTACGACCCAGGAATTCATGAATCCTTAATGCCCTTGCTCGATCACGCTCCCTGCAATGTGTGGCGGCCGTGTTTGCGGAGAGCTATTATAGCTGACTCATACAGGATATATGCAGGCTTGTTTTTCTGAATTCCTGTCACTGATTGCATTGATATCTCTCTAAAAATCACCATTTATGGTGCACGGTGTGGAGTGTGCAAGATGAGGTCATGTCTTTTTAAAGCACTCGATGGGACGGCCTGGATCTGCGCAACCCAATTTGAGGAGAATCCCTACATCAGGTGAAGATATAATAATAGTAATAATAATAAAACTCAAGGTAAGTATTTTAACTTAACAGTGAAGACATGCTGATTGTGCTTAGTCATTTATGTAGAGTAAAGTTCATATGTTCTCTATATGTACTCTCTGAAACAGCATGTAAAATTGAGGCAATCCGCCTTTAATATAGACAAGGGCCCTAGTTTAGATTTGAGATGATTTTTTTTTTTTTTTTTTTAGGGTAAATCTATTTTGGGTTAACTTATTAATTCATGGAAAAGGCCCATTTACCCACCTCAGGGGAAATTATCTTACATTTCATTCTGATCTAAATTTAACCTGTGGCCAGTCTAAGGGTGAACTCTGGAACAGGACAGAAATGCCAGTGTATCAAGAAATAAATGATGTAATAGCCATATTTAATGTAAGGTACGGTAAGGTCTTTTGCTGTCTTTTTATCCTTTGCTAGTTCATTGAAAATATTTTTTGATGAGGTTGCTTTATTTAAAAATAAATAAATAAATAACATGACCATACCTTAAATCATTGTCTTCCCTACAAGTCATTGTTCTGGTATAAATGTCTGTATAGATGAGCTGACTCGGAGCTCCATGGAGGCCAGCGAATCAGAGAAGGTGATCCAGCACCTTAATCAGGAACTGAAGGAGGCCCATGATCAGGCCAATGCTGGCAAGCAGAAGTGTGTGGAGCTGCAAGGTAAAGGACAGTCATGTTTCTCTTCAGGGTGATTGCTACAATATGGGCCACATGATTAATTTACTATGTTGATAATAGGCTAGTCAATTTTAGGCTAGTGATTTTTCTGAGGATTGATGGCATCATGAAGTTTCAATATATTGTAGTCCAAAATCTGGTTGTCTTGCTAGTGGGCTTGGCTGTAGACAGATCTTTTAATAAGATGATCACTGCATAATATTTGTTGCCAGTTGGAAACCTGCAATTTGAAAAAAAAAAAAGTGTGGTTTAAAAAAATCCAATATGTTTAAACTCAAGATATTGTTTTGTATTTTTTTTATTAAGAATTTGAATTATTAGAGTTTAACTTTTTGAAATGGACTTTAGGTAGGTATTTTATGTTACAACGTTTTCCTTAATAGTGTGTAATCCATTGCAGGACTTCTAGAGGAGGAGAAGCGGGCCAGCAAACATCAGACAGAGGAGTCTGCAAAGCAGATGAAGATTCTTCAGAGTAAGTGTGAAGGGTAGTGACTCTGTTTACTTATTGTAGACCAAATTTTGTGGGGTATTGGGTGTGTGTATCTTGTGTGGCTGTTTCTGTTGTATCTAAAGCTCAGCTTCAGAAGCTGCAAGATGAAATGGATAATCTCAGGGACCAGAAGGACAGCACTGTATCGAGTATGCGACAGGATGCACATGCAGCTCAAGAGGAAATCAAGGTATTGCGCCAAAGGATGGAGAAGGCTGCAGCTGAGCGGGACCATGAGGTCAGCGCTCTAAAGGGGAACCTGGCAACACTAACTACTGAGCTAGAGAAATGGCAGTTGACTGCAAATAAGTACGAGCGTGAGATTGACAGCCTCCAGGCAAATCACCAGCAACAGAGCCAGCAGAGAGACAAAGTTGCTAAACAGCAAGGTACCACAGTCACTCACATTAAGCACATAATTTTGGTTGAACCTTATTATAGATTTAGCTACTATCGGTTATTGTAGCTATTAAAATGATGTAAATTGTAAAGGACTGATGCTGTCAACCTACAGTAAATCCCAGAAAATGTTTATTTCTCATTCTTGTACTTGAAAAAGGGGAGTGGGGCATTGTGGATGCAGGAAAATGTTCACTGAAGATATGGAGGAAAATGACCAAATTGGTCCCTCCTGATCATGAGCTAATAGAAGAATAAAATGCTGAATATTGCACTAAAATATGTTACGCAAATAAAAAACAGTCTGTAAATAATTGATGTAGCAAAATCCAGACTTTACAATTTCATGATTACTTGATTAAGTACTTGAGCAGTTTTTTTTTTCTCTGGTGACTGCAAAGGTTCCGGCCATTTGAGTAGAACATCAGGAAAGTAGATGATTAAAATAAAGTACATGGATGCTGATTGTTATCAAAAACTAACTAGGATCAGTACAAAATGGCCTAACTCACAAATTAAATAACAAATGAAATAAGAATCTGTGAAATGAGAGAGATACATTTTTGAAGGCTTAAAACAGATGAAAAAATAAGAGTGTGTGCATGTGCAGGATTTTGCTTTCAGCCCGCTGTGTCCTACATTTGTAATTTAGTGAGCTTAAAATAATTATTTTTATGTAACAATAATGAGAGTGATGATTCATTTTTTCCCCTTTATGACTGCACCAGTTACACAAGGGGCGTTCAAGTCAAACCGGGACTTGTGATGAAAATTCTTGTAAATGAAGGCATAACTCCGATTGACATTTACAGAAGACTTCAAGCACAGTATGGTGATAAGACTCTTAGCTGCTGTAAAAATTTGAATGACATCCTGGCCAAGGTGGCTCAGAGTGCACTGCAGTCGTTACTGTGAGCATTCTCAGAGTGGACCACCTGATTCTTGAAAATTAACTGATAATTTGATAACTTGCGGAAAATATGCATCTGTCTGTGGGAACTATACATGCCATCATTCACGAACACCATTTTTACATTACAGGAACTCGACTGAGAGTTATTAACACATACTCCGTTTGACCTCGCACCAAGCCATTTCCATATTTTTGGGCCATTGAGTTCCTTGGAAGCCAGCGTTTTGGACGTGAAGCAGGCAGCCTGATCATGTCTCCGGCATACTGAGAAAACACTGGGATAAGTGCATTAGTGTAGTGGGGGATTATATAGAGAATAAAAGGTAGTTTTTTTCCCATCTCATAATTATGTTCTATTATTCTGAACAATCAAAAGTCCTGGTTTGACTTGAGCTTGTGATGTATGTGTGTGTTCTTGCTTGAGTGTGTTTTCCCCCAGTTATTGTTTATGCGTTTGACTGAATTGCTTGCTGATTCATGTGATTCAGCCAGTGAGCTGGAGAAGCTGAAGCGTGACTGTGAGAGCCTGCAGAGGGAGTGTGCTTCTCTTCGGTCAGAAAGGGAGCAGTTGACTACACAGCAGCAGAAGGAGAAGAGCAGTCTGCAGAGCGAATGCACATCCCTGCGCTCTGAGAACGATCGGATTCTAAGGAAACTGCAGCAGCTGGAAAAAGAGCTAGACAGGTCCATGTCATATCACAGTATATCTTATTGGTATACTGTAAAAAGAAAAAACATCCTTTGCTTAAACAAACAATTCTGAAGTACACTTTGTGACAGTCTTACAAAAATGTAGCTCAGTGCATAAAGTCTGTGTGTGATTATGGATTATGGGTTTTTGCTCTTTTTGCAGCTGCAAGAAGCAGAGTGCAGGTCTGAGCAGCACAGCAGAGGCTCTGGAGAAGGCACGGTCTGACCTCGAGAAGAGTCTGAGTGCTGCACAGGAGGAGAACGAGAAAAACAGCAGCCAGCTTCACAACCTGCTGGAGCAGAGCAAAACCAGAACCAAAGAACTGCAGAAAGAGGTGAAACCTGCACTGATTCTTGGTTCAGAGCCTCTTTCACGAAAAATTTCCAGGTTTTGTCATTTCTTGGGCATTCCTAAAAGTAGAATCACTAAGACTAGGATTAAAATTTATCAGTGAAATTATTTTGGTTCAGTATCACATTGTACTTGATCAGCTGTAATGTTCTAGGTAAGTTATGTTATTTTTGTATTGTGGTGTTTTGTGCAACATATTTGCATATATGTCTTGCCACAGGGTCATGATGCATAAAGGGGCTTATTGGTATGCAGGAAATGCACTGATGAGCAGGAATGCACACGACTAAAACCCTAACAGTGTGTTGTGTGTGTGTATATGTGTGTGATATATAGGGAGAATTTGACTCATTAGCTCCTGTGTGTATAAAATCTGACCACTTGTTTGTGTTTGCTTTGTGTTTGCATATGCATTGGTGCCGAAGAATAAACTAGGCTATAGACCAATAAATCACACATGCAATCAAAACTTTTGAGCGATCACCAGCATGCCCCAAAACATGCTGGTGATAAGGTTTTTCAGATACACATTTGGAAAGTACAAAAGAAATATATTTATCTCTTACTCAGAGATATATCTCTGAGTAAGTGTTTTGGTGGTTAGCACTGTTGACTCTCCCCTACAGGTATTCCGGATTCAGTGTAAGCTAATGGGCTTTCCAGGTTACCAGAAGTGTATGTCCAATGACCCTGAATTAAAGATCAAATGTTTGAACAAGCCATCCATCTGCAGATAGTAAACACTTGTGCAGATCAATTTATCCCCAACAACTAGCTCAGTGCATGATGTGAATGTGGTGACTTTATGAGTAAGAATCTCTCTCAGAATTTTGACTCGGGTGTGTGCCTCTTGCAGAACGTCATTGCTTCTGGGAACTGCATTACACAGTCCACTAAAATAAGCACATACTTGCCCTCACTCTTTGATCTAATGGCCTGATGAGGCCCACAATTCTCAAAGTGGACACTGCAGACCACCAGCGTACACCACAAATGCCCAGCCTATTAAAGCAAGCCATTAGACTGTTAAGTGTCCTGCAATTGGGTTATGGTGAGTTGCCTGGGTCTTCAGTCCCAACCACCAGATCAGTACCTGTGTAACTTGGTTTAATCCATCTTCAATAATTGCAAAATACATTCGGTTGGGTTGGCTGGCAATTGATCGACTCCTTTAGCCAAACAAGTGCTTAAAGGTTTAATCTTGGAATTGCTCTGCAGGAAAATCCATACCAACACTTCCACTTCACCACAGACCTTTTTTCCCTGCAGCCCTGGTACCAGATTTACTTAGAGGGGAAGCAAGGCAGACCAAGATGGGATAGGGAGGGAAGGTGAACATACTAAAGTATGGAACTGGTTTCGGTGGATAGGCTCCTTGTTTCCATTCTCCATGGGAAGGAAATGGATACACCATCAGATGGTCCTCAATCAGCTATATAGTCTGTGTAGCCAACACTGGCCAGTGGCACGGGACCCACTTCACCACCATCTCTCCCATGTTTTTGACCTTCCACGTTAGGAGCTCTAGCTGACCACTGTGTTTCAGGCCAGCCCCACACTATGGGGGCAATTTCAGACAGTTTAGGGAAAGCCTCTGGGACATGCCTTTGCTGCCACCCTGCCTTGTACCCCAAGTTTCCATGGTAGGCTCCAGGACCCCCATGTGATAAGCTGTATAGACAATTGATGGATGGCTCTGACTTTTTTCCTCTCGTTTTGCTTATCTCTGTGCTCTAATGCTCATTCTCTCTCACTTTATTCTATTTCTTTGTTTTATATTCTCTGTGCTGTCAGTATGAAGAGACACAAGCAGAGCTGTCAGGCCTGAAAGAGAGGTGTGAGCAGGTAGAGCATGAGAAGGAGTCTATCTGCCTGGAACTGCAGCAGTGCCAAGCTAGCCTGAAGTCTATGCAGGAGAAAAGTAACCAAGTAAGTTCCATAATGTTCTTGTGTTTCAGGACGGGGTTCTGACAAATGGGACAGTTTACAAGGAAATCATATTCCACCACGGCCCTGAAATCACTGATGTTATAACATAGCTTTGTAGTTTTAACACAAGGTTTTATTCCAATTTTACTAGATTTCATCATTCTAAGTGTCTTTTGTCCATTTTGCCTAACTTGAAAGAGTGTAGCTCTTCCCCCCCCCCCCAAACCCCATTGAAACTCCATAGCACATTATTTCAGTTTAATCCAGTCAGTCTTCCCAGGTTGATTTTTGTAATATCCCTTGCCTCCTTTAGCTGTCTATATTGCCGCCCATCCTAGCCGTAGTCATCGGCCTTGTCCTGGCTTTGCTGTATTGGTGCTTCGGCCCATTGTGGTAGAAAGGTACACAGTGCTTCTGTCCCCTCGCTTATTTATACGTTTTTGGGTCAGCCATGCTTAGCCTGTGCAAACTAAACCCTTCTGTCCAGCACACACTGACAGTTCAATGTTAAAATGCTTATGTTTTTATGATTATGGTAAATATCAGCAGATGTGTGTCTTTTCCTTGTGATATTAACAACAGTCTCTGTCCTCACTTGTAGGCTGCTCTTCTTATTGTTCCTAACATGCTAGCTTTCAGTCTGCATTTAATCTGTGTTTGGCTCTCAGTGTCTCATTCTCGTGTGTGTGTGTTTCCGTCTGGATAAATGTTCTCTGACAGAAGAGATAATGCTGACCAGAGTGTTATCTGTGTCTTTGCTGTTTCAGGAACGATGGATCAGGTGGATGCCTGTCGCCGCTGTAACAGTTGCTGTCACAGTCTATATGCTTACAAAGACTTCAACCTGAGTATCTGGCACTATGAAGCACTAAACAGTTTTTTTTTTTGCGCACATTTGCAACCATACAGCCATATTGCCCTTTTAGTGTAAGAGGGCTTTGTGAGAAATAATGCAACTTGTAACTGTAATATTAAATGCGGAAGGCCTTAGTTTATTATGTAGGGCATCTGATCCATATCAGCTCCAGCCCCAAGCCGCTGCAGTGTTCCTGTAAAGGCAAGGACTTTTAGACTTTAATGTGCCTAAATGTTAGTTTTCATCCTGCAAAATGTCGTTATTTTGCCCAACATTTGTATACACATTTGCCTTCCTCAGTTCATATTAGCCCATTTTACTGATTTCACAATCTTCATCTGCTATTAAAAATAATCTTACAATAATTCTTTTAATAATTCACCATAGTGAAAGCAATAATACATTGAAACATGTGAAGTTTGAAGTCATTTGAAGTCTTGCGCAATATGAAATTTGCTGCTTTGTTTCTTCTTGTACTAATTTCATGTTTTGTTTATCTAGTCACCAGTTCTTACCTTGATCTTAATTTAAAATTACGAAAAAAAAGTCTATGCACTGTGTCAATATTCTATAGCTTTTTAAGTATTAAGAAATTAACAGATATTGCACTTAAAGTTAAGAGCACTAATTCATCTCAAAGAGACACTTAAAGTAATTAGTTTACTCGTACAGATGTTTGCTGAAGGACAGAAATTTAAGCGTGCTTGTTGCAAAAATTAAATAGACAAATTAATGCAAATAAATGTGTGTGTTAATTGATAAACATTTGTTTCCTTGTATTTGACTTGCATAATGCACTGAGGTTCAGACTTTATTAAGGGAAAAAGTCAGCAAACCTGACAAAACCAAGTGGCCTTGGAAG
The DNA here is from genome assembly GCA_030014365.1 of Clarias pachynema. NCBI lineage: Eukaryota > Metazoa > Chordata > Actinopteri > Siluriformes > Clariidae > Clarias > Clarias pachynema. The sequence goes on along the minus strand of JAQMYL010000015.1, from coordinate 12,242,792 downwards.
AAGCTGATTCTGATCTGAACTGATTATATTTGGTAAGTGGAAAAGTACCCCTAGGGGTCTTATTTTAGTTAAATTACTAATTATGCATAATAATAATCATCATCATAAAAAAAAATTAGCGTATTAATTAATGTTGATAAATATTCAACCTTTGTGTGTGATGCATGTCTCCAATGTATCATTAAAAAAAAAAAAAAAGATTTTGGTTAGTAAAGCCAAAATGGAAGAACAAATCTGTTTCTGAGATCATGTTATTAATAAGAGATGGGCTCAGCTTTGGAGACAACTTTGTGATCCCTGTTTTTACATTTATTTTGCTGCCTCTAAACATGTACATGTTTAGAGGCAGCAAAATAACAAGTACAAGCATGTACAAGCAGTACTGGTGAGAAGCCTTTTCGTGTTCAAGTTGATTAATTTTCAATATGACGCTCAAAATAGTGCAACGTGAGCTCTAATAGTTTTCATCCGAGGTCCCTTTGAGTCAGCAGTCATTCTCACTTTACATCTGTTCACTCTGAGCTCTTCAGTGCGCCGTATGCACTTTTTTAATCCTTTGCTGAATATTAATAGTCACACTTCAGGTGCAATATACCCCCTTTCTCTAGCTATTCCTGTTGCTATTAATGATCTTTTTACAGTTCATTTAACTATGAGGCGTGTTCATGTCAAATCGGGATTGTCATGACATTTCTCATGAATCAAGGCATAATACCATTGATATTTACAGGAGACTTCAAGCACTGTGCGGTAATGAGACTCTTAGCCGCAGTAAAACATTTGAATGGTGCAATAGTTTAAAAAAATAAAATAAAAAAAAAGGCTGTATGTCCATGAATGACGATCCTGGTCAAGGTGACTCGGAGCCTACTACATTTATTCTTGTGAACCTCCTGAGTGGAACACCTGATCCTTGATCATCATCCTTGAACTAAGGTCACAAGGAAGGGGACACTGTGAATGGAGTGCCAACTTATCCACCTGGTCACACACTATGGGCAACTCAGAAACAGCAATCAACCAACACTGCATGTCTTTGGACGAGAAAACGAGGAAACCCAAGCATGAGGAGAACAGGCAACCTGCACACAAAGAGAGATCGGGGCAAGATACAAATCCCCAAGCTGGCATATACAATTTTTTTAAATTACTGCTATTGTGTCATTTTTCTATTGTGTGTTTGGGATAAGTTTAAGTACATCAGTAGCATAATAGATCAGGAATAATTAATATTTCAGTTAATGCTTAGTAGGATTAAAGTGCACCACAAGCATAATAAAATCTAGTTATCTTCAGATGGACTATTCCGGTGAGCTCAAGTCAACTCAACCAAGTTCAATAAACATTTGAGTTTGTGCTTCAACCATTAAAACCGCTTCTGCAGTGGCAGTATCGTACCAGTAGATGGCAACATTTGCCCACTCGTTGAAGCAAGTCTTTCTTAAAAACATTTGTGCATAATTGCAGTTTGATTTATATCTTTCTGCATCATGCTTTTTAAATTGTTTTTTTTTTATTTATTCTTTTTTTATTTCATAAATGCTCATTATCAACTAAATTATATAATTATAGTCTGTCCTTTCAATCACTCATTCTCTGTACCGCTTATCCTGAACAGGGTCAAGGAAGGTCTGGAGCCTATCCAAGGGTACTCAAGGCACAATGCAGGAAACACCTTGGACAGGGTCCCTTTATATATATATATATATATATATATATATTAGTGGTGGGCATAGATTAATTTTTTTAATCTAGATTAATCTCACTGT
>JAQMYL010000015.1:12213343-12229246 GCA_030014365.1 Clarias pachynema | reverse complement strand
ATGACACTTACATCCAATTTGCATAATAATTTGGAACGCGGTGTATATATATATAAATATATATATATATATACTGTATGTCCATCCGGTAACCTCTGTAGTTCAACTAGGGACCATGGCGGCCAATGGTGACCATTGTATTTATTCCAATTTTACGACCATGGTAGGACCTCAAACACTCACAAACTACGGCAATTTAGAAATACTAGTTAGAATAATCTGCATGTCTTCGAACTGTGGGAGTTGCACCCTGGAGGTGCAATGATACTGTATACATTGTATATATGGATAATTTTAGGCAATTTTCACTTTTTCTATGTCTGTAAATTATTTACAAACAATGACATCACTCGGTTATTATACTGGGAACAGTTCTCACTCATCGTATATACCGCCTTATCCTGTATAAAGACAGGGTTGCCTATCCCAGAAGACTTAGGGCACAAGGCAGGGTACACCCTGGACATGGTGCCAATCCATCTCAGGGCACACACACATACAGTACTCACATGGTCGTTCACACGCTACAGGCAATTTGGTAATGCAAATTAGCCTAATCTGTATGTTTTTGGACTGTGTGAGGAATCCAGAGTACCCAGAGGAAACGCACCAAGCACAGGGAGAACATGCAAACTCCATGCACACAGACCCAGAGGCAGGAATCAAACCTGAAACCTTAAGGTATAAGGTGCTAACCGCTAAGCCACTGGGAACAGTTCCAACCTTCAATAATTCAAAGATAAGTCTCCGGAAGTGAGTCTCGGGCGCTGTTACACACCTACCCGGATTTTTGATTAACATAAAGGCAGGGCAGTATGTGTCACATGACTGCTGACTATGCGTCTGGGTTGTCGCGTCTCCAGCAAGCTTTAACCTGCATGCTAATTCGCTCCTGCGGCGGTGTAACCATCCTTACTGGCTTGTTTGCAACCCAAATAAACAGCACTACTGACAGGTAAAAATAATGTATTTGTTTCACCGCAAAACTACGAGAAAAGTGTTTGTTTTATTGATTCACAAGATACCAGTTTGAGTGAGTTTACACGTCGCTGTGCAGGATGCTTGGCGCTTTCATTGTAAACGCTGCTAGCAGTATTAGCCTTAACGGGCCAAGGCTATCACTACAGCTATTTATGCACTTTAACACTTATCACTTTAAACAGTCGTCATGGTGCTATGGAGTATGTCTGACTAACAGATGAACTAAACGTTAGCTTATTAGCTAATTAGCTTTTGATCAGATCCTGTCTTTATGTCATTAGCTACATCATGGTATACTGTACACTGCATTTCCCGGCATGCTCAAGTGCACTTCACAGTTATTTCCTAATTAATCATCATTTGATCTGTTTAGAAAGGCAAATTATTATATAGTTTGAGATCTTTATGTTTCGGGTTGCAGATTTTTGCTTTCGCTGTGAGCCTGAGCAGTCTACAAAGTCTAATCAAATGGATAATGGAGACTGGGGGAATAGGGTGAGTTTAAACTGTATGGTCCTGTCTATAATAATGTCCCTCTAAGCCTATGGTTTTAGTCTAGGCATTTGTTAATAACATTGATTTGGCTTAACACGTTATTATACTTATTATAAAAATAGATTCTATATGTGTAAAATTGAAAAATTAAACCTGTCTGACTCAAAGAAGTAGCCTGTTCTTGGAAGCCATGACAGTACATATATTTACTATATTATGCACTATGAGATGGATGGTTTAGGTCTAAAAATATAGCCACAACATTGTCATGCTGAAATAATAATTTGTTAGAAGTCCTAAGGAGGAGGACCACCTTAGAACCACCACTGATCAGATAACATATTCTTCTAATCGTGAGTTCTTCCCCGCGCAGCAGTAATACTGACTGTATGTGTGTAAGAACACAATAATCATATCATCACTTTATCAAACACACAAACTGCATTTTTATTGAAGAGTTCATGAGTAGAAATGGGGTGTGATGGAAAGATCAAGTTAGTTATGAGTTATGACTTTTGTGTGCCAATTCATGTATCGCCACATTGACTCCAAAATAAATTTTTAAAAGATTTATTAAATTTATAATAGAGATGCACCAGTTGATCAGGTAGTGACTGTAATTAGCCTTTTTTTTTTTTTTAGCTTAATCAGTCATGACTGATCATGTTGGATATAACTGATTCTGTGAAGAGTGCACAAGCTTCTGAGTGGTGCAACAGAAATGCATTTTTATCACGTTATAGTTTCAAATGTTGCACCTATTATAAAGCCACCGATCAGCCTTTTTTTATCCAAACTCTGCAAGCAAATTAGTCTTAGACCCACTCAATACATACACTTGCACCAGTCTCAAAACACCACAAGTGCTAATTAATCTCGAAACATGCATGTTAGATGCTCACAATTGTTTAACACAAGTTGTGAAGCTGTTGAATAAAGCTAAGGAATTAATCCTTCGAATTCTGACTTTGTTTGATAATAAAATTGGGAAATAAATATTGAATCAGCATATTTATAAAATCCTGATACAGAATTGCAGTATCAATCGAATTGCAGCCTAGGTTTAGTTATGATTTTGTACTTGCAGTAGGCATGGTGATTTATATAAGATCAGGTCCTTCATTGGAAATTAAAACACATTCACACTTGTCATCTGAAACCCCACTTCCTCTGTTGTGAAAATGGTGTGGTCAAAACACTTGGCCAGGTGCAGAATTTGGACTTCATTATCAAAATCTTTGCTTTAAGCCAGATCAGGCAACATACTTTTGCATCTAAACACTAGTCAGCAAGAATAGAGATGTAAATATGGTGAAATAAATTGCTGTTTATATTATCATAATTTATCATATAATAATTTAAGCTGATAGACATGTACTATATAAAGTGTTTAATATTTTCAAACAATCTGAGTAATATTTTGATTAATGCAGCTCTCTGTCAAGAGACTTTTAAAATTTAAAGGGTGAATATAACTGTCCTAGACTAATCTGAAAATAGCTTTTTCTTTTTGTTTTGAAATAGCTAGCTTTACAGCTGGTTTATAATCATTTTAGTACACATATGCAAAACAGCATGGTGTTGATGGGTCTTAAACCCTTTATAAATGGTTGGTAGAGACTTCATCTGTCTCACTACAAGACTTGCAGCCCGAAGTGCTTATTTGAAATTGCCAGTGTTGGTATTAGAGCTAAGAGTTGGTTGGTGGTGGCAATGCTGGAGTGTTTGTGGATGGGTTCAGTTTACAAAATTTTCTCCTCCTCCTTTCCTCCTCCTTCCTTTATTTATTTATTTTTATATAATTGTGTGTATAAACAGACCAAACGTTCTAAGTACAACCTTTTTTCTGTTGTATACTTCCTCAGTGTTCTAATCTCCTTTTATTTTTTCAGATGACTCACCCAGTCACCTTAAATGTTGGAGGTCACCTCTACACCACCTCGATGTCCACACTCCAGCGGTACCCCGACTCTATGCTGGGTGCCATGTTCCGGGGTGATTTACCCACCACGCGAGATGCTCAAGGACACTACTTCATTGATAGGGATGGCACTCTGTTTCGATACATACTGAACTTCCTGCGCACATCTGAAATGACTCTGCCGGCTGACTTCATGGAGATGGATCTTCTGCGTAAAGAAGCTGATTTTTATCAAATTGAACCTTTAATCCAATGCCTCAATGACCCAAAGCCACTGTACCCTCTAGACACCTTTGAACAGGTGGTAGAGCTGTCCAGTACCCGCAAACTCTCCAAGTACTCAAACCCTGTAGCTGTCATCATCACCCAGCTGACCATAACCACTAAAGTACACTCGCTGCTGGAGGGAATCTCCAACAACTTCACTAAGTGGAATAAACACATGATGGACACAAGAGACTGTCAAGTGTCCTTCACCTTTGGACCTTGTGACTACCATCAAGAGGTATCTCTCAGGGTTCACCTCATGGACTACATCACTAAACAGGGCTTCACAATCCGAAACACCCGGGTCCACCACATGAGTGAGCGTGCCAATGAAAACACAGTAGAGCACCACTGGACCTTCTGCAGGCTCGCTTACAAAGTAGAAGACTGACAAAATAGAAGGCATAACAAAGCTACAAACTGTTGTAAACTGCTGATGCCAATGCTATAAGTTAATTAAGCTATATGTGTGTGTCAGTTTATGTGACCAAACTCAATAATGAGAGGAAAAGTAAAAATAGTGATGTAACAGTTATGGACTAAATGATCGTTTTATTTAGTTTGCAGGTTTTTTTTTTTTAATAAAAAATAAGATAATTCCAGGTATTGTCAAATTGTCAAGAAGGTTAGGACAATTTTAATCATGTATACCCACTATAGGATCCACAAATATGCAGACAGCTTTCAAACATGTAGCAAACATAAATGTTCATATATTCACTCTATAATAATTCTACAAAGAATTTGCACTATGTGCAATATTACAGTGAATGCATGCATGTTGTAACATGAACCTAATGTATTAAATTGTTGTCAAATTAGACCATTTTTTGATTGTATTGTTGTCCTTTTAAGTGTAATTTCAACTTGTAATGTGGGAGGTTTTTTTTTTTTGTTTGTTTTTTTTTTCCCCCCCAGCTTATTGGTTACACCACCATATGGGTGCATTTTGTTGTCATGCCGTCACTGACTGTAGCTTATTGGTTATCACCATCTCTGCGCTGTACACCAATGTTTGTTTGTTTTTTTCTCTCCTTGGTTTTTGAAACGGCTATGATTTGGGTGTTAAAAAATGTGCAAACGAGCGACAAAAGTGACAATGTGACATGACATTTCAATACTTTGTGGTAATGAGGTAATGAGTTGAGGTAGTGGGAGGAGAAACCAGTGAACAGTCCTTGTAAGTAGCAGCAAAGATACAAATAGTTTGTGCAAATTAGCAATTGATGAGTATTGTGCATTTACAGGTTGGTGTATACAATAGTTTGATAGTGTAGGTCAGTGTGTTTGCACGTGTTGATTTATCAGTCCAGTCTCAATGTTTTGAGGTAGTTGAATTAATCTGAGTGATAATGTGTTTGTACATAGTGTCCTGTGATGAACTGGCATCCTGTCTTGGTGGTGTTTCTGCTTTACTTCCAGTGTTCCTGATGTAAGATCTGGACCACAACCTTGACCATAATAAAGTGGTTGCTTAAAAATTTTTAATGATAAAAGCATCATTATGTACCTGTATCTCTACAAAATGGGGGGAAAATGCAGTTTCTCAAAATATTTGAATACGTCTTAAGATCGATCATCAGGATTTACAACAATCAGGATTGTCCAGATGGAAAAGGAAATTGTCCACACTTGTGTCCACTTCCAGATGGATGCATGAAGTGCTCTAAAATCTCCTATAAGATGGCTGCTTTGGCCATTGACTACTTTGGACTTGATAAAACACAGTGGGCCAGCACCAGCAGATGACATGGCACCTCAAACCATAACCAACTGTGAAAACTTTTCACTGTACTTCAAGCAACTTGGACTGCCTCTCCACTCTTTCTCCAGTTGCTGGGACCTTGATTTCCAAATAAAATGCAAACTTTACTTTCATCTAAAAAGAACAGTGGTCCAGTTCGTTTCCTCCTTAGCCCAGAAACGATCTTGGCTACTCTTGATGCATTGACTCACTCCACTCCTTGTGACGTTCACCCAAGTTCCTGACTCTGCTCTGCTTGACGATGTTCTTAAGTTTGCGGTCATACCTGTTTGTGCACCTTTTCCTACCACATTTTTCTCGTTACCTTCCTTGTGAAGGGTGTCGATGATCGAGCCTCCCCTATGTGATAGATGTACAGTATTTATACTGTATGTATAGTAACTTCCTCAAAGTTTAAATGAAATGTTGAGATGCTGGATGAGCTGTAAGCCATAATCATAAAAATGAAAAAAATAAAATAAAATCAATATATGGCATGAAATTTTATGAATCTATAAATTATGAGATTCATTTTTGAAAATTACAGGGAAAAAATAACTTTATTAGATAACTTTATTTTCCTGTTTCATTATATACAGAGTGCACCAATATTTAACGAGTATACCTGATAAAATGTATGTATTAGGTATATAATAATATGGCACAAAGTGTACATACAGCACCTTATAACTGGGGTTTTTCCGTTGACACAATATTGGTTTGGTCTGATTCAGTGACTACACGAGATGTATGCGAAAGAAGTGTCTGCTGTCCCCCTCCCCGAAAGTTTCACATGGTACAATCCTCTCTAACGCGCTATGAGCATGCGCAGTGGCGTGAACACCGCCATGTTGCCCTGTCATGTCAGCCCTCAGTGACATGCATGATTATAAAGAGCGACGCGAAGGACGAGAAAATGTCACGTCGTAACTGAATAACAGCGCTACGGTTTTGATGCGTACGAGTTGTCAGTTGGTCTTCGTTAATGCTAACAGTAAACGTTTAAGTGCAGACATTTTGCGAAGGAGGCGACATGTTTACAAAAAACAAAAATATTAAGTATATCCTGAGTCTTGTACCAGGGAAACGGCGTTTCGGGGTTTACCGATTTTTGCCCATCTTCTTCTGCATCGGCGGTGTTATGGAGTGGGTCATGATAAACGTGCGAATAGGACAAGAGACCTTTTGTAAGTTCTTGTTTTACCTTGTATTTATGCGCGTTAGTGAGAATTTAAGATGTGAAGCTCCATAGCAATCAAAAGAACTTTTCAGGAAAAAGCATAATACTAATATTAAATATTTTGTATAGATTAGATCTAGTCACATTTTCATTTTCTGCACATTTCCTCATAAAATAAGCTTAGTTTAGCCCAGCATTGGTAAACCAGTAGGGATGAGACTAAGCAGTCATCTCCCGATAAGGTATATCACGATACCAAGGTGACGATTCGATTAAAATCGCAATTCTGTCAGTATCATGATTTTATAAATATTTTAATTAAATATTACATTTAATATTACATTTAAATCTTTAATAAAGTTTAATGAGTAATTACACATTCACTCATTCCTCTTTCATTGATTGTCTATACCGCTTTATCTTGTACACAGGATCGCAGAGGGCCTGCAGCCTATATCCCAGGAGACTTAGGGCATGAGGCAGGGGTGCCAATTCATCACAGGGCACACAAGAGAAGCTTTTAATGCTTATGATTTTTGATAATGTAATGCCATAAGAATGCATTTCTGTTGTGCACTAGGAAGCTCCTGCGCTCGATTCAGAATCGTTTATATCTGAGACGGCCGATCACTAGTCACGGGTAATCAAACTGAAAACCAGTCAATTCTGGGCACTGGCCAAACAACCGGTTCATCTCTTTTATAAATGTAAAAATTGTTGTTGTTGTTTTTTAATCGCTTTTGGAGTCAGTGTGGCGATATGTGAATCACTGCACAAAAGAATTAATATTCATAACTGAATCAATCCCCCCCCCCCCCCTTCTCTAGTAACCAGTACTGATGAGACATTTCTTTTTTTGCTTCAGATGATGTCTACAGGAGAAAACAATCTGAGAGGGAATACCAACAGAAAATTGAAGATGGGATAAATGTACTTCCTGAATCAGAACTAAAATGAACATTTGTCATTCATACAAATATGTTCATTCAAGCTGAGACCTACCTGCTGGAAAAAAGATAAAACAAGACCTTTAAGGGGTGGATGTGACAATTATAAAAGTGACTTTATATAATTTTGTGTTTTTCTTTTTCTTAATTGAGAGAAGTGAATCAAGAAAGGCCAAATGAACAAAAACATATTTATTGACAACTAAAATATCTGCTTATAAATGCACACCATTCTTGACATAAACGTTTTATTTATTTATGTTTTTCTCTTTTTCAACCATTTTACCAAACTTCATAAAATGACATTTTTTTTTTTTTTTTTTTTACTGTTTATTTCCCCATGCGACACATGCGTTAAAATATTTCCTGATACATTTACCACAGATGGTATACTATTCTGATATACTACTTAGTACTACTTACTACATTGCCAATGTCTAACGCAAAGCAAAGTCTTGACTAGGCCAAGTTTTAAAGCCTTTTGCAGATACTAAGAGTGCCTGGAATAATAACCATGTTCGATCATATTAGCTCCAGGTGCAGTTAGACAACTGCAGAGGGAGTGTGTCCTCTCTACAGTCACTCCATTGGAATTCAGCTTAGTTGTAGAGGCCGATTGGAAGAGACTTCAGACAGATGAAGCTGTTTGGATGCTGGGCTAGTATCAGTGGGTTCCCATCCAGACGAACCTCTTGCATGTTGTGCCTGATGTAGTGTGTGTCGTTGCCCTTGCAGAAAGTTTCATCCGTCAGGGTGGTTATGTTATTATTCTGCATGAAAAAAACAAAATACCATTGTTTTCTTAAAGGGGAAAAAACTTCCCTGTCTGATTCTATTTATTTTTCTACACATGATGACAGAATATAACTTCAAAAAATATATTATAATAATAATTATATATAATTTTTTCAGTTTCTGTAATAATTTTTTTCACTGATCACTTAAAAATATAAATCCTTTGTGTTTAAAATGAACTACGTAGTTCAGTTTTTTGTGTTCTTCTTTAATAGAGTAGTACATGTTTTTTACAGCACCAGTATAACATAATCTTAAGATTTGTTTCAATTTTTAAAGTGAATAATATAATATTTTCATATATGAATACTTTATATCATAGTTTATCCAATATGCAGGCATGTTAATTGTAAAGAGACTGCACTTTAAAAAAAAAAAAATCTCGTTTTGGTCAATTGCAGTAACATATTTCTTACGGTAAAAGTCTAGAAGTCTAAAAATATCAAGGAATTAATGTATTCTTACTGTTCTTATTCTACTTGAAAGATAACTCCGTTTTTGTTGATTCAAAAGAAGTATAGCATCTCACAAAGATGATGTTGGCGTCATCCCACTGCACTTACTTCCCATTATAAAAATTTTAGTGCAGGGGTATTTAAAGATCCTGTGTGGGTGCAGGGTTTACACCTGATGTCCCTATTTAATAAGGTAATGTTGGCTTTCTGTAAACTCAGGTGTTTTCTGCAGACAAGCTGTTTCGGTATTAGACTGAACACCCGTTTTAGTGCATGCCAGTTTCAACTGTCACATACAGTGTTTGTATATGTAATCACCACCTTGAACTTTCTGCATTTTGTTAAAATTTAGAATTGAAATTGGGTTTATCTGGATATTATCTGTTTGATTTACACAATCTAAAACATTTGAAGAAATTTTATCTTCCAAAGGTTGATTTAAAAAAGTAATTTTCTTTCGGTTGTGTCAATACTTGATAGTACCAGCATTGGCTGCGGATGCAGCTGCAAGTCTTCAGGGATACGTCTTTTGTCTTTGCACATCTGGATCCTGATATTTTTGGCAGTTTGTTTTGGCAAAATTTTTCATGTTTTCTTGGATTTGATGTAAGCTATGGTCCACAGCAAATTTCAAGTCTTGCCGCAGACCCTGAGGGGTTTTGTCTTTGAATGGACTATTCCAAAACCATTAGGATCTTGGTTTAGAACCAATCCATTGTAGTTGTTGCAGTATTCTTAGGATTGCTGTCTTGCTGGAAGGTGAAGTTCTGCCCCAGACTAGAAGTTTCTTGTTCTCAAACCAGACCAATTTTCCAGTCCCTGTAAATGAAACATCCCATACCACCATATTTCACTCTGGGGATGATAATGAGCAGTGGGTTTCTGCCAAACATAGTGCTTTGTGAAAAGGCCAAAATATCAGGTTTGGCATCATCAGACTAAACAAACTTTTCACATCTTTGCAGAGTCTCCAGTGTGTCTTTAACCATTATTCCATAAAGTCTGACCTAACCTGCGGAGTTACTTGGAGTTGTTTTATTGAGATCATATAAGTTTTATTCCACACAGAAGGACTTAATTTGAATTCAGGTTGCATTAATTTTCCAAACTATGTTGATTTCTCCCCCACAGTATTATTGACTATATGGTGTTTCATGGTTTACAAACCCCTTTTAAGACAATTTCACTTTGCACGGTTGTAACTGTAGAAAATATAGAAAAGTTCAAGAGGGCGAAAACTTGTGCAAGTCACTGCACAACATCAGTACTTTGTGCTTCAAAGAAGGAATATTATCACTGTGTTATATCAATGTGCTCAAGTTTTATTTTTTATTCCTCAGTGAGTTTTTCCTTATTCTTGGGATTGGACATAAAGTAATTACACCCTAGGCATTTTGGGGGGGGGAAATCTAATAATCACAAAGCGCTGTACATATAAATAAATAAAAATAAATAAAACAATTATAAAATGAATATTATTTAAATCCAGATAAGTATTCTAATTTAGATTATATTGATGCCCAACACTAATGCATATTTATGTATGTGTATGTGATGAATAATAACGGACATGAAGGTGCACAACATGCAGACTCTCAGGAAGTGGTGGAATAGCTTCCAGTTCATTGTCACCAAGGTAGAGGTACGCCAGTTTTTTGAGTTTCTGTAATCACAAATTAGATTATTTGTAAAATACATTATATAGCTCTTTTTTGTAGGACACTGGCAAGTATTAATCAAATATTTGTTACCTTTATAAAGGTTGATCTGATGCCTTTTGTTTTGAGTCGATTGTAATTGGCATTGAGTGCCACAAGTTTTGGGGGCAGCATTGGGAGTTTAATTAGTTTGTTCTCAGCCAGCGTTAGTTCTTCCAGTTGGTCCATTTTGGAAAAGGCTCCATCTTCTATTTCCGAAATGAGATTGGCAGTCAAGTCAATTCTTTTCAATGTGCCTGTAATAAATATACATGTAAATAATTTTGGAAAGCCATTGACTAAAATGTAAAGTGGAGAATATACATAGCTTTCCAAAGTTTTGTCAAAATGATGTAGTTATTTATTGCAACACATAAGGAGTCAGTTAGACATCTGGCTAAAGATTGAAAGTTTTAGACTGAAAGCTTTAATAGATCTAAAATCTCTCTTCCTGTTAAGAACTGTGTGCTGGCTCCAAGTATCACCTTTGGGAAAGCATTAGTTTTTCTGGCTACACTTATTCAGAGCCAGATATTACACATTGCTTTTACTTCAGCAATTCGCAATATAATTTTCCTTACCAACATCAGCAAAGTCCTTGTTGGTGATTTTTTTTATTTTGTTGAAGCGTGCATAAAGGTATGAGGTTTCCTTTGGCAAAGCTGGTACTGTTGTCATATCTGGGCTAACCTCTTCACAGTACACAGATCCAGACAAGCATACACACAGCAAGCAAGTGGGAAGATCTGAGGGAAATAATTGATGTAATTGTTCATACTTTTCTAGCTGGACTATTAACATATGTGTCTATATATAAATTAAACAATTACCTGCTTCTTTTTTCTCTACTGCTGATCCTTCATCGCTTGAATTATCAACAGTTTCAGTGTCTGGGATTGCAATAACCTTTTCCTTGGGTGAGGTCAGTCAGAGAAGTAAGAAGAACATAAAGTGAAATGTTTGTGTATGTCCTTCACTATGCATCTATATTAAACAATTTAGTTTATTAGTTGTTTGATTTCAGCTCCAAATTAGTTCCAGTTTGTTAATTACTTATTGTGCATTACTTATTAAAGGCAAAAGTTTCATAATATAAAATATTGCTTTAAAGAATCTTTCCTTCTTAAGGCAAAATATATTTTTCTATTTGAAAAAAGTTTTTTTTTTCTCTCTCTCTCACAAACATGCCACCACATAGCCACCAATGGAAAAAAATATCCCAGAATCAGACTTTGTTACTGTAGGCTTCTTACCTTTTTTTTCTTCACCTCCATGAACATGTTATCATCGGACTGCCATTTGTCAAGATCCTCTCTCAGAAAATCACTGTTTTCAAGTTCCATGTGATCATTTTGTGCTGTTGAGCATAGCATCCATGGTACAATCAGAAAGAAGAAAAATAACAGTCTCTGGTCCATTTTCTACAGTTCAGAAGTGGTGCTGAGAGACAGTGTGTGTGTAGCTCTGCATCTGGAATGAGAGCCTTAAAGTCATTTTGTGGAGGCCCTGCCTATGAGCTGCTGAGACTCGGAGACAGTGCTTAACTGCTTAACTCACTGTGTGCTGTGGTCTGACAGGTCACATAGTGACCTTCACAAACATCTCCTTCTCTAAATCTATATCTAATGCTTTGATGGTCTTGGTATGTATGAAGCAAACACTAGATCCTCTCAGGAAATTACAAGAGACTGATTTATCTGTAAATGAGCTCAGGATTTAGCAACATTATCCATAAATGCAAATTAAATGAAAGCACATGGTTTAAGTCATTATGGAGAGAAAATGTGGGAGGAAAAGGAAAACATTTTCATATTGAGTAGATAGATAGTTTTACTATCAATCATTTGGGTTTTGTATTTTAAAGTCTTAAAGGGAAGAACTTTGTAGAAAAGGAAATCTGGTGAAGAAGCAGAACTCTTGCTGTGGAAATAAAGCACTTTGGGTTCATCAGGAAATTACCATTAAATCAGGAATCTTGGCATAAGCTCATTAAAATGCAGTGAACACTGAAGCCCAGACAACATTGCTCATAAAAATAGAAGCTCTTTAGGAATTGTGCTGTGGCAATAATAAGCTAATGGACATACAATATGTGAATAAAATCTCTGCTCCATTTTCCAGTAGTACTTAATTTGTCTAGTTAATGTCACTGAATAGTCTTGTGCTTTTAGAAGGAAAAGAACACCTAATACTAAATGCTATTTATAAACTGTTAATAAACTACAATTTTTCACAATGCTGATGGAGAAAGACACCATCCCCTTCTCTCCTGTGCTGGTCCTATGAGTCTGTAGAATCCAATGATCTGATAGATTTACCAGATCAAGCATTCCTCTTTCTAAAAATCTGTTTCCTTATAAAATATTTCTTGGGAAAATGCATTTAGGGACAACATCTAGTTAAACAGATGTTGAAAAAGCTATTCCTTTGTTTGTCCTTGGGTCCTGTTACATAACCACATGAGAGGATCAAAGAAATATGAAAAGTAACACGAGACAAATAATACTTGCTGTCCCAGTCCCAGAAAGCTGCAAAGGAAGAACAGAAGTTTTTGTCCTGTTATTTTTTCCTTTGCAGTACCTGCTTAATGGGAACCAGGAACTTCTGAACAGATGTGAAAGTTATAAAGGAAAGCCTGGCTGACTCAGACTGCATCATAATGCCCCTATCAATCAAAACCACACTTTCAATGTAATAATAATAATAATGATGATAATAATGATCATAGAAATAAATAAAATAAAAATCCAGGAGATGCATTTTCAATAAAAGTGCTTTCAGGACTTGGAACACAAAACATACAAAACAGTGAAACATTTAATTTCACTGCTACACTATACATAATACATAAGTATACTAGTTGCAAAAATATAAAAGAAAATACATGAGTTTGCAAATTATGCCTTTCTGTATAAATCTACTTTCAAACCATTTTCAATAAGAAAACAATTGTCTATAAATTAACTGTATTATATGAATAATTTAGTGCTACCCTGAACATGCTAATTAGTTTCTGTACCTTGGTAACAGAAATATTTGACACAAGGTACTCTGTCTATCCTGTGACTAAACTAGAGAGAACTTTAGACGTGTGTGTGTGTGTGTGTGTGTGTGTGTAATGAGCAAAAAGGGCCGACCAATAAGTCTGTGGCAGACGACCAATATGGTGTGGCAGATAGCAATAATTCATCCTTTTTACTTTAAACTTACTTTACTTTAAACACTAACTGAATTATTTTTAAAATGATATTAATGAAATATTTTCTAGTGGAGGATATAACACTATACAAACATGTAGTACATGTCAAAGTGACATCCACATGAATGGCAGGACCTTGATCATCTTCTTAAGGCTGTGGTCATCCCTTTTGCTTGTGTACCTTTTCCTGCCACAATTTTTCACTTCCAGTTAACTTTGATGAAGCAGGCTTTCAACAATCACATTCGGTGGCTTACCCTCCTTGTAGAGAGTGACAATGATCATTGTCTAGTCGGACTGTCAAGTCAGAATTCTTCCCCCATGGCTGCACGTCCTGAACTAAATCGAGACATAGACAGTATTTACATTGTATACATAGCAATTTACTCAAACTTGAAATTAATAATTCTATTATTTTGAGATACTGGATGTTTTATTTTCATGAGCTGTAAGCCATAATAATTGACATTAAAACAGTTTCTTTTTTTTTTTGTCAATTACTAAAAATGTTACTTTTCTTTAATATTCTATTTTTTTTTAGATGCAATACATATACAGTATATACAATACATTTAAATCAGAAACTGATTAGGCTGTTATGAGTATTGTAGCTCAAGTAGCGCCTCCTGCAGGGCAAACCTGAAGTAATGAAGATGAACCAGTAAAAAGTCCAGTTATTCTGAGTAAGCTTGTGGGAAAGTTGCAGCTTTAGAGACTTCGGCTTTCATGTGTTTGCCAGCTTTAAAACAGATGAGCAGGAGAAAAGGAAATGCCAACTCAACACCTGTAAAAAAAAAAAAAATAAATAAATAAAAATAATAATAAATCGGTGGCGGTGGACTAGAGTCACAGTCAGGAAACAGTCCTGCTACTCTTCTGGATGAAAGTCTTATCAGGAGATTTCTGTTATTCACCTACTGACGAAGTGGGAATGGAATTTGAGGTGACCTAAAGCCAATCCCAGTTTAATAATCAGCTCTTTGAGAGTAACAAGTTGGGACAAAGTTCATGCTCGTCATAACAAAACATTCTTTAGCTGTCAGTGCAAAGTTTCTTAATGTTCATTAGGCATCATATTTCACAATTCATGAGTAATTCACAAGTCATTAGCTCTTAAATGTACACTTTAACATTTACATGATTAATTATAAACTATAAACTAAAACTACATTATTAAAAGTATTTTCCATTGTATCTATAGAACATTTATCTACCAGCTCGATGTGTGTTCAAGTCTGTGGTAAAAGTGTTTCACTTTAATTGCTGTGTTTAGCATTGTCCCTTTAGA
This sequence comes from Clarias pachynema, assembly GCA_030014365.1. NCBI lineage: Eukaryota > Metazoa > Chordata > Actinopteri > Siluriformes > Clariidae > Clarias > Clarias pachynema. The sequence continues at coordinate 12,214,277 of JAQMYL010000015.1, read as the reverse complement.
TTTCTAGTGAGGATTATCGTAGTGGCTATTCTTTAAGTGTAAATAGGATTACAGGGGGAGAAGAGCACTCAGGATACATGCCACATGCTATACGATATGATTTTCATATATTAGTGTGTTTGTCTTCAGCTGATTATAGAGCAGGCAATGTGACCTACATACACTGATCTAAATACACACAAGGAATAGTTCAGTATAGCTTTGTGTATATTAACATCCAGTCTATTAGGGAAATCTGTGGACTGTTGAGGTAACATACTATCTACAAAATGCACTTTGACAAATTGCTTAATTAACAACTTTTCCAACCCAAATAAATGCTGTTCCCATTGGAAGGCTATGGAGTTTGTGTTTACATAAGTTTGGAAACTGCAACCGTGGCCAATTTTAGAAGCAACGCTCCTCCCACTGTGTGTGAAGGCTGAAAAAAGAAGGGTGGGTCCTCTTCCACTGAACATAACGTTCAAAACCCCGCCGTTTCCACATAACTCCTCAAAACTATTGAAACTTCTTCAGCTCTCAGGTATTGTTCTACATTCTTCATATTGATTCACTATCCTTCTTTGTTTTGACTTCTCTCTAATATTCTCTTGTGTACAAGAGGAAATCTTAAAGAACGATCAAACCACAGCCTGAAAAAGAGAAGTTATATTACTCATTACGGTCATGCTCTAGCTGGGATATGGATCATTTTTTCCGTGAGCATTCATATAGTACGGAGTGAGCATAAAGCCCTGCCCTGACTATAAACAACCTTATCGTATAAATATTATACTGTTAGTATTCTATTTTTTTCTATTTTATTTTACTTTATTCTTTATTCTGTTGTTTCTTAATTTTTTACTTTGTACTGTCCACTTACTGCCGTGGCAAAAAAAATTTCCCACTTGTGGGACTAATAAAGGTTTATCTTATCTTATCTTATCTTATCTTA
>JAQMYL010000015.1:12148958-12194884 GCA_030014365.1 Clarias pachynema | reverse complement strand
GATCCCATGTGGTGTTTTGCTCATACTGTATATATCTGAAAGTTCTCTGTATTTTTCTGTATAGAGTTGTGGGCGTGCGTGTGTGTGTTTGTGTGTGTGTGACCGTGGTGTAGGAACTTCTGATTAAACTCAGTCTGAACATTCAACAAGACAAAGTGATAAGGCTCTGTTGCCCTGCTGTATTGAGTTGGTTGGAGTTTTTCACTCCACTGCAGTCGTAAGCTTTCTTCTTTTGTGCTCAAGTTACCATTCAACAACACTTGAAGCAATCTATGTACACTGAATGTTTCTGGATGAAGAGTTGTTTAGTGCATTGAAATCAGTGATCCCTCCTCTCTCTCTCTCTCTCTCTCTCTCCCTCTCTCTCTCTTTCTCTCTCCTTCGCTCTTCGGGAAAAAGAATGACATAGAGTGTGAGCCTACCATAAATGGTTGTGTTTGTAGAGAGGGAAAGGGCAAGTGTGTGAGTGAGTGCATGTGTGTGTGTCTATTTGTGTGTGTCCAATTCTCAATCCATGCAAGTATAACTGTGCGGTGTCCTAAGTGTGTTTGTCCTTCATCGCTAAGCCTCCACAACAATGTTGAAAAGACTTTATTAGAGACACCTCCTTTGATTATAGACTTTGTCTGTGTGTGGCTGCTAGAAGGCACAGTGAAAGAGAAACAGAAACAGAAAGAGGGAGAGAAAGAGCTTTCCGGCAATTTGGTGAGCAAAATTGTCCAGTAGCAGCAGTGAGGTTCTTTGGCTCTCATTCAGTTCTGAGTAGTACAGTAGGCTTACCTTTTAAAGGTATAATAAATCAGCTAAGCCAGATAGGATGGATACATATAGACTTTAAGTAGACACTCAGTCTAAGACTTCACTAAATTGATAATAACAGGAACGACCATGTGCTACCACACCCGTCGCAACGCCTTCTTTCAGTGATTCAGCGGGAATAAAAATGCTCTTACACAATGCCTTTGACTGAATTGTCAAGTCAAATAAATGTTTACTAATTATATGTTAGCTAGAAATGTAAGCTAACATGTAAGCCAGTTGTTCACTACTGAACGATTCCAGCCTAAAGAGCAAAACAAAGGCAAAAAATCTTTTTTCCAGATAGCACCCCCACAAATGCTGAGCAGCTGAACACTCGAGGACAAATACTGAAACATAGACCTAACAAACCAAAGCAAATAAAATAATCAGTGACTTATCAGGTGTGGAACATGTCGACGTCTCATAAAGCTCTGCTTTGTCTGAATGTCCCCTTCTGAAAACTTCCTCTCAGTCAGATGTAATTAGTGTTGGTGAGTGTTTGATACAGAGCTAGGCCTCCGCTGCACTGCTGAAATGGACGTAGATTTGTGGAGTACGAGGGTGCACATGTTCTTCACAGTGTTTGGAGAGAATCATGTCTGGTAAATGTAACCACAGTCTTCTTAATATAGCACATGGATTGCAGCCTCATTCATGTAAAGTAACTATAAAAGAATGGTAGCTCAATTTTATTGCATTTTCACAAACTGAGTACCTGGGCCAACGTTAAGACATTATCAGCCAGATGACTACTGGAATCAAAAATATAAAATATTAAAGCTGTAGTCTAGCTAGTAGGCGTTAATTTATAGTTAGCATCAATTTTAGTATCTTTTTTTATTCTCTGTGCTAATGAACTGACAAGCACCTTTACAAATAAGAGTAACATTGTGAAATTATACAGTAGTTTAAAAAATAAATCTATTACTGTCTGTGTATGGTACCCTGCAATGGATTGGCATTCCATACATGGGAAATGCCCTTTTTTCTAAATATATTTTATTACTTCTTTTGGATGGAATTTGCGTAATTACACTGCCCAAAATAAAGTTGCCTGTGTCAGATGAGTTTAATTATAAGTCTGCATGAATCAAAGAAAACAACTAAGCAGATTTAAAATGACTGGAATTGGGTTAAGAACTGTCCAGTGGATTATAATACGAACTGACGAATGAATTATTATAACATGTGAAGGGTATTGTAGGAAGGCAGGAGCCTATCCTAGACTTCAGGGATGAAGCGCATTGCCAATCCATTGCAGGATGGGCTCACACACACTCATCCATTCACACACTATGCCTAATCAGGTTAAACTAATCTGCATGTATTTCATTCCTCTGTGGCAGGAAACTGGAGATCCTGGAAAAATCCACCAAGGACAGGGAGAACATGCAACCTCCAAGCACACAGGGCGGGAATCGAACTCTCAACAATGGAGATGTGAAGCCAGTGGGCTAAACAATAAAAATAGTACCTATACTAGTTGTATTCATTTATCAATTGGCACAATCACTGCAAATAAAGATAAACTAGACATCAAGTTTCATTGTTGGTGCTTGCAAAGCTAACAAGATGAAACATATTTCTGTTTCAATCTGTGCAAAGAAGAATTTACAAGTTTGTGACAGTGAGTCACGTTTAGATTAAATATACTCTCATGAATTGACGCAATCTAAAATTTAACATTATACAGAGTATCTGAGTATGTTAGGTATCTTAGTTGGGAAGGGATTTCTCCAGGCTACTTTGGTAACAAAAGATATATAGACACGCTCTGAGTTATTTTCACATATTTAAGCATTTACATTAAGCCTTAAAGTCTGTGCTAAACTACAACCTTTCTAGCATCTGTGCAACTGCTTGAAAATGTGTACATGTACAGCACTGACTCCAAGTGTGTGCTTAGTTTTTTGAGTTCCTGCAATGTCCTATAACTGGACAGGATCAGTCAGATCTTACACATCAGAATCACAGACTCTGACTCATAACGCTATAATATCCACTTACAATGCAACAGATGGGACATACTGGCTTAATTCCTCAAGGCATTTATGAGATGTGTTTAAAACAATGTTAACAAGTGTGTGTGTGGGGGGGGGCAGTGGGGACCAAATGTCTGTACAAGGATAGGAACTGACAGTTTTGACCTTGTGAGAACTTTTGGTTGGTTGCGTCAGGCAATTGTAGGTTTGAATCCCAAATATGCTACAGTCATCTCTGGATGGGAGTCAAAAAAACAATAACTGGGCAGGCTGTCTGAGTGGGAGGCATAACATATTCTTGTTGCTTTCTCAATCATGTGTGTTTGTCAGCTCACATATGTGGAAGAGGCTAGATAGCATATTTCATCTTTCATGTTACAGTGCCTGGTGTGATGAATTATGAGCAGCCGTTTGAAAAGATCTTGGTTGGTTTTATGTGTTAAAATGTTCCCCAGTTGGTAGGTGTTGTACTGTATGATGTAGGAGTGTTGGGTGGAAATTGACCGGTGAACAAATTGGGGACAAAATAGGAAAGATTTTAAATATTTTTTATTTTAGTGTATATTTGTTTGATGTTTGCAGTGTATCTTAGAAAGCTAACAAAACTTTCATTAACATCTAGCCTAGTGCATGTTATTAACAGATACTGCTATGTTTTGCTAAGGCCTTAAAATAATCCACAATCTGAATTCTCCAGTCAAAGGGAAAATGCAGTGCATGGCTGTCCCCTGTCTCACAGATAAAACAGATCTGTAATGAATGTCATATTCCAGTGTTAGGAGTCCATCCTTACATCTTCATGATATAAAGTTAACACACTAATAATAATAGAGCCAGTCAAAGTCTTAAAACACCCTGACAGGCAATTTCATTCGAAAACTGCTAAAATGCAGTTAAAATATTGATGTTGTTTAAAAGGAAATGCTTAGTTACAACAAATATGTTTTTTTTTAAAAATTGTTTTATGCCTTACTGATTGTTATAGCACATATTTAGACACTTTTTATTTCCTTTTTTTTTTTTTTTTTTACATAACATTTAATTTTGACACTGAACAGTCCAGGATTCTCTGCCCAGGCACTAGGCAAACTTAGTATTTCTGGGTTGAATGACAGTACTCTAATCAAAAACTTGAATATACAAATATACCGGTCCTGGTTTTGCCTTGAATGCCCCTCAAACACAATGCAGTGTTGTGTATGTATGATTATTTATATCAGCTGATTCCAGAAATAAATAATTTTTAAAATGTATAGACAGTTATGCCTCTAAAGCTGTAAGCCTTCCTTCCTTAGCTGTCCGGTCATACTGTACTTTAGACAGGTATTAAGGCTGAGTCCAAAAGCTACAAGAAGAGAAGAATAGGTTTTCATTATAAGTTGAGAGCTCAGAATCTTTTCCCCAAACTCACTGTCATCATTAATAACCTAGCAGACTATGTTGACTATATGAGAGACACTAAAGTCAAACATGTTTTTATTCTTGTTAAATTGAATGTGATATGAAATTTCTGATTTTTTTCTGCTGTATGTCACTTTGTTTTGTTGCAAAACTGTGGCTTCACTAAAGTTGGACCCTTGACTCATATTTGAGTTTCAACACTGTGGTCTGACAATGGCCAATAATGCTTTCTGTTCTGCCATCCAGTATTCGTGTTACTGTGGAAAAATGTGCTATATCTGTCACCAGGGCTTCCTGTTAAAACATAGAACATCCCAATGCTGATGAGTCACATTCAGCACCTCTTCTAAAGACAAACCACCTTATGTGTTTTTCTAGTTGCCCTAAATCTGGCTAAAACCCCAAGGGGAGAAACTATGAGCATGAGTATGATATAAAGAATTTGTTCTGTTTGTTATTTAGTCATTTGATAATGTAATACTCTGTCTGTCCCAAAACAATGTTGTGCTTGCTTCAACCGTCTTGTACTACAGTGTGCAATTTTTTGACCACTTCATGTGTGAAAATTATTCCCCATGCTTCCAGAACCAACCTTTCACAATTTGAGATCTGGAATATGCCCATGCCATCAGGGAAGAAAAACATCCTTTGATTCAGTACATTGAGGTCATCAGCTGACTTCATTTTATTGCCACATAATGTTGCTGAGCCTAGATCTGACCAACTGAAGCAACCCCTGAGGCTTGTATAGTGGTAACTGTGCATGATGGGGTACACCGCTTTACTTCTTACCCTGATGCTCAAATAACTCTGGAATTGGGTCAATTTGGACACATCAGAACACATGACCCTTTCCCATTGTTCCATGGTTTTCTTATGGCCAACACAATGGTTTAGTCCCAATCCTAAGTTCCCATCACATTGCATATGTGTGCAAACAAAGCTATGATTTCTATTGTCGATTTATGATGCAACTTCACCTCCATTATCTCCATTAGTGATTTTCTTCAAACCACATTTCTTTAATGATTTGCTGGTTTACCACTATCCTTCCTGGCAACATTTTTTGGCCAAACGGTGTTTATCAACTAGTGTGTCCAACCCTAATTTCTTTAGTTTTGCGCTAAAATTAATAAGCTCAGGCAACTAACAAGTAACGTTATAACTTAAAGCTGCCGGGTTAGAAAAAATGCTTAACAGCAACCACTTAGGCCAAACTGTTACAACTTTTTTGTAGTACAGTTTAGTACTGTGTTGTTTTGTTTATATGGTTTCTGACACTGAATGATTTCTTAAAGCAAAATCTCATTTTGTCCTCAGAGTTGTAGGAAGTGGCTAAAAGTGGAATTATGTGTAGTTCTTTGTTAATTTCGATATCATTTTTTTTTATAGATCATGTCCTGAATTGGGCAGTGTTTGATGATTTAGGAATTCATTTTCTCCCAAAGTTGGTCACGTATCAGTTTCAACAAGGTTTCCTGTATCATTTATCCTCCCATAACAGTTCCCAACCAGGGATGCTAAAGCCTATTCTTTCCTATTTTCAATATCTCATTTTTATTTTTACTTTTCTATTTTTACGCTACATAAATACTATGTGTTTATATGGGCAGATTGGGAACATTAGCAAAAATATCTACTCTAGTATGTAAATGCCCAAGACAGAGGATGTGTTTTTTTTTTTTTTTTTTTGATAAGTTTAGATAAAGATCTGCCATGTGAGGAAAGGCATATTTATCTGGTTACATAAAAGCAAGCTCTTTCTTGTTTATTTTTCCTCCTCCTTTTCACAGTTGTTTTTCATCATTGTTTTTACTGGTCATAAACACACCTTAATATTTTATTAGTCTAAATAAGTACCCAGTAAAGATGACATACACATCGGTGCACACCTTGTGTGCATTAATGAGCATAAAATAGAGCAAAGTTGTGGGAATACCTTGATACCTATACATTTGCAACAATTCAGTCCTATTTGAAAAATACACTTCCTAAAATTAAAGCTGATTCAGTATGTGAATACAATACAGTGCGTAATAATATTTTAAACAATTTCTATTATTTTTGGCCCAACATAAATTAATGTTTACTCACACTGTTATATTTAATTTAACCTTAGAAAGCGTTCCAATAGATCTTTTTTTCCCGCTTAAACAAAAGCAAGCTTTTATTATTTTGTACACCTTCTGAAAACTTTCTCTAAAACCTCATTTTAACTGGAGGGCTCATCATGTATCATCGTATTCCCTCTTCTCTGTTAGAACAGCTGGCTCTGCTCTAATTTTATGGGCTCGCTGAAACTGCATCTGTGTTTTAGCTGTGTATTTGGACTGACAGCTCGTTGCCACCTTGTCAGGCATTAGTTTGGCAGTGGTTGGTTCTGTCCTCATTTGCTCTCTTTTTATTGTTGTAAGTTTTCCTCCTCCTTTGGTCTCTTCTAACAAATCTGAATTTTTTTCATGCCTGTCTCATCTTGATCTGTACAAACTGGCAAAACCTTGAGGAAAGAGAAATGTTGTAGTGACAATGCAAACTAAACCAGAGAAACGACAAGAAGATGGAAAGATTACAGCTGACCTTGTGACTGAAAATTAGCTTCTGACTTTTACATATACAAACACAAACTGAAAAGAGCATGCATGGAAAAAAAACAAAATAATACACCTGAGTGCTAAGTGCTCTTAAAGAGCTCAGCACTGTTGCTAGTTAGTGAGTGGTGTGTTTGTAGAGATTATATAAGGAAACCCCCCTATGTATGATAGCTCTGTCCAGCACACTATTTTAACTACAGCTGTACACATCTGTAAAACTGAACAATGAAACCCTCATGAAATACCATAAAAAGTGTTTTCTCAAATTTATAAGCTTATATACAGTATGGATCAACAAATAAAAATTAAAGAAAATGATTACTTCTTCAAATATACTAAGTGACTGTTAATATCTATTTGATAGACTTATAGTCAACTGTTCCTTAGAGATATTAACTTTTTTTTTTTTTTTTTATATTTATAATAATAACCTAAAAATTGTCTATTTCCATAGTGAAAATTATATTAAGCAACTGAACAACATTAATCAATAACTATATACCAACAAACTGGTGACAGGATCATGGGCACCCAAGACTCACCCATGCCCATGGAGACCAAAGGCTAGTCTGTCTGGTCCAATCCAACAGAAAAGCAAATGCAGCACAAATAGCCAAAAACAGTCAATCCTGCCTGTGGTGCACACCCAGTGCACTACAGCCCGCTGTGAAAGGATCCTAGCAAGCAAAGACAAACAAGCATGATCCCCATCCTGCACCCCACAGTGCCCTGTGCACAAGGGAGCCCAAAACCTAGCTAGTATTAATATCAGTAGTTTTAATGTTATACCTGATCAATACATGTAGTACAAATCTTGAATAATATTCATTAGCCCTATGTTTAAAATGTTTCTTAGTGTCACCATGATAACATGAGCATGCATTCATCTGTCTTTATTACCTTTTGCATCTTTTGTTCTGCAGTGTAACACGTTATCCTACCACTATCCTTCTCTTTGATATCCACATCTTTTCTCCATGCTTCTGTTCAAATTCTGGTTATGTTTGAAGCCCAGACACATATACATCATGTATTAATAAAATCCATTGCCTAAAAACTAAAACTAAAACCCCTTGCCATGATGATATTTTTTATTTTATAAGGGGAAAAAGATTATGGTTCCACTGGGTGGTTCTGTGAAGCAGAAAGGACAACGTTGCAAGTATTTAAGGAAATGCTTTGCAATGGTATATTCTAGCTTGAGTTCTTCAAAAGGAGTAAATATTACATTTCCTTTCTCTCCACAACTACTGCAGCAAATGGATAAATGTGAAAATTTTTATTATTCCAAGAAAAGGGTTGTGCCTAGCCATTCTTCAATCCTAACCATGTTGATAATATTAAATAGTGTATTATCAACATGTTTTTATCAAATCTTTTTGTCATGGTGATTACATATTATACCTACAATTGGGGTGGGGGCTACTTCTGCTACTCTGACTACTTCCAGAGTTTAGTGTAATCCATAGAAGATAGACAAAGTCAGGGATCACAAAAGATTTTCACTTGAGCTTGGTGGTCATCTCCATCTCAGGAAAATACTTTAATAAGTAAATTGTTACTTGCATGATTGCAAGGCTTTGGCATGTTCAGGCGGTAAAAAAAAAAACAAAGTAAAAAAAAAAAGATTGAAAGAGAATAGTCCATCCTTAGCAGGTTCTGTTTTATAGCTATATCTGCTGAGGGCACTAGAGAGTGGTGGTCTTTACTGCTCTGGGTAATCCAGGTTGTGCAGCACACCTATCCTATTTAGAAAAAGGATGTGAATGTCTATTAAAATATGAATTACATTTATACATTAGTAATGTTATAATTGCAGCAGAATAATGGTTATTAATGATAATCATAAGAGAATTAAAGCATTAAGATTATCTAAAGTTATTTACGATCAGGTTAATTATAGCATTTTAATTATGAATTATTTCACACTTTCACTCTCAGTTACAATTTAAAAAAATAAACACTCGCGCGCACGCAAACACACACACTGTTCTAACACAATGATCTAATCAGTGCTGCGGATTTCATTAAATAGTTGGGTCATGTTTGGGGTCAGATGAATCTGTGAATAGCCTACACCACTGATCCTATCGACCTACAGTAAAACCAACTAGGCCAGATTGAAGTGAATTACTCGAAAGCTGCGCACAGTCATTTTTTGAAAGTCTATGAGAAGGAAGATGTAGTGCAGTCCATATAATAAAACAGCTGCAATAAACGAGTGAGAATATGAAATACTACTGGATCCTGTCAATTACGGAGAAGTCCTCCACCTGAGGTTACTAACCTGGCGGTGTACTGTACGGGAGTATGTGATTAAACTGGGATACAGCGGATTAGACTTTGGGAATGCTTCTACTCATGATAGTTCTTCAACCTGAGAGTGAACAGTACAGCGTGCGCACACACGCACACACGCGCGGAGCGGATACGGGCGCGCGCAACCAGGGTGACATCATACCTTTAAAATCCGAAGGCGCGGTCGCATCTTGCCGTATAACGTCAGCTCTTTTTCACTGAGTGCGTTTAGATAGAGAAGGGTTGTCCTCCTCCTTATCCTCCACCTCTTTGATACTTTACCAATTAAGGTCCTCGTGTTAGGAGAGGAGAAAAGGAGTTAGAAAAGAACGAGAGGCTGTCACTCGCGTTCTTTCTGGAGTTCACCGAGCTCGCGTTTTCCCTTGAGGGAGACTTCAGTCCGGCAGGGAGGGACACTGAGATAGTGCACTTTTTTTCTCCGCGTAACGGCGTCAAGCATACAGAAGGTACCATCTTACGGCCGTTGGGAAAAAACGCGAACAAGTAAGTCAGAAAGTTTTCGTTTGTAGTGTACAGTTATAATGTTTTGAGAGCTGTTGCCTGAAACATTTACAATGCAAATGTAAATGCTTGCACTGATTCTAACTTTTGCTTGTAGGTTAGCCTATTATATTTTCCCCCCAGTGAAATATGGCAAATATTAGTGGTAACATACAGAAGAGTGTTATATGTGTTATAGGCTGATGCTCCGAGTACTTTAAGGAGTTACTGAGATTTGTGTGCATCACATTAGTTGCTGCTTTCTGAATTAGATATAAAACCAGAATTGGTCTCAGTACTTTGATTTCTGTCCGAGTATTTGTGATTTCGGTTTGTGATAGGATTTAATAAAATGCTTAACTGAAACCTTATGTTATGAGTTGCACATGCGCTGTACATAGTAGTTATTTACATCTGATTATTAAAAAGGCATATAATCAAATGCGGGGCCCACATGAAGATAAGGCGTGTCTGAACAAGGCTGGATGATCGCCGCTGTAGATCTCGTGCTCTTCTTTACTCAGTTCTGTATCCCCTCCCATTCCTTTAACACTCTCTCTCTCTCCTCGTGCATATTTCCTGTGCTTTAGCTGATGCGTCGACAAACACAAACCCTGCGGCTCTCTACAGGGGTTTAAACATGTCGTAACCTAATTAAGCTCTCCTCACCAAATAAGGGAAACTATGGAAAACGGCGGACTGCTTTCTCGCCTGTACATTACTTTGTAACTTTGATGGTGGCGTGCGCCCCCCTCCGCTCACAGCGCAGTGTACACTGGGAAACTCACCTGAGTACTACTCTTGATCTAGTCCTTGGAAACAGACTTGCTTGCTCATCTTGTGGTCCTGGAGTACATGCGTTTAACACAGTTTTATGTTTTAGATGCCCTAATATCTTTTACGATCTCGTGTAGTATGATGCCTATATGTTTCTTAATGATATTTTTTGGAAAGAAATGTTTGAAAATGTATTCTAAGATAACCTAGTGTGTTTAGGGTTCAACCTACTAGGTATAAACACATTTATTTCAGGACATATAAATAAATATGTATGTATAAATATGCATAATCTACTGTATAGTCAATTTCTTGCAATGAGACATCTTGCACATTCTTTAAATAAAGTGAAAAAACACACTGATAATTTCCGGTGGTGTAATCAGGGTTTTTCATTCGCCTGCCGACGATAGCGCGCTCTGCGGTTTACATCTTCGTTACTTTGTTGGTCAACCACAGGGCGCTTTCGAACAGTCATGGTGCGCATGCGCGAATGGTGCACGCTATGTGGGCAAGGTGCGTGCATGGCACTTCTGTTGCATGCATCCGGTTGGTTGTGTACACGATTTAAAGTATCTTGCTTTTTCCACAGTTATGTTAATCACCTGTGAATGAGACAGTAAGAAAGGTTAAGTATACTTATGGCTATCAATACAACATCTAAGGTATATAAAAATGTATATAGATTTTTTACATTTAAAAAAAATACTAAATCGTTTTTGCTTTATTTACTGTACGAAATTCTATACTTCACGTCGATACTATTGTCTTTTTACGTCCTTTAGATGGCGCCATAGTACGAATTGAGCTTTGCATGATGGGTTACACTTTATAAGGTTTAAAAGCATTTACATCAATTACAGGTAAAACGTTGTGTTGTGGTTATATATTTATTATATACCTATTGTTTATTATATACCTCGTGAATTACTGAAATAGCTATTTGCTACAGTTTATGTCATTTATTAATGCTAATATGCATATTTATTTACCTTATTTTATTTTTATTTGTTATTATGCGCGTCTGTGTGTATGTGGGTGTGGGTGAGAGAGAGGGAGGGGAGAGACTAAAATAGGTAGATTATTAACGAAGAGTAAAAGAGGGGAACAAGTCTGTTTAATGTTAAGATTTTTTTTTGGGTGGGGGGGGTCAAGGGGCATCAGTATTTAGACGGAAAGCATTCTTTAGATTCTCCTAGAGAAGAAAGTTTTTTTTGTGGGGGGGGGCGCCACATGAAGATTAAAAAAAAAAAACTTAACACCTTTATACTTAACATGGCCATGTTTACTCCGTTAATTCAGAAACCTACTTTATTGACCACATTAACTGATACAAATAGGATAAATCTGTAGAGGATTTTACTTAGAGTCAGCCAAAAGTTGTTATCTGTGCCCTTTTTTAAACCTTGAATTGAAATTTGGCAGCCATGTGTAGTATTATGGTTGCTCTAAAGATGTCAGTAGTCGCACCATTATTGATGCTATCATGTGATCGTCAGAAGAGAGGCTACATTTTTCATGTTGAATTGACTCTCTTACACAAACACACACACACACACACACACACACACATATATATCGTATGAAACTCAGCATTATTTGGAATTCCCCTATCGGTGCATTTCTATTGTATATTGTTTATCTATTGGAAGGGTGCTATATCTGCTCTTATTACCCCTTACAGAGCATTCCCCAACCGCAAGAATTTTGATGTTGTTCTTAGTCAGTAGGTTATACATTGTTTTAACAAAACGGTTCGTGTCTGATTTATAGTGCATCATAAATGTCTTCCTACTTGGAAACAAATACCCCAGACTCTGAGTTTCATTCTTTACCCGAAGTCTTTCATAATTCATTATTATTTTTGTGCTTTGACGTCATTTTCGTAGTTTTCAGAGACACTATTTGATCAGAAAGTCTCATACGTCGAGGTCGTTAGATTTATGTTGAATAAAAACTACTGTTTATCTTTCCGTCTTATGTGTATTGTTAGATTTACCATATTTTACATTACTACCGAGTTCTGGGTAGAAGATGAGAACATTTTTGTTTAGTATTTGTTAATTGCAATCGTGTAAATAAATGAAGTCAGTTTGCCATTTAAATTACATAACAGTATTGGGACCTGGCCCGCCACAGTAAATCCTAAACGCACCCTACACCCACACACCATTCCCTTTAATCGTATAATCTCTTTAAACAACAGGATCACGACTTTCTAAATCCATGCACCGGTGTTCTTAGTTAAAATCAGCGCTCCAGTTCACTCAGTGTCACGGATGTAAACAGATACAAAAACATAACAACAATAAAACCATGAGAAAGTTACATTTTACAATTATAGCATTTTGCTAGACACAAATTTCTTAAGCTTATTTCTTAACTTCTGTTCTCTTGCAGTTAAAAGAACTTAATACAAGAGCATAACGCTCTCCCCAAGACTCCACCCAAAAAAAGTGAGAACCGTATCGAGGCCGAGCGGAGTGCATAAGAATGAGTCAACACCCACGCCTGCACCAGTCGAGCGCTGCCTCAGCCTCATCCAACGCCTCTCTCGCACCGGACAAGGACGCCGACATGCCCGCCACGGAGAAGGATCTGGCCGAGGACGCGCCATGGAAGAAGATTCAGCAGAACACGTTCACCCGCTGGTGCAACGAACACCTAAAGTGCGTGAACAAGCGCATCGCAAATCTGCAAACGGACCTGAGCGATGGTCTGCGCCTAATCGGGCTACTCGAGGTGCTCAGCCAGAAGAAGATGTTCCGCAAGTACAACCAGCGGCCCACCTTCAGGCAGATGCAGCTGGAGAACGTGTCGGTGGCGCTGGAGTTTCTCGACAGGGAGAATATTAAGCTCGTGTCCATAGGTATGCGCTTTTCCCTTTACACTGCTCTCTGTTACAATACGTTTCGTTTCTGCCTTGACCGCTAACTTTCCAAAAGTTTTTTCCCCCCCAACTGAATCCCGAAGTCGGAGAGTTTCCACAGAACAGCTGGGCTGTTTCAAACGAGTGTTTTTGAATGTTTACCTGTAAATAATTTGTTTGTATCGATACACTTCCATATTAAGGAATGAAAATACATTTGGTGGTATTGTTTTGAAGTATTTTTTTTAAATAACCGATGCTTAAAGCACCAAACAGTGTAGGCCACAGGATAACTGGAAAGTGGGTATTGTCGCTAAAGTTGGGCCTAGCTGGAATCTCCCACTATGTTTAGCAATATCGTTTGATCCTTAAATCTCAATTAAAGTTGAAACATTTTCTGTTTATTCCCCGCTTTTGGAAATGAGACCTCCGAATAAAGATGAGTAAATCGTTTTGGCTTGAAGGTCCGCTTTCTTTATTATTGACCGGCTGTTTTTTTTGTTTTTTTTCCCCCCACAACTAAACGCCGAAAGCCCATGCTGGGTTTAACAAACCGGATCTTGTCAAGTCTTTATGCGCAACAAGAGGGTTTGTGGACTCTAGTGAGCAGGGTGTGGAACGAAATTCTGTTAGCAAACGTGTTGGTATCATTACAAAGTGATCTGTACAGCTTAAGGGCAATTTTTATATATACAGACCATGTTTAATCCAAGTAAAGCTGGGTCAACACAATTTGCTTTTGTGCATAATGTGGGTGTGTTACCAGTCAAGCCTTAAAGATCTACAATAAAAAAAAAAAAAACAATCAACCCTATATGGCCTAATTCAAGCCCCACCTCTACAGTCATTTTCAAAATATCATTGACCAAGTCTCCTCATCCTCCCTAATATCTTGGCAAAGGGAAGGATATTTTAAGTAATACCTCCGGGACACACCTCCAGACCACATTGGTCAGTGTGCTTAGAGCATGCTGATAAACTCATAAATACAGTTAGTTTTCCCAGTTATAAGGAAATAACTTTAGGATTTTTCGCCTAATGAACAATGCACATTTCCCATTGCAAAACATATTTAGCATGCAGTACTAAAATAAAACTAAAGACTTAATGTGGACTTGAATATGCAAAGACTTTAAAGATACTGTGATGCAGTGTCCTTTGGAATTTGTCCTATGCTTCTCTGAAAATTATGTGATTGGAGATTGGTCAGATGCCTCTTAAATCCACAACTCATGTTCACAAATACCATCTCACACTAAATACTAAGATAACATTACCAGAATTGAGAGGTATTTTAGCATTGTAGACCTTTTTGTTCTCAGAATGCACCTTATTCATCTCATTAAATGATTCAAAAGGTTGAAATAGGTGTGTCTGAGCAGACTAAATATTAAATTACCCCAGAGCCAGGACTGAAATGCACTGTCCTATACCACCTCCTGGGAAATCTGTGATAGTTCTGTAGACACATGTCCATTGAGGGAGCATTCTTGTACGATCAGTACATGGCATGTTTGTGGTCTACATGCTTCTTCTCGTTGAGAAAGGCGTCTGAAAGGATGTGTCTCTGCAACACAGTATTTCCCCAGAAGGCATGTATGTAGCATATTTATTGATGTGTTGCAAGCCAAGGGAGTCAGGGAGTACAAAGAATTAGGGCACTAAAGCCTCAGGTGATGCAGTGCAACATTTTTTCCATCTGCTTGTACTTATCACAGTAAGAATTACAATTGGGGATAGTTATTTTTAATTGGCTCAATACTGGCTTGGTTCCACCAATATTGACTCAAAATGTGACGTAAAGTGGTTTGGTTATATACGATTTAGTAATACCTTCTAAACATTTATTCAAATGTATCCAGAACCTGAACTTTAATTATAAAAATAATAATTATTTTTGGGTTATCACTCCAATAAAGTCCAAGTGTTTAGTTTCTTCCTATTTGTATTCTTTAAGGAAAACCTTGCTAATGGAGGCTTTAGAGATGTACATAAAGTGGAGGTGGGTCTGTTCCCCCTGCCATGACTGGTTTAATTTGCAGTTGCTTTTATACATGCACTATGGGTGGGAGATCAGATACTAGAAGGGGGTGAAGACAGACATCTTGGGTGTGGTTCTGCATGATGTGATGTTTTGATATTGTATTACTCAATCTTCATCCTCAAGTCCTAGTACATAAGTCAGGATAGGACTTGAGTCCAGTATGCCTAGCTCCAACCAGAAGTAGATATATAGTCGACGTTAACTGTTTTATGAAACAGCCAGTCTTAATAATTAAATTGATTTAAAGTTAAGAGTTAAAGTTTAGAAGTTAATTTATTGTGAAGTCAATTTACTTTTAAATGTTAAATAACATAATAACACATAATATAAAGAAGGGAAAATGGACAAGAAGAAAGGATCGACACTGTTGAAGGCATTGTACATGTGCGTTTGGGTACCCAGATCTGATGCCTTAAATCAGGCTTGATGGACCAAGATGCCAAGAGGGCTAAATGTATTACAGTACATCTACAGTTATGTTAAATTTGAGTTATAACTGAAATATCTGGTAATGTGCCTGTGACCAGGTTTAAATTTGTTTTGGGCAAACTATGGTGTTAAAATATGCAACAAAAAAGCTGTTTTTGGCAAAAATGGAACTTTTAGACATTTTTTGCCTTAGTGTTGATGTTGCCTTTCTAGGACAGAGTTCTTCCTCCCAATTTATAGAGTTGTTGTAGTAGTAAATAATAATAATAATAATTATTATTATTATATGTAAAAGAAAACATCTATAGCGTTTTGACTTCTATTAAACCCATAATGACCATTTTTGCATTTGTTTGCCACAGTAGATCATAGATATGCTTGTGTACGAATTATTTTCCTATTACTATTATTTTTTTCCTGTACGAGTACTATTCTACTAAGGGTTGTTTCAAAGTCATGTGTAAAAAAATTAATTAATGATCTCTGTGCTTCTCCCATGATGCCTAATGCCTATTGGGTGCACCCTACGGAATCTCTTGGAGGCCCCTTGCTAATGCCAGGATTTCCTGCTCATTCACAATGGGGAACTAATGCAGTTGTGAAAAGGAAGGGTGGTATAAGTAGATTGGAGTAATGCAGCAATGGGACTGGTGTGTAGTGGTTATAAAGTGTTATCATGCAAATAAGAATCACATGTGTTTCTATGCAAGTACATGGCACCCAGTGCTAACCACAGGGGAAAAACCTTGTAGCATAATCCCCAAGAAATTTCCTCTGTGCTCCAAAGAGTTATTCTGAAACTGTAGACTGTTTTGAAGTAGTCATTTTAATTCTTGGTACAGGAGAGATTTTGCACGAATATCTTCAACGGTGACTCAAATGCAGCAGTGGCAATTTTTAGGTAAAACTTTATTTAAAGGTTGTTTTTTTTAGGGACACTGATTCACCAAGACAGCAGCTGCATAAACCACATGAAGACCATGGCGTGCTTCTTGTTTTTCTGAAAAGCTTTACAAAGAATGTGGATCTTCAAATCTCAGTTTCAGTGGAGATATGTGAGCACACTAGGACAGGATATGAGGTGGCTTTAAGACTAACAAAAGGACACTTGATTGTGGTCTTCCTCTGTTCTGCTGGGATTTTTTTTTAAGTGCTCCATCTCGGCAGATAAGATAATTTGCTCTGGCACTGCTTTAGATAATGGTTTGGGATGGTATGTGTTTGCAAAGTCTCCAGACTGAGCCTGTAATTTTCCTTCTCTTTGTACAGTTGTTGGGGAGGGTTATGTGGAAGGTCAGTAAGGTAAAGGTACAAGTTAAGAATGGGGAATGAGTTTTTCAGAATGAAGGTGTTTCTTAATAGATGAAATGTCTGAATAGAAAAGTAATTGTCAAATTTATATATACTTGCATATTGATTTCATAAGAGATGAGGAATATGGCATCCATATGTACTGGAGATGCAGAGGAATGATTAGGGTACCCTTGGGTTTTATGGTATGTTGTCATGTCCTGGCTTCTAGGCACCGAAAATGTTGTGATGTGCATCAGACCTCAAACAGCTAAAGCTTAAAATTATACTTTGACACTACTGAACTGAAATGAACAACTGAGTCAACACCTGGGTCAGCTCTGGATTCTGTTAGCTGATGCTCAGGACTTATTGTAACTGTAAAAACTGTAAAAAAAAAAAAAAATAAAAAAAATAAATAAATAAATAAATAAAATAAAATAAAAAAATTAATAAATTGTAAACGTATTGTGCAAAAGAACATAAAACACAAACTCTGAAATTCTGCAGGTAATGCAAATCGTGTGTCACGTGGTTGGATAAGTGTGTGTAGTAGAGAAAAAGAAATGATTGTGTGTGGATAGGGTGATGGAGCGTGGCATGGAAAAGTTAGCCACAGAAGAAGAGGAGCCAAATGACAATCTAGCTCTGTCAATATGGGGTTTACAAAAGTCTGAACGCAGCAGTTTTCTCTGTTCAAGACTTTTTGCTCTCTGCTGTTCCCTTTCTTTTTCCCTCCTCCTCTGTTCCCTCCCTCCTTGTAATCAGAAACCGCTGTGCAGAGAAATGGGTGGCCTGCCAGGATCAAGTTTGCTTCTGCCCTTTTAAGGCTAAAAAAACCAGGGGGAACATTTCCAAAAGAGAGGGGAGGGATGGAGGCAGGCTGATGAGGAGGGAGGGACATTTGGAAGCAGCAGAAATGAAAGAACAGGGAAGTTTGCTAACAAAGTACATGCTTTAAATAATATATATTGCATGTGCTGCGTTTCAGAAAGCTTTCCTAGATGTTGCAATATAGTACCCATCAGTGTTGCTTTTTTTAAAAAAAATCAGAGCTGTTGATGAAACAGTTCTTTTGAGGTTTGAGTCTTGGCTATCTGACGTACTAACATGGTATTAAACGAGGGTGCACACAGGGGGCTCCAACCATCACCTGAGCTGGGGCCTGATGGGAACATGTACCCCTTAGGGTCTGAGTATGCTCTCAATGACTCATTATATATCCATGTCGGCATTTGTCCAGATTTCAGGTCAAGACTTGATAAGACCCACTGGAATGCATGCAATTTGCTACATGGAAACCATCCCCCTGCTGCCATGCTGCGGCTGTTACGGTCACTACGTTTACATCTGAATTCCAGTGATTCTGAAAGCTCGTATAGACCTGTATGGGTTTTGCCATGTCCCTCTGTTTAAGTGATTTTGGCTAATGAGTAATTCCTACATGATTAGTAGGTTTTGTAAGGGTGGATGTAGTCTCATGGTGCGTCAGAGGTCTGCATGTGGGGTCAGAGTTTAGTTCTGATGTCAGGCACTGTTTATTAAGCCCAGTGGGAGGGTGAGTCATGGGAATGTGTGGTCTGGAATATCTGTGCTCATAACCAAAACTGATAACTTTGCCTTCCGAAATAACTTGTTTATATGCCCCAGCTACTTAACATAACATTCACAAATATCTCCCTGGGCTGTCTGTCTGTCCATCCATTCTTGCATGTACCCAACTTGTTTCCTTGGCAAGAAGATGCCTAGTTTGGGAAAGTCAAGCCCTGATCATGTCCAAAAAAGGCATGAGTGTAGTGGAGAGGTTGATTCAGATTCCTGTCATGTTTTATATGTTTGCTAGTCCATGGTGTGTCACTAGTCCTCCACCACTCATACTGCTTCCCAGTATTCTTCAAAAGAATATGTAGTTGGTTAGTGTGAGAGAAATTAAGATGACATACAGGGTTTCTATGTGTACCTTATTAATGTTTGCCAAGATCACAGTGGTTCCAAAATGAATGCCTACGCCTATATTTTTAGTTTTGTTTTGATTGAAATTAGGGCTGTCTGTTATTTTGATGTACAAGGCAGAAATATGGTCCAAGCTGGTTTGATTAGTAGTGGCATCGCGGGTAGCATTTCAGGTTTTTGATTACATAGACAGTAACCAAAGATCAGATTTGTAAAGTTTTGAATGTTCTCCACAAGTCTGCCTAGGTTTTCATCAGGTCCTCATTTCATCTCACATATTTGATGGGTAAATTGACTCCAAAAATAAATGGATTAATAATACAAGATAATGTGCTGTAATCTCAGTGATTTTTATAGAGTAGCTTTATTCCATTTCTTGATGTGCTTTTGCATGAGCAATAACTGCTGGGTGTGGGGGTGGCCACACCCTCTGTACTCAACAGCTCATCGTATAAGTGTCTCTGATCAAGTGCCTCTTAAACAAGTTCTGACCTGTTTAACACAATTCTTTCTTGCGTTCTCTCTCTCCCCACATGTGCGCACACACAGTTTGCCTGTCTCTGTATAACTGTCACTAATGCACAGTGACATGAGTTGTCAATGTCAGTCATAGGAGCCTGACTATGGCGTGTATGTATATATTGTATAGCTGTCCACATTTCTGCTTCTTAAGTGCACTGTCCTACTGTACCTTTTGAAAATGTTAAACCAGAAATGGCCCCTCTTTTTTTTTTTTTTTTCCTTTTTTTTTTAAACCACTAAAAAAAAGGGACCTGGGACTCTGAGCATAATGGAGCTTCTTTTTTTGGGACCCTACATTGTTTTTTCACCCGTGGAAAGAAATTGGATCTGAGATTCTTCAATAGTCTAGTTTAATATGCCAGAAACCAACCTGAATTCCAGCAAACTTCTCAGAAGTTATTGTGGTTTTTAGACCACACTCCGGAGAAGAGAAATAATTGCAAATGTATTGTTTAACATGGCAATAGGACTGTTGGATAAGTAGTGTAAGGGTCATAAGCTGGATGAAATGCAATGAGATATTAAAATATACAGTGAATTTAGATTTCTATTTTGGGCTGTTTTGTCTATGTTTTTCCTATGTGCTAATGGGTTGAAGCTGCTCTTGGCTCAGCTTGGTTACAATACTGTTGGCTGTAGGGAAAGGAGTCTGGAGTGAAACACCATTTAGTGATTAAAGGCAGCTTCAGAATGTGGCTCTTCAGAGCCCTTCACTAGGGCACACATGCATGAGCTTGCATGGAGCTGCAGGACTAATGTACTGTATTGTCCACTCTGCTGCAATTTCAGGCTGTTATTCTGTTTGGGATGTAGTGACTGATTAAGGTGTTAAGGCTATTATCTATAGAAATTTAAGGGGTCTTAAGCCAGCATGCTTCATTTGAAACATGACCTCCACCTAATCAAATAGAATGAGTGATTGCCAGATTTTAAGCACAGCCATACTATTTAAGAAGCTTAGTCTATACATATCTGTCAGAAGTAGATAAGAGTTTTTTGCTTGTAATGTTTCATTACTTTTTGAACCTTGGGAACATTGTTACTGTTTGGATGGGCGTGTGCTTAATTTGCTTCAAAGAAATAGAGAAGTGTGAGTGCTAAGCATGACTAATGGGTGTCATGGCCAGACTTTGCTGGGTTTAGATCTTTGTGTATTTATTTTAAAACTGGGTGGAGAAGGGTAACAAGTTTTTGTTTCTCTGTTGATATGTTTGCTGACCTTGCTGGTGGCCAAAGTTGCAGTTCCTTGACTGTTAGTCTTCAACAAGGGCTCCTATAGAGAGATTCCCCCCCCCCCCCCTAAAACAATCTATGGGTATTGTCATGCCAAGAATCTGCATCTCTTATTGCATGGCCTTTTGCCTTCCATAAAGGAATGATGGGCAGGTGGCTCAGATGTCCTTTCTTTAAAGGCTTTTTTTTTTTTTTTTTTTAAATAACTGGTTCAGTCATTGTTACACTACATACTATATAATTAAAAAAAAAAAACATTAGTGGATAAGGACATGAGAGAAAATGGGATACATCTGTAAAATCTAAGTTCTAGGCTAATATTCTTATTCATACATTTATTACTTTAAGACCCTTTTTTTTTGTTGTTGTTGTTGTTTTTTTGGTCGGTTTAAGCAATTGCTTCTTTCTTTCTCTCACCTGCCCCAACCAGACAGTAAAGCTATTGTGGATGGAAACCTGAAGCTCATCCTAGGGTTGATATGGACCCTCATTCTGCACTACTCCATCTCCATGCCCATGTGGGACGAGGAAGAGGACACGGACGATGCCAAGCAGAAAACGCCAAAGCAGAGGCTCCTGGGCTGGATCCAGAACAAGTTGCCTGAGCTGCCAATAACCAACTTCAGCCGTGACTGGCAGTCAGGCAAAGCTCTGGGAGCATTGGTGGACAGTTGTGCTCCAGGTAAGTTTGGAAGAATTAAAAACTGTCTTGATTCAGACACCTCAGTTAACTAATGGTGTGACATTTACATTTTTTACATGCTTAGATAAAATTACTTTGTGGATTTTTAAAAATGTTGGTAACTCTTCAGGTCTGTGTCCGGACTGGGACTCTTGGGATCAAACAAAGCCTGTGGACAATGCACGTGAGGCAATGCAGCAAGCTGACGAATGGCTCGGTGTTCCTCAGGTGACTAATTTCTCCATTGTCTGAGAGAAATCCTCTTTAATACTAGGACTAAAATGATTCACTGAATTAATCTTGTAATTTGAAAGCAAAATGTAGGAAAAAAATACCTACTTCAAATCTTTTCACGAAATACATGGATACTTTTTATAGATACATTCCATATAGAGGCAAAAAAAAAATTATGAAAACTTAGATTAAAAAAGTAAAATCATAGGATAATACAATTTTTTTTTTTTTTTTTTTTTAGTTATGAAGTTTAGGCTAACATCGCTGGGTATGGGACACATGACTTGGCCACGCAATGTTAGTTTCTGGTTAAAAAAAAAAAATTCTGTATTTTTAGAGGTTTTTTTTATATAAATATATAATTTAAACGCTTTCTATAACGGTCTTAATGCAGTTCCTGGTAAAAGGTTGAGGTTGGGTAAACTGATTTTTGCTACTACAGATATGAAACTGCAGAATAACATTTTGAAATAGGCCGTTTTTTTTTTTTTTTTTAAACCACGTCTGGTGTATTGCGTGCCATCAGTTACAATCGTGGCTGGTAGCTTCCTGTTGTCGCGTGCCTTGTTCCTGCCAACTAATGCCACAGACTGTCATGTGGTCGCTAAGGTGCCTGTTTCCAAGGTGACAGTCTCTGTTATGACTAATTCTATAGATGGTTTTGCTTAAGTTTGTTTGGTTGTGTTTCCACCCAAGGCCCTACGCCCCCAGTATTGAACCATCTGCTTTCTTTTATTTCTCTAAATCAGGTCATCACTCCGGAGGAAATTGTTGATCCCAATGTGGATGAACACTCAGTTATGACATACCTGTCACAGTTCCCTAAGGCGAAGCTGAAGCCTGGTGCCCCACTGCGCCCCAAGCTCAACCCCAAAAAGGCTCGTGCCTATGGCCCAGGTAACCTATTATTTGTCAAATTCTCAGTATAAAGCTCAGTTAAAACAACTGAGTCATTCAGAAGAGATCCAAATGTGCTGCATAGAAATCTTTTTCTTTGTCTAGGCATTGAGCCCACTGGTAATGTGGTGATGAAAAAGGCTCTGTTCACTGTTGAGACGATCAGCGCAGGCCAAGGAGAAGTGCTGGTTTATGTGGAAGATCCAGCAGGTCATCGTGAGGAAGCTAAAGTCACTCCCAACAATGACAAGAATCGCACTTACTCAGTGGTCTATGTTCCTAAAGTTACCGGGCTGCATAAGGTAATTGCATTATGATTATATTCAGATTGGACCCAGTCACTACCTAGTACCCACTTATTATGGAATGATCTCCATCTGTTATAGGCTCAACCTTTGACCTTTGTCTTATAGGTAACAGTGCTGTTTGCTGGCCTGCATATTTTAAAGAGCCCATTTGAGGTGGAGGTAGGGATGGCTCAGGGTGACTCCAGCAAGGTTACTGCCCAGGGGCCAGGTCTTGAGGCTGTGGGCAACATTGCCAACAAAACCACCTACTTTGATGTATACACTGCTGGTAATTACATAAGTTAATTTGGCACTTAAGGTAATTTGTCAGATTTGGGTTAAAGTGTACTGAAATGTCAGTTTGGGTTTGTTGCATTACAGAATTTAAAGAAGATAAATTCTCACAGAAGATTAATTATTGCACTTTTATGTATAGGTGCTGGAGTGGGAGAAGTTGAAGTGGTCATTCTTGATCCCAGTGGCAAGAAGGACACAGTGGAGTGCCAAATTGAGGACAAAGGCAACAGCAGCTACCGGTGCACCTACAAACCCACCCAGGAGGGCCAGCACACAATTTACATAACATTTGCTGGGGGCCAGATCTCAAAGAGTCCCTACACTGTCAGTGTTGGTGAAGGTGAGGAGCCAGTAAAGAAAATGTAGAAGGCATATGGGCTGTAGGGGAGATTGAGTGTTCTAGAAATTTTTTCTCTTCGTGCCCATATTCTGTTTTTTTTTGTTTGTTTTTTGTTTTTGTATTGTTTCCCCTTCCTTTTTCTTGTATTTCCTTAGCTGTTTTCTTCCCTGGTGATTCTGTCTCCCTCCTGAAGGTCAACTGAGATCGGTTGCTGGTCTTCTTATTTTCTCTATTTTCTTCCCTTTTTCTGGGGGATCAGCCTGTTGACCTCTGACGTGCTTTCCTGTCACCTTGGATCTGTTGGGTACTTTGCATTCTGTTGACCTGCTGCATGTTTTAATGTTACTCACTTGTACAGTCTCCTTTGATGACCAACATTCACATTTGTTATAGCTGTCTGGAAATTATGAGCTATATATAAATACAGAATATTAAAAAAATGTTATCATTCATTACAATAAAACTCCCATTTCCTCTACTAATGTCATGTTGCTTTTTTAGCCACAAGTAAGCATGCTTGATACGTGCTCTACTACTTGCAGTTCCTTATCACCACCATGCCTGGAGTTTCCTGACAATTTCTGACAGCCCAACCATTCATAGCAGTAAACTGGTGCATGCTTGAAGTGTGATACCTTCGTCACTTTGTTTCATGTCTTTTTGCAGCATGTAACCCCAGTCTTTGCAAAGCCAAAGGCCGTGGTTTGCAACCTAAAGGCCTGCGGATTAAGGAGACTGCAGAGTTTAAGGTCTATACCAAAGGAGCTGGCACTGGAGATTTGAAGGTCACAATCAAAGGGCCAAGTGAGTGAAGCACATTAGGCATGGTTGCTGCTCAAATAATCATGTTTTTGTTTATATTAACTTTGTTTTTATGCATGTCTGTATTACAGAGGGTCTGGAGGAGCCTTGTAAGAAGAAGGATTTGGGAGATGGTGTCTATAGCTTTGACTATTACCCTACCACACCGGGAAATTACATCATTACTATTACCTGGGGTGGCCAGCATATTCCTCGAAGGTTAGAATATTCGATTACTTTAAATATTGTTTCTACTTCGAATTTCAAGATGGCATAAAATATTCTAAATCTTGTTTTTCCTTGTTCTCCCTTTCTGTCACTGTTTTCTCCTGTTTCAGCCCATTTGAGGTTAAGATAAGTAGTGAGGCTGGGCCACAGCAGGTCCGGGCATGGGGACCAGGCTTGGAAGGTGGTGTTGTTGGCAAGTCTGCTGACTTTGTGGTGGAGGCAGTTGGAGATGATGTTGGCACTTTGGGTGAGCTTCACTAGCACATTGTTTTTCAGATTTTTTTTTTAGGACACGTAGTTGTATGCGTGTTGGTTGCATGCATATATTGTTGACTTCCTGTTTAGGTTTCTCTGTGGAGGGCCCATCCCCAGCTAAGATTGAGTGTGATGATAAGGGTGATGGTTCATGCGATGTGCGCTATTGGCCCACTGAGCCAGGCGAGTATGCAGTGCATGTGCTTTGTAAAAATGAGGACATCCAACACAGCCCCTTCATGGCTGAGATCACATCAGCACCAGACAAAGACTTTTACCCTGACAAGGTATAGAGGTGTATTCTGTTTGCTAGCCAAAATTATTCCTGGAGGTCATTGCATTCACCTAATTGTTTGTCTATATTTCAGGTGAAGGCCTATGGCCCAGGACTTCAGAGCAGTGGTCTGGCTGTTGGGAAGCCAGCAGAGTTCACCGTGGATGCCAAACTAGGGGGAAAAGCACCTCTAAAGATCCAGGCGCAAGTATGTATTGGAATTATTTTCTCATGTACGAACACAAAGACTAGAAGAAGAATGATTGCTTTTGTTTTTTTTTTAATCTCAGGACCGAGATGGAAACCCAGTCGATGTGCAGGTTAAGGATAATGATAATGGAACATACAGCTGCACCTACACCCCTCGCAAGCCCATTAAACACACAGTCACAGTGTCCTGGGGTGGAGTCAATATCCCGGAAAGCCCATTCAGGGTCAGTCAATGTGGAAATGTTAAAAGAAATTTAACAAGTTTGTAGGGTTGCAAGTTTGTTTAATGTTGTTGGATTTATTATTATTTTTAAACCTGTAGATGAATATTGGAGCTGGATGCCATCCTAATAAGGTGAAAGTATCTGGACCTGGTGTGGCCAAGACTGGTCTGAAGGCATTTGAACCAACCTATTTCACTGTGGACTGTGCAGAGGCTGGTCAGGGTATGGCCATAATAATTTTAACACATGACTTTTGGTTAATCAAATCCATCCCCTTTGTTTCAGTAACATCTAAGCTGCAATTCATGTCTCTGTAGGTGACATCAGCATTGGAATTAAGTGTGCTCCTGGTGTTGTTGGACCAGCTGAGTCTGACATCGACTTTGACATCATCAGAAATGACAATGACACCTTCACAGTTAAATACACTCCCCCAGGAGCTGGCAGCTATACTCTCATGGTGTTGTTTGCTGATCAGGTAACGTGCATGAGTGTTGTCATGCATATGTGGCTGTGCAGATTTGAGGACACACACACACACACACACACACACACACACTGATTTAAACGTACATTTTGTATTCAAATTTATTTATGTAGGCTAGCATCAAATAACTGGACAAATAATCTCTCCTCTTTCAGGATGTTTGCTAATATTTATCAACACAAAATTATGAAACATATCTAAATTATAGACACATTCTACCTAAAATAGTGAAGATGCATATATTACCTAGAATAAATTGCAGCCTTTTGTGGTTAAATAATCATACAGGTTCATACTGTGATTGTGCAACTCTAATATAGATTAGTTTTCCTTGTCTCTGATATATATATATATATTTTTTTTTAAATACAGCCTATTCCAATGTCACCAGTCAGAATTAAAGTGGATCCCTCCCATGATGCCAGCAAAGTCAAAGCAGAGGGCCCTGGTCTTAACCGCTCAGGTGACAAAAACAAAACGTATATTGAGTAGTGTTTAAAACATCAGAAACTTACAAGTTTAAAATAAGCTCCACAATCTTTTATCCTCCTCAGGTGTGGAACTGAACAAACCCACTCATTTCACTGTGAATACTAAGGGTGCAGGCAAAGCTAAGCTGGATGCTCAGTTTACCGGCCCCAACAAGGGTGAGGCAGTGCGGGACTTTGATATCATCAACAACCATGACAACACGTATACCGTCAAGTACACTCCAGTGCAACAGGTAAGGGAATGATTTGTGGTTAAAAATACTTTTGAAGATTTTTTTTGTTTTAAATCAATAGCAGGTAAAAAAAATATCACAAAATTGTTTTAACGAGGACCAAGATATTAAAATTTAATTTTTTTTATTCAGGGTAATTTGGGTGTGAATGTGACTTATGGTGGTGATCCCATCCCCAAAACTCCATTTGCTGTGCCTATAGCGCCTTCCCTTGATCTGAGCAAGATTAATGTTGCAGGCCTTGGAGACAGTACGTCATCAGAGAACTATTTCCTTTGATCTTTTAAAATTTCTAAAAGTGGTTATTTTCTAGTGCTTTTCTGAGATTTTTTTTTTCCCCACCTCTCACCTCAGAGATGACCGTTGGAAAAGACCAGGACATTACAGTTAAATCGAAGGGCGCTGGTGGTCAAGGTAAGGTTGCTGCAAAGGTGACCGGACCTGCTGGAAAAGCAGTTCCCTGTAAGGTGGAACCAGGGTTGAGCCCAGAAACCAGCCAAGTTCGGTTCATCCCCAGAGACAAGGGACCATATGAGGTGGAGCTTACTTATGATGGTGCTCCCATCCCAGGAAGTCCCTTCCCTGTGGAGGCTGTAGCTCCCACTGACCCATCTAAGGTGAGACAGTGTTGCATTTCAGATAAATGCTTACCCAATCTTTGAATGCTGCTCTTGTTCCTGACTTTAAGGCTTCTGTTTGCAGGTCCGTTGCTCTGGTCCAGGTTTGGAGCGAGCTAAGGTTGGCGAAACCGGCCAGTTTGTGGTTGACTGCACCAATGCTGGCCCTGCTGAATTAACCATAGAGATCATCTCTGATAATGGAACTGAAGCAGAGGTGCACATTCAGGATAATGGAGACGGAACTTATACTATTACCTACATTCCCCTGTATCCTGGAGCATACACACTTACCATCCGCTATGGTGGCCAGGATGTGCCCAACTTCCCATCAAAACTAAATGTGGAGCCAGCTGTTGAAACCAGTGGTGTGAAAGTCTTTGGACCTGGAGTGGAGGGCAAAGGTATGAATTTGGTTAAACTTGACACTGCATACATGGCATTTAAAATCTATTTCTAATTTCCTTGAATTGTTGTCTTGAAGGAGTTTTCAGAGAGGCTACCACAGATTTCACTGTTGATGCTCGTTTCCTTACAAAAACTGGTGGGAATCACATCAAGACCTGCATCAACAACCCTTCTGGTAACTGCACTGAAGCTTTAATTAGGGACCTAGGAGATGGTACCTACAAAGTAGAGTACACTCCCTATGAAGAAGGTATGTATTAGGTCTTAAATTATTTATCATTACAATGATTGATTGAAGTTTAATGTGGCCTAATATATTTTCTATGGGCAGGTCCACATAGTGTAGAGGTTTCTTATGATAATGCCCCAGTGCCCAAAAGTCCATTCCGTGTACCTGTAACAGAGGGTTGTGATCCTGCACGTGTACGCGTGCATGGCCCAGGACTGCAGGCTGGCATCACCAACAAACCCAACAAATTTACTGTGGAGACCCGGTTGGTGTTAAGCAAATTGAAGAAATTGGTCTCTAATTGATCTTTTTGCCTGGTATTTACTTCCTCTCTTATTGTCTGTGTAGTGGGGCTGGTACAGGAGGTCTGGGCCTGGCTATGGAGGGACCTTCAGAAGCCAAGATGTCCTGCACTGATAATAAAGATGGCAGCTGCTCTGTAGAGTACATCCCATATGAGCCAGGAACTTACAACCTTAATATTACTTATGGTGGAAAACCTGTTACTGGTAAGTATTTTATTTTATTCTTTAAAAAAAAATCTTTTTTCTATTTGATACTAACATTTCTTCGACTGTTTTCTCTTTATAGGAAGCCCTTTCTCTGTGCCTGTTCATGATACTGTTGATCCTACAAAGGTCAAGTGCCAGGGCCAAGGTCTTGGGACCAATGTACGAGCTAATATCCCACAGGTCTTCACTGTTGATGCCAGCAAGGCAGGAGTAGCTCCTCTGCAAGTCCGAGTGCAGGGACCCAAAGGTGAGAAAGCGCTTCCGGTTGACCTCAAGTGATTCAACACCACCTAGATTGTCATTTACTAGTATTGGATATGTTACTTTTGCATGTATCGTGTGCAGGAGTTGTGGAGCCAGTTGAGGTGGTGGATAATGGAGATCAGACTCACACCGTGAGCTATGTGCCCACCAAGGAAGGGCCATATTCCATTAATGTGCTGTATGCTGATGAGGAGATCCCACGCAGGTATGCATCTATTTTACAGTCGTTCAGTACTCTGACTAGACCCAACACTGTAATTGAGCCTAGGGTGAGTTCCCATTGTCGGAACAGCCATAACTGCTCTCCCTCATGTGTGTGCAGTAACTGAGCAGAGATGCAATAGTTTTCTGTTTGTAATGGTTGACTTCAAGTTTATAGTTGCAAACTGCAACTCCAGCTTAGTAGTGTTTAAATGGAAAACTGTTAGCATGGTAGTCTATGTAATTGTTTATTCCAACCAAAAATGTCTCCACTTTCTTACACACTTTCTCTCCATCATAGCCCTTATAAGTTGAAAGTTCTGCCCACACATGATGCCAGTAAGGTGCGTGCCAGTGGCCCTGGTCTCAATACCACCGGGGTGCCTGCTAGCTTGCCAGTGGAGTTTACCATTGATGCCAAGGATGCTGGGGAGGGACTTTTGGCTGTCCAGATTACTGTAAGTTCATGAAATATTTTTAATCGTATGAGATGGAAAATGGTTGGAGAATTTGTTTTAATCCCCCGTTTGTTTCAGGATCCAGAGGGCAAACCTAAGAAGGCCAACATTCGTGATAACCAGGATGGAACTTATCTAGTCTCCTATGTGCCCGATATGACTGGTCGTTACACCATTCTTATTAAATATGGTGGTGACGAAATCCCTTATTCCCCATACCGCATTCGAGCTCTCCCTACAGGAGATGCCAGCAAGTGCACAGTCACAGGTAGGCCCTTCCTTAATAGCATAGACATCTAATGCAATTTGGGTTTTTATTTTTTATATGTACATCATGTAGATTTTCCTAGTGTGTAGTAGTTGTATGGAAATGGTTCCATGTAAATATTAAGAGGCCTGTAGACCAAAGCAGTATATTAAATTTATATACTTCATATCTTCATTTTGAAAAGTTTTTGTTTACAAAAAGATCTTTGGCGACAGTGTTGGGAAATGCTTAAATATCAGGAGTGCAATAGTTGTGATTAATTCTGGCATAAATTATATACCATGATAACCCATTTGACGTTTGGTCAATCGTCTTAATTTTGTAGTCAAACTGGACAGTTTAGAAACCCTTAAGAAATGAATCACTAAGTCTTTCTTGTGTGGCTCCCAGTCCTGTCATCCACTTGGACATGTCACCTTTTTTTTTTTTTTGTGCAGAGCTGCTCACATTCCCAGCACACTCTTCACCTCTTGGTTTAAAAGTTGTTGGTTTTTTTTTTGTTTGTTTGTTTGTTTTTCTTTGAGCACATTTTGTTGTATTTTGTTCTGACTTTTACTTTTCACTTTTTCACCCTCTGCTTCTCACGGGCTCACAGTCTCAATCGGAGGTCATGGTTTGGGTAAGCGCTTCGAAAAAAAAGTCTTGCTTCGGACTCGACTCTTTTTTGCATGCAGAATGGTGCTGTAATGCTTTCTTTTTATACATACTGTATAGTTTTTATATTGACTGTGCTGAAATCCTTCTTTTTAAAACTAATGTTTAACACGAGAAGAATTTTATACATTTTAACACTCTTTATGAGGACAGCTGTTCTTGGGTCAGGGACTTGGTCAATCCTCTTTGTCTCTTCCCGTTTTAATGACATAACAGACAGCATGTCCTTTTAGTCTTGAGCCTGACTTTCCTATGGCTGACTGGTGGAATGTGCCATTAAGGTTACTGAAAATATTATAAGCAATCTTTTTCTGTGACAAATTATCTGCATTAATAACTTAAATTAGCCTTATACCAGATGGACAACTGAGGTAACAGACTGTAATTCAGTAAATGCTGTATTCAATAACAATTGGTCAAGTCGGCAGGCTGCACAATTATGTTAATGTAGGTTTATTGTAGTTAATCAGAAACTGGACTCAAGGACTGCTCATTTTTCATTCTGCCAAATTTAGTGCAATAAAGCTCAAGCTTGTTTGATCTAAGGTGTTCTATACAGCAGTATGTGTAATTGTGCAAATGCCACAAAAAAACATTCAGTATGAATTTTAACCTTTCAACTTTTTACTTTCCTTTGTCTGTTGCCACAGTTTCATAGGTTCATGCTTAGGCAGAATGCATGGTGGAATAAATATTTAGATGGCTTAGAATAAAAAAAATAAAATAAAAACGTGCCCTGTCCAGACTTTGAAGGTGGTAATCTTTTGTTTGGTGTGCACCAGGTGCTGGAGTTGGTCCTACTATACAGATTGGAGAACAGACGGTCATCACTGTGGATGCAAAGGCTGCGGGGAAAGGGAAGGTGACCTGCACAGTGTGCACTCCAGATGGAGCAGAGGTGGATGTGGACGTGGTTGAGAATGAGGATGGGACTTTTGATATCTTTTATACAGCACCTCAGCCTGGGAAGTATGTCATCTGTGTGCGATTTGGAGGCGAACACATTCCCAACAGCCCCTTCCAGGTCATGGTATGTAGATCTTTATTTATTTATTTATTTTTAAATTGACCTGGCCTGTATTACCTCCCACATCAACCATAACTTTGGAAATACAATATTGGTCTTTTTTTCAACCAATAAACCCTCAAAATGTCAGGTTCTTTAATTAAATGAACCACTTTTTATGGCTGTAGAATTGATGGCTTTAAATAGGATCAGGTGGTTTTAAGGTTTGAAGTATTCAGGTGTCTGACACTTCTTGAACATTGCAAATTAGCTTGAGGAATTAATACTTAATTAGCAACTTCCCATACCTGATCTTTATCAGTATAAGACTTTCAGTGTTAGGATTATTTCACTCTTAATTGTGTCATCCTGTCTCAGGCTTTGGAAGGTGCCTCCCCTGACCAACTTATGCAGCAGACGCAGGCCCCGCAGTACGCCTACGCGCCCAACAGGGGCCAGCCATGGGTACTGACAACCCACCCCCCCTTTCCTTCCTATACATCATGTCCACCCTCATTTGTCCCTCAACACTCTCTCTCATCTCCATTCTCCAGCTCCATCTCCATTCTTGTCCTCTGGGTGTAGGCCCTACCCTGTTTCATCTAACTCCTAATTTGTTGCCATTCAAATATTGTCAGCCATTTTGAAAGAAATAAATGTGGAAGTCTGCATTTAACAAAATGGCTGGGTGTGTGTCCGATGTTAATGCTGTTTGTCGGGTGCTGCTGTTTGCTGATTGTAATGTGGTTTTGTTCAGGTTATTGGTTCTTTCCTGTGGTGTGTTCTCCATGAGTCACTTGTGTCCTGTCTGCTTGGCTTTCACTGCTATTGTCCAGACTTGCAAATTACAGATTACTTGAGCCTTTATTTTCCTCTCATGATGTCTTCACTTTCATATAGTGTCCATGTTGGTGGCTACATCACCCTTGTCATCACGATCATCATCTTTTCCTTTTTTGGGAATGTATTTCCCACTCTTCCCTTTTTAAACATTCACATGTTTTATTTGTCCTTTTTAATAGTTTGATTTGAATTTAATAATTAAATCATCAGTGGTATCATGCTTTTTCTATTTTGATCACTAATATTTTAGTCCTTACTGCATATTCTGTAGATGCTGGCTATCCAACTGAGCAACATTTCAAACCAAATGTTATCCTTTATCTCTGCTTCCCAGGCAACAGACAGGGCTATGGGAATGAACGGACTGGACGTGGCTGGACTGAGACCTTTTGACTTGGTTATTCCATTTACCATCCAGAAGGGAGAGATCACGGGTATTTTTCTAAAATGTCATATTCTCCTCTTTGACCACATGTAAGAGAATTCCGGGGATAGTCCTTAAATGTTGATGCTTATTTATCAGGTGAAGTAAGGATGCCATCTGGAAAGGTGGCCAAGCCAGACATTGTGGATAACAAAGACGGCACTGTTACGGTGAAGTACTCTCCCACTGAGGCCGGACTGCACGAGATGGACATCAAATATGATGGGATACACATTCCAGGTATGGCATGCCGACCATGGAAGTATAAAAAGTACATTAAAATAAATAACTAGGCCTAACTCGTGTAATTTTCCTGATAGGCAGTCCACTGCAGTTCTATGTGGATTATGTCAACAGTGGTCATGTGACTGCTTATGGTCCTGGCCTCATTCATGGCATGGTCAATAAGCCTGCAGTTTTCACTGTTAATACCAAGGATGCTGGAGAAGGTACATTTAGGTTTTGTTTTTCCACAATTATTGAAGTGAGGCATCGCATGAACTGACCTGTTGTTAAAATTCTTTATCAGGTGGCCTCTCCCTTGCCATCGAGGGACCCTCAAAAGCAGACATCAGCTGCACTGACAACCAGGATGGTACTTGCACTGTATCTTATCTCCCTGTTCTGCCCGGAGACTACAACATCCTCGTCAAGTATAATGACAAGCACATCCCTGGTAGTCCCTATGTTGCAAAGATCACAGGTCAGTAACTCTGTTGTAGACCGGGATGGAGACTCCATATATACTGTAGATGGTGTACTCATGCCAGTCTGTGTGTTCTTAGGGGATGACTCCATGCGCATGTCCCAGCTGAAGGTGGGCTCTGCTGCTGATATCCCATTAGACATTGGCGAACTGGACCTGAGCCAACTAACTGCATCCCTTACCACTCCCTCTGGCCGTGAGGAGCCATGTCTGCTCAAAATGTTACGTAATGGACATGTTGGTATGTGTGCCTATATCGTCGGTTATCGTTTGCTTAATTACAGGAATTAAAATTTTCTACACTGAAGGTTTTAATGTAGTAAAATCCTTGCATTAATTGGACAGTATGTGGTAGTATAAATTCCTGTTTCTCTCTCCCCCCTCCCCCCCCCCCACCCCCATCCAATTTTCTAGGCGTCTCTTTTGTGCCTAAAGAGATAGGAGAGCACCTTGTTAACATTAAGAAAAATGGCCGGCATATTCCCAGCAGCCCAATTTCTGTTATGATCAAACAGTCCGAGATTGCTGACGCAAGTCGTGTATGTGTATCCGGCCAAGGTCTCAGTGAGGCTCGCACATTTGAGCCAGCTGAATTCATCATTGATACCAGAGATGCAGGTAAAAAAAAAAATAAATAAATAAAGAATTGGTTGACTAATTTCCTTGACACAAACTGACAAATGGGTGGTTCTGTTTGCCTAGGGTATGGAGGCCTTAGCCTGTCCATTGAAGGGCCCAGTAAGGTGGACATTAACACAGAGGATCAAGAAGATGGAACCTGCAAGGTCACATACTGCCCCACTGAGCCAGGAAATTATATCATTAATATCAAGTTTGCTGACCAGCATGTTCCAGGTGAGCGTTTTATTTTATGAAATGGTTAAACTTGTACCAGTAAATGTACAATTCTAACTTTTTTTTTTTTTCCTTCTCCCCCTCCCTTGTTCCACAGGCAGTGCTTTCACAGTGAAGGTGACTGGAGAAGGCAGGATGAAGGAGAGCATCACTCGCAAGAGGACGGCTGCATCTGTTGCCAATGTCGGCAGTCAGTGTGACCTGAGCCTGAAGATTCCTGGTAAACACCCACAAACTGTCATATTTGCTCCTTTGTCAGACAGGTTTATGCAAAGCACAATACAATCGAGTCACAATTGAGAATTCTGATGACTTGTGGGCCAGCCTTCAAGTTTTTTTTTTTTTTTAATCATCGTGGAGGCTTGTTAGCACCAGAATTTGAGCTCAGTACTGAGTAGCTAAGCACCTCATCCACTGAACCATCGCTGTCACTACTTCTGCTACTGGATGTATCTGACCTTTTTTAATGTCTGTCTTGTAGAGATCAGCATTGCAGATATGACGGCCCAGGTGACAAGCCCATCTGGAAAAGTGCACAAGGCAGAAATCATGGAAGGAGAGAACAATACTTACTGCATTCGTTTTGTTCCAACTGAAATGGGTGTTCACACAGTGAGTGTGAAATACCAGGGTCAGCATGTACCAGGATCACCATTCCAGTTCACTGTAGGTCCTCTGGGAGAAGGAGGGGCTCACAAGGTCCGTGCAGGAGGCCCTGGATTGGAGAGAGCAGAGGCAGGAGTTCCAGGTGGGTGAACCAGGGCAATTAGCAGAAGGTGGATACAACTGTGGATGGTGGTACATTTAACAGCCAAATCTGAAACCATAAGCTGAAGAATAACAAATTAACTCTTCTAGTAGGGTCAGGTTAAATAAACTGGGTAAATTCAGAATATAACACTAGCTAACTAGAATATGGTACTAGCTAGCACCTTGGTGCTGGAAATGGTCTTCAGTGCACTTACATCATAATTATCATTAAATGCATTTCCATTGCATTTTATTTTTGATTTTCTTTTTTGGCAACAAGCAGTTGGTGTACGGTAGTTTAATTCATTTACATTCATTCTGTAAATGAATTATATTGTACTCTGGCACATTGTTCAACAAGGCAGATTGACAAAAAGAGACGGTTTAATGTAAAGCCCTGCCTACTAAGAACAGTGACATGTTCACTTGGCAAAGAATGAATCAGTATTTGCACATTTTCTCACATTTTCTCTTGCTCGCTTAAAACATAAATTTATGTGCGGGATGTCTGTATTTTTAACAAAATTATAAATCGAATGAATGAAGCCTCTACTGCTTAAGAAGCTCACGTGTGTTAGTTTACCGTTCAGCAAAAAAATGGAGGCATTCATTAAATTGCACTCTTCATGGCGCTTTCATGCTCAACGCTGTTCCTGGGTTTGTTTTTCTTGCTAGAGCTGTCAGAAGCAAATCAGACAAGCAGGGAGAAGTCATAGAGAGAGGCACCTGATAGAGACTTAGAAATTATTTCCTCATGACTGTATATTGGAAGAGATTACATTTAAAAAAGGACTATCACGTACTCATGATGGTGGGGGGGGATGTCTCGATGGCATGGAATTAAAAACTGACAGTCTCATCCTGCTTCCTTTAGCCGAATTCAGCATATGGACTCGTGAGGCTGGAGCTGGGGGTTTATCCATTGCTGTGGAGGGACCCAGTAAAGCAGAGATCGCATTTGAAGACCGTAAAGATGGCTCAAGTGGCGTTTCCTACATTGTCCAGGAGCCTGGTGAGAAAGTTGCAGAGTCTTGTTTAATGTTCAAAACGATGCATTCCTGGGTTTTCTTTTGACAAGCTATATAATGACGGTTAGTGACGGATACAACTTCCTTTATAGGAGATTATGAAGTGTCTATCAAGTTCAACGATGAGCACATCCCTGACAGTCCCTTCGTGGTGCCCGTCGCCTCACCATCTGATGATGCCCGTCGTCTTACTGTTGCCAGTCTTCAGGTGAGGTTTCGAGGAAGACAGACATTTGTCCACCCCAAACAAGTCCTAGGCAACACTCAGCACAGCAGCACAAGCTCCACGAGAAATGTTCTGAAAGATTGTTTATTTACTATTAGACACTCGGTCTTTTCATTTCATGTGAACAAGTGGCAAGAAGGCAAAGAATTGAGTTTAACCCTAGCTTAACATTTAATTAGCAAGCTGGGATGTTCACAACTCCTTTTCAAACGTTTTTGTCCACTTGGAATACTCACTCTAATGATTTAATGAAGATTTTAATTTAAGGTTCTTAGTGGGGATGTTCCACTGCTGTGTTGAGTGTTGATGGGGTTTGCGGGATACTGCAGGACTGTTTGTATTTCTCGTGCCTTGTCCTAAAGGCTCCCAACAGTCTTACTCCCTCCCTACATGGACTGCAGGGATGGAAGCCAGGGGCTAAAGAGTTAAAGAGAGCTCTTTTCACTCTGTTTTTATGTCTGCTTATTTCTGCAATAATAGTAGACTTTATTGGGGTATGTAATGTCATTTAGTCTCTCTTTAACTCTGTTAGCCTAAAGGTAAGCAATGTTAGTCCTAGTGCTGTAGAATCTTTAGTTTAGTACTTGGGCTTTTACCAACCCTGCTGTGCTGTGTATTCGATGTTGATTTGTGAAGTGTTGTGAATGCAGGAGTCCGGTTTAAAGGTGAACCAGCCTGCTTCCTTTGCTGTGAGTCTGAATGGAGCAAAGGGTGTCATAGATGCTAAAGTTCACAGCCCATCTGGGGCATTGGAAGAGTGCTGCGTTACTGAGATTGATGAAGGTAATAATCATGGTGCATGAGTTCATCTATGAATTCATATTTACTCTTTTTATTTTTTTTATTTTTATTTTTATTTTTAAAAAGTTTGTTTTAATTCCTATACTGTTTGTTGCACATTTGTAGGACTTGTCCATGCTCAATTTTGTAATGAAATTCATGAAAACTTGCAGAAATGGCTAAATGTATAAATGGCCTTTAGTTTTGTATTATTATTATTATTATTATTATTATTATTATTATTATTTTATTTTATTTTTTTAAGCATTTACTTCTACATAGACGAGCATGACTGTTAAACTGGTCAAAAAATTTTCCCCCCTCTTTGATCTTGCAGATAAGTATGCAGTAAGATTTATTCCCAGGGAAAATGGTTTGTACCTGATCGATGTGAAATTCAATGGCTCTCATATCCCTGGAAGCCCTTTCAAGATTCGTGTGGGAGAGACAGGCCAAGCTGGAGACCCAGGCATGGTGTCTGCTTATGGGGCTGGTCTAGAGGGAGGGACCACTGGTATGCTTATTTATCTTTTGCCTGTGTTCTGAAAAGGCCTGCTGGTCAAATTTGAGTACATTTTATAGCAGTTACATTTTACTTGTATCCAAATGTTTTTGCTTTTGTCCCCCCCCTTTCTGTAGGATCACCATGTGAATTTATTGTGAACACAAGCTCAGCTGGTCCTGGAGCACTGGCTGTGACCATTGATGGACCCTCAAAGGTGAAGATGGATTGTCAGGAATGCCCCGAAGGTTACAAGGTCACTTACACACCAATGGCTCCAGGAAACTACTTAATTTCTATTAAATATGGCGGACCCTACCACATTGTTGGCAGCCCTTTCAAAGCTAAAATTACTGGTGAGAATTTTTCTCAGTAATATGCTAAACCGATGGAACAATATCTTGTAAATTGTCATGTTTGATATGTTGCATGCATCTCCTAGCACTGCTGCTTTTTTTTTTTTTTTTTTTTTTTTTTGCATTTTTGTCTAATTGTTACATTGCCTGTATTCTCGCCCAGGTTCCCGTCTGGTGACTAGCCACAGCATGCATGAGACCTCTTCAGTACTGGTTGATCCTGTGACCCGCAGTGTGACCTCCACCCAGCAGGCAGCACCAGGATGGGGGGGCAGTTCAGATGCCAGCCGTGTAGTGGCTAAGGGCCTGGGGCTCACAAAGGGTTTCATCAACCAGAAAAATAGCTTTAGTGTGGACTGTAGCAAAGCAGGTATGTCTTTGTATGACTGTCAGCATAATTTCTACTTTTCTCTCCCTAAGCAAAAAAAAACTTAATTTACTACATTTAGTGAATTACTGTACTCTTATTTGATAGGACGAAATATGCTTCTGGTTGGAGTGGATGGTCCTAAAGTACCCTGTGAAGAGATTCTGGTTAAGCACCTTGGCAATCGCCTCTATAATGTGTCCTACCAGCTGAAAGAGAAGGGCGAGTATATCCTGGTGGTGAAATGGGGTGATGAGCATATTCCTGGGAGCCCATACCACATCACTGTTTAATGCCTCAAGTGTAGGCAGCCATCCACTGCAAGATTCCTGCATCCCAAAGATACATAAACACTGAATGTTCTCTTGCTGTCTCATTCTTTTATCATTTAGATTGTACTACTTTCCCCCTCCCCAATTTGTCTGATTTCATACTCTTAGCACAGCCAAGCAGTTTTTTTCCCCTCATTGCATTCAGCAGTACTGTTCAAGCAGGTGCAGGTTATGGTGGCTCATACTCAAGGTTTAACCAATGAGTTACTGTTTGCTGCAGTGATGAGTTCAATGTGCTCGCCAGTTTTGGGATCAGAGCTAAACTGTCATTAGCAGAATCCTTTAAAAGAGCACAGGTTAGCTTGCCAATGGGTGACATGACAATAGTACTTCATAATACCGCTTGTGCCTTTTACAGAACGGGTCTAGATCTGGTGCCATTTTTCTTTGGTGTGAGACTTCTATTTTCCATTGCACTTTGTAGAGCTGAGCACTGTCACCTTTTAATGATAAGAACATCAGAACATGTTCTGAACTCCAGGACATCGATCAGAATAAAGTTATAGATTAATGGGTCAGAGACAACTTAAAAGGGACACGCATTTGGTATGGAATTATTCTTGATTTTATGAATGCAGATACTCAAGGTTTTGTTTTTCCCTTTGGAAAGAATCCTCCCTCTTGCACTTGCTCTCACTCATCTGACTCCTCTATGTCATTGTATAACCAATATTGCAGAAAAAGATAAAAATCAATGTTTTAAGACTGTTACAGTATTTTGTTAATCAATAAAATTTTGTCCTAAGTATTTTTGTCAATCCAAAATTCTTGTTTTTGACTTTTCTTTCACATGCCCACAATCGATTTAAATACTGAAGATTCAACATACAGTTCAATGCAAATTACTGCCATTTAAAAAATAACTTGGGTTTTCCCTCTTACTGTAATTTACATGTGAATACAGATTGTATAAATTATTCTCAAGCTCCAGAATATTACGGTAATCACCAGGTATCTCATTTATGATTTATTCCCACTCAATCCTTTTCTCATGAAAAGGAGTGGTTGCTACATGGACACACTGACCTTTCCTTTGTACATTTAGATCGTAACATCCTTACCGCAATGGGGACAGAGACGATCCTTGACCTCTGATGTTAAACACCATACGCTCACCGGCTGCGAACGTTGCAAATAATGTTCCAGCAAGGAAACTATTACATTTATCCTTAATCTCGGACCACAATCTCCAAATAGTCTACAAAAATAATACATTACGGTTGAGTATAACATTTTTGTCACAGTAGAAAACAAACTTCATTACACTACATTATTACGCTGCTAATATGAAGTGTGGGCTAGGTCTGGATTTTTCATGACCTGTAAAGAGTATATATTACAAGTTTTTCCTATATTTAAAAATATTGAAAAATAACACATTGTATTGGGTAATAAGTAACGAGAAGTCAGTTGTTATTTTAAGACACAAAAGTCAGCCTTTTTGGAATAGTTCTTACAAGAACAGTACTGTCAAGTGCATTTGCAAAACCCATCAAGTGCCATGATGAAACTGGCCCTCATGAAGACCATCCCAGGAAAGCAAGAAAAGAAAAAAAAAACTATCTGTGCTGCAGAGAGTTCATTTAGAGTTACCACCCTCAGAAATCACCAATTAATATCACCTCAGCTTAGACCTGTTATGAAGGCTGTACAGAGCATAAGTAGCGACACATCTCACTATCAACTGTTCAAAGGGGATTATTGCATACTTTGGATGCATTCTGTATTTTTTATTTTATTTTATTATTATTTTTTTTTTTACAATGTAGAAAGTAGTTTTATACACACACTGCCAGTCAAAAGTCTGAACACACCTTCTAATTCCATGGTCTTTCCTGATTTTTACAGGTAGTCCCCTATGTAGAACAAGTTACATTCCAGAAGCATGTTCATAAGTCAGATTTGTTTGTAAGTCGGGGACTACCTGTATATAGGGGCCCAAAAAATATGAATAGTAAAATACACACTTCAACATGAAAAACATATGCACAAAAAATAACATGGTCACATGACATCAACAATGGTGTGACTAACATCTGTAGAGGACACATACACTATAATACTACACATTGCATTGATAGTTTTTTTCTTTTTTCTTTTTTTTAAGTGGACTGCAGCTGGAGTCAGCGCTCCAAGAGCCACCATGCACAGACATATTCAGGGCATGGACTACAACTGTTGCATTCCTTGTGACAAGCCACTCTTGTACAACATCAGAAGTGTCTTACCTGGGCAAAAGAGGACAAAAAAGGACTGGAATGTTGCTCAAAGTGCCAAAGGCTTCTTTTCAAATGAAAGTAAATTTTGCATTTCATTTACAATTCAAGGTCCCAGTGTCTGGAGGAAGAGAGGAGAGACTGCCAAAAGTACTAATACCTAGTTTAGGGACCATGGAATCCCTGTGCTTGATTGGCCAGCAAACTCACCCGATCTAAACCTCATAGAGAATCTATGGGATATTGTGAAGAGGAAGATGCGAGACATCAGACCCAACAACGCAGAAGAACTGAAGGCCGCTATCAGAGCAACCTGGGCTTCCATAACACCT
Source organism: Clarias pachynema (assembly GCA_030014365.1). Lineage (NCBI taxonomy): Eukaryota > Metazoa > Chordata > Actinopteri > Siluriformes > Clariidae > Clarias > Clarias pachynema. Next base: position 12,153,919 of record JAQMYL010000015.1, on the reverse strand, counting down.
CAAAAGTGCCAGAGACTGATCGCATCCATGCCATGCCACATTGCTGCAGTAATTCAAGATTCAAGATTGAAAGAACTTTATTAATCCCAGAGGGACATTGCTTTGTCTTGGTTATACAGTTGCTTTGATTAATTTACCAGGAAGAAAAGAAATAATTAGATTAGACAAGGAAAAAAATAAAATTAAAGAAAGAAAAATTGAAAGAAAAATAACAATAAATAAAAGTAAAAATAGAATTAAATATAGCACACAAGTAAGTTACATATTGCACTTGAAATGTAGTGTAAATGAAAAGAAATATTGCACAAATGTACTGGTAATCAGATATTGCACTTGGAACTTATCTTGAGCTGTGGGAACAGTAGTATCATAAAGTGTCATAAAGTAAATTCATGAAAAAGGAGCCCTGACAAATTATTGAGTCCTGTACATGTTCATACTTTTCAGTAGTTCAACTTTTTTGTGTAAAATTTTTATTCATTTTTTTTTTTTTTTTTTTTGGTCTTCTACTGAATTTTGGGTTTTCATTAGCTAATCAGTCTGTGTGTAATGAATCTACATAATGAGTTTCACTTTTTGAATTTAACTATTTGAAATAGATAAACTTTTCGATGATATTCTATATATAACGAATTTGGAGAAATAGGAAATGAACATACAACACACACGAACGGTAAATACACTCACCGGCCACTTTAATATGAACGTCTGTGCAGCAGATCATCCATGCAAATGCACAGCCGGACATTAATGCAGGAGCACAGTGTATAAACTTATGACAAGAGCATGAAGTTAACATCTTGCATCAGAATGGGTCAAATATGATCTCAGTAATATATATATTTTTTATTATTATTTTTCCCAAACCGATGAAATATACAATCACTTTCAGGAGAACATTAACAATGTAAGGAAGATAGAAATAAGAAGAGGAAAAGAGAAAAGAAAAAAAAATCAATCAATTACAGTAAGGGGAGTGATCTCAGTAATATACATATTGCATGGCCTTCGGAGTACCGTAATCAGTTTTATAAATTTGTTCGCTTTCAAATTGTATACATCTGTACAACTTTCCAGTAATGTCGCAATTCCCTGAAACAGCGCTGTACAGACATTAAAATAAAATGGCTGTCAGGGAATAATTCAAACGTCAGAATTCGATGTAGGCTCACATTTCCAGTCTCACTCGGATTTACACTCCCATTTCGTCCAGTAACGTATGAGGGAGCCGCCCAGCTCAGGGGATCTAGCTAGGAAAATTAGCACTTCCATCAGAAACGAGCCCACATACAGGTGAGTGCACCTTATTCAAAACGGTCTTGGGATTTAACTAACACGAAACTAATTATCTCAAATGTTTTCAAAACCTATTATTCGCTAGTTGTGTTTTTGCTTAGTGTCGCAGAGCACTGCAGGTAGCCTCCTAGCTAACAGCTACTACTGTATCTAGCGGCCCAGCTACGATACGAACAGAGCTTATCCCACTACAGGTACAGCTCAGATGTTTTATTATTTCTAGGCGACCAGAGCATATTAGCTTAGATCGTCTAGGATTCATAAACACTGAGTTTCCTTTACTACTTCCAAAATGCATTAAACACACGGAGCACCGTCACTCCCTTGCTAATACAGTATGTATCGCGCATGTGCAGGAACGCACGAGCGCCAGACGGTCGAAGTTTTATTTAATTATATTTCCGACACCAGTTTTTACCCAGGTTATGCCTTGTAATTATCACAAACAGTTTTACCAGACAAGACAATGACTTTTCCTACTATTTAAGTTTATCTCCTGCACTGACGCTACTTAAAAGTAAGAAACACAGGCAGGCAAACAGACAGACAGAAATAAATTAAGGGGGGGGGGGGAGGAAGAAAGGATCAACTTTCTGTGTCCAAACAAAGTCCAGTCAGCATTTGCATACTTTAGACAAAATTAGAAGTTATATTGATTTCAAACATTTTATTGTAGGCCACAGAGTTATTTGTTTTTTAATAATTATAATTTGCCCACTGCAATAGGGAAATGGTAAGGACACCACAAAACAATTAATTACTCTTTTGTCATCTCCATTATCTCTGTTATGAATAATATGACTTACACTAAGTAAACAACAACAAATTGCACAGCAGCAAAGCATTGGTACTGCTCTTGACGAACCATGCAAAGCTCATGCCAAGCTGGCACAAACTCTCTACAAACTTAATGTCAAGATTTAACCACAACACGCCTATGACACCTCATAAGCTATGAATGGTCATTATTTCTATTAAGAACTGATATGATTTCTCACATTTTGACTAGGGATGGGACCACCAGTCACCTCCAGATAAAAACCAAGGGCAGCATTTAAACAATACAAACTAAGTTCAAATACAAGAGTTTTAACATTGTACTGAACACCGCATATCTCTGTCCTCCTCCATAATTATTATTCAGGCTACGTATATGTTTTTTGCTGATGTGTGGCAGGAAGGAAAGGACAATGTCAAAGCTAAAGGAATTCATCCACAATTCCTAAAACCCTAAGTGATTCTTTAGCATCACTGGGATGTATAAGAGAATGAGAATGTTTTCATTATGAGGAATTTCCATTAGGGTTACAGTAAAGCTGTGCACATGCTTGGTAAAAAAAAAAGCCTACCTATTTAATATTGGGGATGGGAATCACCAGGGATCACGATGAGATATTGTCGTCATACCTCGATGCCAGTTGGATTTGTTTTGCAATTCTGTTAGTATCAATATTTTTTAAATATCCTGATTTGATATTACTTTCTTATTTTTTGTTACAATTCTAAACAAATTTAATCACATAATTTGTATAGCGAATAGTTTTAGCGCCACTTGCAGGATCATGGAAGAACGGCAACATTTTATGATTTTGATCGAATTTGGAGTTGGTTTGATGATATAAGAATTCCTGTGTAAAGGAATCGTGATGTATAACAATAGATTTTTCCCCTCATGTCTATTTTATATATATTTATCGTATGAAAAAACTTAAAATATTTGCCACAATTATGTCTCCGGAAATTAGCATGTTTATGAACATTTTCTTCTCGTTTGAAAAACCTGTAGTATAGTTTCGCATGATGGCACTAGAGGTTCAAAATCAAAATGGCGCATCCGGTTGAAAAAATTGAAGTGCGCCTTCTTCCTGACCGCTTGGGGTACGGAATTCTGCATTATCTCCCCCTACTCCCCCCTATGCACTTAGTGACTTCTTTCTCTTCCATCACTTGAAGAAACCAGTTCTTGCCAGACGTTTGCCAACGACAAGGTGATTACGGAGGTGGAACTTGTCTTCAAGAGCCAAAAAGAAGGCTTCTTTAAAGACGATCTCCACCAACTCATCCATCGTTTGGAGAAGTGTGTCACATATGGTGGAGGATACAGTATGTAGAGAAGGACTAAGTCACAACCAGTGTTCATTTTCATGACATTATTTTTTTCTCAGCAATAATAACAATCTTATAACCTCCCCTATCTTATAAGTGCTTGTCAAATATTACACTTGTTTAAATAACAAATTGCCACAAAAAATATTCAAGCCTTTATTCATAGCATATAGCAGCATCATAAGATATTCAGGAGTCCCATCCACACAGCGTTCAGTCATCAATTATTTATATATTTAATTTAACACATTTTTTTTTATTTAACAAATTTAACTGTATTAATTATTCAAAATCATTATATTTACTTTACAAGACATGCAGAAATGAATTACTCTTTTGTCATCTCCATTATCTCTGTTATGAATAATATGACTTACACTAAGTAAACAACAACAAATTGCACAGCAGTGGTACTGCTCTTGACGAACCATGCAAAGCTCATGCCAAGCTGTCACAAACTCTCTACAAACTTAATGTCAAGATTTAACCACAACATGCCTATGACACCTCACAAACTATGAATGGTCATTATTTATATTAAGAACTGATACGATTTCTCACGTTTTGACTAGGGATGGGACCACCAGTCACCTCCAGATAAAAACCAAGGGCAGCATTTAAACAATACAAATTAACTTCAAATACAAGAGTTTTAACATTATACTGAACACCGCATATCTCTGTCCTCCTGCATAATTATTATTACTAATCAAACTTGGCTAATAATTCACTCTTATCACACGGGATAAAAATGTGTAAATAGTTCAGAGTGCGGCTCCTTTAGGATTATAAAGGAACGATGATGTTTTACCGCCTCAAATTCCTCAACTTGACAGCGAGCGCACGGGTTGATTGGCAGCATTGCGGACACTTGTGGCTTCTAATGCATGCGATTTCCGACTAATTTGTGCTCACGGTGTCTTGAGACTTGTGTAAACGTGTGTAATGAGTGGGTTTCAGACTAATTTGCTTACAGTTGGAGTTTGGAGAAATAGGCAGATTGGAGACTTTTAACGCTTGCGATTTTAGATAGTGTAATGCCATTAAAATGCATTTATGTTGCGCTACTCAGACGCTTCTGTGTTGGTTGATCACAGGTCATTAAAGAACGGCCAATTAAACTGAAAACCAGCCAATTCTGGTTACTGTGACACGATCATACCTGTGACTACAGAAGCTGTGGACGTGCATGGCACGTTCATATCTTCTGCAGTCACAGGTATGATCGTGTCACAGTGACCATGATGATGCATATGTATATATGCAGTGTAGTATCTATTGCAGGATGCTGTTTAGTATGTTAGTGCAGTTTAATTTGCATATTGACTTGATTATCTATATGTTTTATTAAAGTAGAACTGTCAAATTATGTTGTAGGCAGAAATAAAATGTTTTGATGAAAACCAGATTTTTCATCATTTATTATCTGTTGGCCATATTTCACCCACAAAAAAGTAGGGTTGTTCTGATTCCGATACTGCTATCGGAAATGCTGCCGATACCACAAAAAAATCTGGCATCGGAATCGGCGAGTATTTGAGTCCACGTACCGATCCGAT
>JAQMYL010000015.1:12132340-12143096 GCA_030014365.1 Clarias pachynema | reverse complement strand
TTTTATTCACAATTTGTTAAGTGTCCCAACTTTTTTGGAATCCGGTTTATAACTGTAAAGATAATACATTACAGTTACATTTACCCCCTCCAAGCCCTGTATTCACTCATATATTTTCTTCATCCCTCTCTCTCCATCTATTTTCACATGCATTTTTTTATGTGAATCCAACTTTGGAAAAATGAATCTTTCAAAACAAAAGACCCATCATCAGCTACACTCGAACAGCGCACCAGAGCACACCCCGCTCTAGATCAACAGCCTACACGAGCAAGTCAAGCCTGCAGGATGCCAGACCAGGAACAGTCAAATCTGAGGAGAACAAATCTGGTGGTGTACCAGTGTGGCTTCGTGTGTTGGTTTTCATCATCATCGCAGTGCTTCTTTACTATCTGTACTCTAACATGGAGTCTGTTGACGAAAACCCTTTTAAAACGATTGATTCATAAGTACTGTAACTTTTAGTCAATACTTATGAATGCAATGCTATTTCTTCCCACTTTAGTTGATCCATTCCAGTGTCCATTACAACAACAATTACAATTTTAATTACAAATGATAGATATTTGCAAGATTTGTATTAGATGTACTAGGCACATGAGTCTAGATTTACAGATTTAACATTGCTACGGTTTTTTTTTTTTTTACTTTTTAATTCATATGTACTCAGAGTGATATGGTGGAAATCATTAATAGCCATAATTTTATATATAAAATTGTTGAATGTAAAAAATAATTAACTGGCAATTATAAAATAAATTTGTCAAATTGTTATATTTTGTTGTCTTTGTCTAATATTGTGACAAGAGCAACCTTAATAACTAGCACTAGAATTTGAGCTAAATGTCATGATTGTAAATAGACATCTATGTTTTTGTAAGCTTCCAAAGAATTTTATTCATGAATAGGCACTCTTATGATACATTGCATGTCTAAATAGCCACCAGCCTTCTAATCAGCAGCAAATTAAGCATGAATATATTTTGTCCGTCCCCAGCAGACTCCATTTGAGCACTGGCAGCATCACATCTTTAAATAACTCCTGAAAGTGAACAAAAGTAATATTTTGGTTAAATGTCTGCGAGTACATTACAGTAGGGTAAGAGAAGCAATTTGGGATATAACACAAAATATGAACAAATATATGCAACCGGTTTATGAGCTGCATGATACCTCACTAATGTAACGTGTACATAAATATAAAATATACATGGTAAACCCTATAATCCTGCTACTAATAAAGATTTACAATTGTAACTGAACAAATGCATATAATTTACCTGAACTTTTGTGAACCTGAAGGTGCACAATTCATCGACCAGAATCAGAACCCAAGGCAGTGATGAAGACATTGACTAGGAGAATAACGAGGACGAAAACCGTAGCCACATTGTTTAACATGTTCAGTTTAGTTTGCTTCGTTTCATCATTCAGGTTATGTTTCACTAAGGAGGAGAAAATAGATAAAATACTAAACATCAATGCATAAATGAGATCAGTTCCAAAATTTGAAAGATTTGGTAATTAATAATAATAATAATAATATATTTTAAAAATCCTAAACCTACCGATGAATATCAGAAGGAAGCCAACAAAGACCTGAAGTGTGATGGACAGAATGATGAGAGTAATCAGATGAAATCTGTACTCAGGCCCTTCCTGCAATGCATTCTTTAGTTGAGAGGAGTTGGCCATCAATAGCGCTACATCAAGCATGCTCTGAGCTGTACTCTTCTTAGTGGCATAATGGTTCAAGTCCAGGCGCCAGGGGGTGTTTTTTGTCTCGTCCTTAGTTTACAAAGGATTGCAGGATTAAAAACGGCATTAAGGACAGCATAAGCATTTACAAGTTCATTTACTGTAGGGCTTTATGGGAATTTATATGAAAATCAATTCTAGAGACAGAAATCACAGCGTAAGTGTTTCCGGTAAAAAGTATTACGCAAAGGCCATTATGATTTAAATAAACTAACATATGGCCAACAGTATGTGGACACTTGACCTTCAACTCCAAATATGGGCCTTTCCCAAACTGTTCTTACAAAGTTTGAAGGACACAGTTGTCTGGAATGTCTTTGTTATAAAATTCCTTTCATTGTAACAAAGGGTCCACATCTGTTCCAGCATGATGTCCCTGTGCACAAAGAGAGGGCCATAAAGACATGGTTTGTGGAAGAATTGAGTGGCCTGCCCAAAGCTGTCTTTCAACCATAATGAAAACCTTTTGGTTGAACTGAAATGATGACTGTGAGTCAGGCCTTTGCACCAGACACTGGTGCCTGACCTCACTAGTACTTCTCATGTGGCTGAATGAACCCAAATCCTCAGAGTCATGCAAAATCTAGAAGAAAGTTCTTCCAAAGAGTGAAAATTACTATAACAGCAAAAACGTAAGGATTAAATCTGGAAGGGATGTGGTGTGTGTGGTCAGGTCTCCACAAACTTTTTGCCCTACAGTGTAGTGTAAGAAGTAAAAGTGTGGTTTCATGGAGATCCACATACACTGAATTAGCATAATGTGATAAAATTTTGTCATCTTTTTTTTAATTAACTTGGACATACATCTCCAAAAATATTGAAACAGTAATGTCAAAAGTTTTGCCAGAACAAATTTTCAGCATTTATCTACATCTAGATGCGTTAAACAACTAGAACGCGGTATCTCTGGTAGCAGACCATATGAATTTTATTTGGGCAGATTTATTAGCACATACTATGTTATTTTAAACAAGTATGCATAATTCCTACATGTCCCCATAATGTCTGTTGATTTTCCAGCTGATAATAACTTATAGCATGCTTGACTTTCTGTTTCACTCCTTTCATAACTGTTTCTGTGTTTGTATTTTTTTTTTTTGTTTGTTTTTTTACCCACTCACATTTGTGACAAACAAAATAAGGGTAAAATATGTGACACTATCCAGTCACCCAGCTAAAGTAATTTTTGGATTTACATAAAACCATATGTAGAATGAGTTTATGTAGAAAACAGTGATTCATCAAAATAAAAAAGAGACTGAGTTTTCACAGATAGGGTCACACTACCACACTACCAGTCACAAGTTTGGGTACACATTCTACATTAATACTGAATACATCAAAATATGAAAACATATTGAATTGTTTTATATTTTAGAGCGTGCAAAGTAGTTACATTTAGCTTTGACGACAGCTTGGCATAATCATGGCATTCTCTCGTCAGATTCATGGTGTAGTCACCTGGAATGGTTTTCAATTCACAGGTGTGCCTAGTCAAGAGTTAATTTGTGACATTTCATGGCTTCCATAATGTACTTTAGACCATCAGTTGTCTTGTGCAGAGGAAGGGTGAGTAGAGAGTCAATAGCCCTACTAGTGCTACTACCTCTATTGTACTTACGTATGGTAAGAAACACTTATTTAAGTAAAGAGCAAAGACAGTCCATCATTACTATAAGAAATGAAGGTCAGTCAATCAGAAAAAAATATCAAGAACCGTGAACGCATCCCCAAAAGTAGTCACCAAAAACCATCAGATGCTGTGATGAAACTGGCTCTCATGAGGACCGTCCCTGGAAAGGAAGTCCAAGAGCTACCTCTACTGGAGGGGATAGGTTTATTAGAATGACCAGCGTCATAAAACGGTTTACAGCACCTCAGATTAGAGCCCACATAAATGCTGCAAGACATATTTCAACATCCATTGTTCAGAGGAAACTGCATGAGTCAGGCCAGAACATAAAAGTAAACCATTACTTCGGAAGAATGAGTAGAAGAGACTTGCTTGGGCCAAGAAGCACAATTAATGGACATTAGATCAGTGGAAAACTGATCCAGGTCTTTTTAGTCCAAATTTGAGATATTTAGTTTTAACCATCATGTCCTTGATAGATACATATAGGGTGAATAGACGATTCCGAAATGTGTGGTTCCAACTGTGAAGCATGGGGGAGGAGGTGTGATGATGCTTTGCTAATGACACTGTTGGTCACTTTTGGAGTCAAAATTGAGGGCACATTTTATGAGCATGGCTACCACAGGATTTTGTAGCGACATGCCTTCCCATCTGGTTTATGGGACCATAATTTGTTTTCCAACAGGACAATTATACCAAACGCACCTCCAGGTTACGTTAGAGCTATTTGTCCAAGAAGATCAATGAGTGCTGAATCGGATGATTTGGCCTCCATAATCCCAGATCTAAAACTGACTAAGATGGCTTGGGATGATTTGGAAGGGAGAGTCAAATGGAAATGGAAATACAGCCAACAATTCTCCACAACCCAGGGAACTCCTTCCTTCTTGGAAAACCACTCCAGGTGATGACCTCATGAGGTTGACTGGGAGTATGCCGTGTGTGTGCAAAGTTGTTGTCAAAGCAAAATGTGGCTACTTTAATATTTTTTTCATTGACTACAAAACTCCATATTTGTTCCATCATTATTTCAATGTCATCAATATTAATATACAATGGTGAAAACAATATACAAAGATAAACCATACAATAAGATGATGTGTCTAAACCTTTGACAGGTACTGTATGTAATAGCACTAATTCATAATGACATCTCCAATATTAAAACACAACTAAGGGCTGAGGAAGGTAAGATTAGCCAGTAGCTGCTTACCACTAACCTAGCCTTTCTTAAGAACTAAAGAAGGATATGTTAACCGTTTGTGACTACAGACTGACCCCTAACGGCTTCCCTATCCCTTTTTAAAAGCAAACGTAGGACTGAGCTAAACATTCAGTAACTGATCATTGTGTTGGGTCTCTTGTTATATGAGGCCATAATAGGAAGAAAATCTAATGTACAAAAATGGAAAAAGGACAAACAGCAGGGAATGCATTTTTTTCACACAGACTCAAAGAACCATCTGATGGTCTTCATTTTAAAAGTTTACTAAGGTTTTGGGAATAAACTTTGCATAAGAGCTCTCCTTAAAAGTAGGATTTGTTGCATATCCCTGGATTGAAATTAGCTGGTGACCCACTTGCATGAAGAAATATTTACATTATTCTTTTCTGCTACTTTTAAAGTTTTATACTTTTTCACTTGTGTCTATTTTGAGAGTTCTTACTTTAGTATGCACTTCGGGAGGTTAAATTCATGCTCAGTTAGGTAACGCGACTCATATTGACAATCCGAAACATTCCATGTTCTAACCCCGATGAAGTCCTTTGTTGTGTTGAAAATATTTGGGTTGTCTTGATGTCTGATGACGTTCCTCCAAATTAGAATGGAGGCATAGATCATTTTGAATTTATTCTGCCACTATAATCCTCATTTTTATTTATCATTTTAAGCAACAAATGTATGTTTTATGGATAAAACCCAAGGGTCAAATCAAGATCTATGAATTATTTAAACAATAAGGCACATATCTAACAGGCCACACTTGGATAAAGAAAAAAAACTTTCAGCTACATCTTCCAATATTTTTTGATCACTTGAAAGCTAGGTTCAAACAAAAGGTGCCATGTACCAAATTGTTTAACTTATCTACATGTAAATAATCAAGAAATAAAAATCTTTAAATCTCAAACTCCAAAGTCTTCAGTGTATAGCAAAAACAAAAGAACTGGTACAATGCATTAGGAAAAGATGTTATGCGGTTTGTTCCACTAGTGTTTCAAAATGTGTGAAATGAATTCAGGGTTAAAAACAAAAACTTCTTAAAAAAGAAGCTCTTCCAAAGATGACGTGTTACCGTCCCACTGAATGTGCTATTTAAAAAAAAATTTTTTTTAACTGGTGTTCTTAGAAAATTAAGTAGCTAGTGCAAGTCTACACTTCCTGGTGAAGCTTGCACAACGGACGGTGATCACTGTCATCTGTACTTCACAGGCAGCACAACAAGGACATGTTGATTTGCTCACCTGAAAGAACCTTTTCAGCAGCAACAATTCACCACAACGCTATATTTGAGTTAGTGCTCAGGGTCTCAGCAGGAAAATGACCCCTGAAAATAGGTCAATAGGTCTCAAACAACCAAAGACCAACTCAGTTTAGTGCAGTGTTTAAATAAATCAGTGTAAGAACTGTGCTTTGTTTGCCAATTATACAAGGAATTTCATTTGGCTCTTGACCTTTCACTGCGCTCGTTGACATAAAATAATGACAGAAGTGTGTAATATACACAATTGTTGTCCTGTATAAAAAAGGAAGAATACAGCACAGAAAATTATTAAACATTAATAAAAAGGTGCCTTAAGAAGGATTTATTAGAATTGACAGTACAAAAACCTTGTGGATGAAAAAACAACGGCCTACATTTAGAGCGACAGAAAAAAAAACCTAATACAGCTAAAACCAAGATTCTGTTCACTTACTTCTACATTTCCCAGCATGTTCAAAGGTAGGTCTGCCGAATTAGATATTTGCCTTTCTACCTCCATATATAACAAAAATAAGAGCACTTGCAGGATTAATCCTCTGTTGCGTAGCCTAGTCTACTCAGTTGAACCAACTTGCTGTTGTCTGCCCCTCCCATCACCACACCTACTTATAAACATGAAAAGAGAAATGAAATAGTGTGTACACATGAAATTTTTTTTTTTAAGTACAACATAGATTTTTATTTACAGCAAGATTTTTAAAAATTTTTACCATTAATTATTGTACTAAAAACCAGGTGACCTGGTTCATACTAAATATTTACATGAGAGAAGTACATTGGGGAAACAGTAGAAACAGATTTTGAAAGCTGAGATCGAGGACAACTGAAACAACAAACATCTCAGAACTAGTGAGGAGACAAAAAAGATGTGAATCTGGTCTTCAAAGCCTCCAGCTGGTTGGCTGAAAAGAAGTAATAATTATGAGAATTATATATATATATATATTTCACCCCCCCCTCAACTGACAAACAGGAACAGTACACATTAAATGCAAGAGAGGAACTTAGTTCCTGGAGAAGATAAATGGCAAAAGCACATGCTTCCTTAAATAGAAATAGAGTTCTCAATCAGCAAATTAAAGCAAAGTTCTTCCTCTTTTGTAATATGGTTCTGTTAATTTTTTTTTTTCATATTCATTAATATAAATTCTAATCAAATAAATGTACTTACGCAGTGTATGTTTCTCTCCTTTGGCCCAAAACCGCCTGTCTGTCTCTATCTGTTTCACAATCTCAGTCAGAGTGAATGAGGTTTTGGACAGCTGCTGCAGTGCTTCCAATTCCTAAATGACACAGGCATTTTAATCATCCAAATCTACTTTTTTAAAGAAGTCAGAACACACGTGTAGAGTTAACACCAACACTTAAAGCAAAAAACTTTAAAAGAGCCTTTAATTGGATAATTGTCACATTGGTTAATATGCAAAAGATGCAGTGGGGGTGGGAAGATAGATATTACTAGAATTGAGTTAAGAAATGTCCAATGCATTATTAAAACCTGCTGAATTGCCAACTTGTTGGAAAAAATGTGGCCAAAGAAAATAATTGGATACAGGGATCAGTTAAACCCTACATGAAGTTAACACAAAAAAAAACAAACAAAAAAAAAACACTTTTAAGTGATTAGTGAAAGTAAAAGCATTTCCACACATAAAATGTAGCAAGGGGCAGAAAAAATAAATAAATTTAAGATTGGACTTTGCAATAAAAGCAATAAAAATGTTATGTAGTCTAATGAGTCCAGACTCTATTCCAGAGTGATGGGCGTATCAGGGTAAAACGGAAAGGGCATGAAGCAATGCATTAATCATGCATAGTGTTAGAATCTGGGGTTGCTTCAATTGTCCAGGTCTAGGCTCAGCAACATTTTGTGGCAATAAAATGAAGTCATCAACCTACCTAAATGTACTGATGTCCATTGATTAGAATATCAATGTAATTTTTTTTGTCGTACTGATGGAAACAGTATATTCCAGGATAAGATCAACAAGGCTCAAACTGTGAACAAGTGGTTCTGGGTGCACATGGATTCATTTTCACACGTGAACCAATCACCACAGAATCATAACTTTATCCACATTGAAATTCTTTGTGATGTGCTAGAGAAAACTATATTGTGTGATTTGACACCAGTACAAAATCTGAGACAGAAATGAACGCAACTCTGGATGGAAATTTATGTCATGAAATTGCACAAGATTGCTGAAAGAATGCAACCCTGAATGTTAAAAGGTATTCCGACAAAAAGATTGCAACTTTTTGCTGTCTGTGTACACACACAAAAAAATATGATGCTATATGTAAAATTTAAATCCTCGTGTGTGAAACTTCTTAAAAATACTAAATCTGATAGAATTTTAAACTGAATGTTAAATACAGCTTAACTCAATACACTGATATATTTGGAGGAGTACCATGTTGCACTGGTGAAGCAGCTGTTGTACAGACTGAAAGACGTATGCATTAGGATTAAGGGAAGGAGGATCTCTTTGGCAGTAGCCCCTGAAGTCTGTGTTGTAGACCTGACTGAAGGCAGTCATAAGCTGAGCCATGTCTGATATAGCCACTTTCAGAGCACAGGGTGACAGCGAAGCAGCAGGGCCTGACTGTTCCAGCTGCAGGAACTCACACTAAGGAGAAACATTAGTGACAGAGTTTAAAAGTGGGATGGCACCAGGAAGAAAGAGATCAGACACAGAAGGTGGACTATTTAAAATATTGAAGCAATCTTGAAACTGAACATTCACCTCTTTACGTAGCTCCTCCAATGTACACAGAGTTGACTTCAGCAGACCAGCAGCTTCAGCTATGTTGTCATTAGCAAGTTTCCCACATGCTGAATCATTATGATGACTCCTTCAACAACACAAAGAAAAACCTTAGGATGCCTTGTCCAGTGGATGTGAACAATCACAATTATATATGTGTATACAATTATATACATATATAATTCAAAATACTGTATAGTCCATGCTGCAAAACAAAACTCCAAACTCCTCCTATAAGCCTCACCCTAACCCACACAATACCGTATACCACATTAAACACACTTATTCAGCTTGAAACTTTTGGCTCAACACTCCTTCCTGAGCAGAGCTGGATCAGACTTGACTCCACCACATGGCTGTTTAAAAAAAAAAAAATTTATTTCAGCAAGGGGTTTAAAATTAAAAAAATTAAAAACTAGCCTTTGTAGAAGGATGAGGACTATAAACATCCAAATACAGTGGAACCTTGGATTACGAGCAGAATTCGTTCCAGAAGTGGGCTCGTATTTCAAAACACCCGTAAACTAGGGATGTGCACGAGGATTAATCGAACCCATCAGCGACGATCGAGCGTGAAACTGATGACCGATTGGCTCTAAAAATGCATTTTAAAAAAATTAAATTACTTTCATTCATTCTGATTGGTTATGCTGGTATTTGGGCGGCAGTCTGATATTTGATTGGTTACGGCTGTGAGAAGTTGCGGTCTAGAGACAAGAACAGAGCACAGAGCGAAAATGGCTTCTAAAGCGCACAGCGATGTCTGGAGGGGGGGGGGCTTCAGTTGCTGCAGGGGCGGAGTGTCCCAGCAAAGACGCAGAGTTTCGAGAAGGAAGGACTCTGAGGGACATACCGGGTTCTCCGGCACGTTTCCGGATCCTGGGATTCACTCTGCTCCGGCAGTGCTTTAGCAGCGAGATCACACTGAGCGAGCAGGAGACCGCCCCGAGAGCCGCGTGCGAAAAAAGAGCGATGGCACAGAGTCGTTCCTCGGGACCGCGTCCCGGTTCCGGAAGCTCCGCTTCGCCAACAAGAGGGATCCCTTCAGTTGCTGTTGTTTTAAAGTAACGGGAGAAGCGCATCCACTACTTTATGATTGGTGTAGTTCAAGCTCACATGCATTTTGTGTAGATAAATACAATTTGTAATATAACATTTACATATTTATGTATCTAGGCTATGTGATTAATTTTATATACAATGCGTCATGTAGAAAAAGCGCTTCAGCTTCACCTCATGCTGTTATTTCTTTTAAATGTTTACTGTATACTGTGACACAAACGCCCCGCCCCTTGCTTAAACTCCACCCCCGATTAATCGAGTACTTGTTTCTCAAACCTGTGGATTACTCGAAATGAAATATGAACAAAAATGCCCATCCCTACCGTAAACCAAATTGAATTTTCCCATAAGAAATAATGGAAACTCAAATTAGTCGTTCACCAGCCCAAAAAATAAATACATAAAAATAATTAACACAACAAAAAATTCAAAATAAATCCTGACAGCTAAGTGTTTCTGTTTGGGCGCGCAGGCGCTGTGTATGTCCCCCCTCTTGTCATACACAGTTACCCTTTCTCCACTTTTTTCACATACACGCACACAACGGAAACACTGTTTTATCGGAAAAATAAACAAAAAAATCTCTCTAATGACACTCGATTGAGTGACACTAATGAAATCACTGCTGTAAAGTAAAAATAAAACAAATTAACCTGCACTTCACCTTTGAAAAGAATCGTGACAGAGAGAAAGAGTTTCTTTGAATCGTGACAGAGTTTCTGTGTAGAGCAGAGAGAAAGAGTGTGTCTGTGAAGGCGAAAGTAGGAAGGGTGTGTGTGTGTGTGTGTGTGTGTGGCACAGTGGCCAATGACGCGCGCGCGCGCGCACACAGACATATAGAGCAGGCTGATACAGAGACAGAAAATGGATTTTTAACCTCTCTAATGAGACTTGCTTTTGCTTTACACGCGCGCTGTATACACACGCATATGGACACAAAATAAAATATGTTTTACGCACACACAGTGTTATACACTGCGTTCCAAATTATTACGCAAATGATATCTTTCTCTGATTTTCATAATTAGTAAATGCAAATGACAGTC